>PVJD01001754.1:0-242380 GCA_004026545.1 Mormoops blainvillei
TTCTGTTAATTTTTAAAAATGTTATCTTTCAAAAGAACTTTGACCAGAATCACCTTTTCAGTTCTACCAATAAATTCAATCCAATATTGGTTAACTAAAAAAATTTCAAAATACTATTTTATTTTATTTATTTTTAACACATTTTTTACTCTTGTCCCCATTTTTTAAAATTGTCCCCAGTGGGACAAAAAAATTATATAGTTACCCTTTGGAAGGATAAAGTATTCAGCCTGGATAAGGAATATTCATAGAGATTCATAGCTGTGTCCCTTAATTAAAATTGTTTGACAGCTGTAAAGTGAGCTTTTCTAACCCTCATGAGGCAAAGACAGTGCCATGCCACACATCTCTGAGTACCTAGAAAGACTAATTCTCAGTATTCCTTGAGGTAGAGAGTGGCATATAACTGGATTCTAGCCAATGAAATACAGGTAGAAGTCATGTATTACAAATCCAGGACTGGTCCCTGAAATGTCTTATATGATCCTTCAAAATTCCCTCTTTCTTTTTCTATTGGAGGGAAGGGAATAATTCAATTGAAGACTTGAAGAATTTAAAAGTTAGGGGAACCAATTAACAGGAGGACCCAGGTGCCTAAATAACTAGAGGCACTCTCCCTGTGGACTATGACATGGGCAGTTAATAATCATATTTTGTGCTATGCCACTCCAATGTGGGTTTGTTACAATTGCAGGAATACATACTTCATTGATGTTCCACCAACTTTCTTGCAGGAAAACTCACCCCAGAATTAGTTTCTCTGGCAGATAGGCTCTCCTGTTCACCTCGTATGTGACATGGTCACACCTGGGTTTAAAAGCTTTCCTGGGACTAAAGAATGTGCTTGCTATCAAACCAATTGGTTATAAAAATAATTTGTATCTTTAAGGTTTATAAATGTTTGGATATACATTTGTCCTTTGGGCTAATTTTGGATTATGTCCTTATTACAAACATTGATTACTAAACAGGCAAGTACCATTAATAATATATACCATATATTGTTATATAAAGCATATATTGATATGCAAAACACTGTGCTAAGTACATTTTTAAGTATAATTCATATAGCAGTGCTTTAAGGTAGATGATTTATTAACCCCATTTTATAGATGGGGACCCTAAGACTTAAAGAGCTTTGCCTTGGGTGGTAGCTCATTTGGTTAGAGCATCATCCTGATACACAAATGTTGTGGGTTCAATCCCTGGTCAGGGAACATACGAGAATCAACCAATGAATGCATAAGTAAGTGGGACAACAAATCAATGTTTCTCGCCTCTCTCTCTCTTTCTCTCTCTCTCTCCCTCCCCCTTCCTCTCTCCCTCTAAGATTAATAAATAAAAACTTTAAAAAAGCTTAGATAATTTGCCCACCATCACATGTATTGAATTGGCAGAGTGGGGATTTGCAGGCAGATGTATTCAACTCCAGAACCTGGACTCTTGATCATTATATTAACCATAGTAGAGACATTCATTGTTAGTCTCTGGACCCCTTAAATCACATCGTGATTCACGATTCATGGGGCTGATCATTGACATTTCTGCACAGTCACTACTTGTCAGACTGTGCTGTGTGCTTTACTTGTGATAATTTATTAAGTCTTCACAACTGTCAGATGAAATAGACATTTTTACTGTTATGTGTATACATTGTATATTTAGTACTACAGTCAACACTCAATAATAGAGATCAGTCTCTAGGTCACAGAAAAGAAAACTAACCATAGCATTTTGTGGGAAGGTGTTTTCAAAGAAAGCGCATTGGGCACCTTAAGTTTTCCTGCTTCAGTTTGTGCAGTTTGCAAGCCTTCTCCTCAAAAGAAAGAATGCGAGGAGAATAGTGTTGAACCTTGTGACCTTCTAAGATAATGCAACCTCTCAAATTAAAGAGGGTGAGGAAATTTATATTTTTTAAGTTGGATGTTTCCATTACATTAAGAAATAGGGTTTTAAAAAAATTCCCCCCTCAACACTACTGAGACACACACACACACACACACACACACACACTTTGCATTGCTTTTGTAACTCAACAGAGAACACATTTTCTGTGAAAGGAATGTGGCTCAGTTTGGCTTCATGAGACTGGTCACAGTGAATCTTCAATTGACTCTGAGCCAGGAGGAAAAAAGCAGCCGACACAGGATCAAGAGGGTATAGCTACACAGTCTGGCTCTGCCTTCTCTACCACCAAAAATAATGGAAAAAAAAATAAAAAGAAGCAGAAAAACAAAACCTGAGACAGAAGGTAGGAGGAGACACTGGGGCAGCTCCAGCTTTCAGCAAGCCGGCTCTGTTCCACTTCCTTTTGATTGTCCAGGAAAGCTAAGAAAAGTAAAAACAGGGCAGTGAGTGCGTGAAAGCGGCCCTGTGGAAACGTTATGTGAAACAATCGGCCTGTGGGTCAATTGTGAAGGGCGTTAATGTGTGAGACCCCGATAAAGAGATTTGCAGGAATGGCTACAAAGCATTTCATATTTAAATACAGATCCAAGTTTGTTCTGCACAACAGTATAAATATAACTAAGGTGGGGTGAAGAATGAGAATTGGAAATCAGCCGGTTTGAAGGAAGCCAACACAAACACACCAACGAATGCAGAATTTCGCACAGGCTTTTGTGCTCATTACTAGTTGTTGGCAGAAGCTCATAAAAACAGAGAAGGTCATAAGCATAGTGGTTGAGATACTGTATACCCCAGTGGCAATAAAGTATACTGTTTGCCTGAAAATAGCTTTCTTGTGATGTGCATTGCCTTTCCTGGAAGGTGACTGTCTTGTTTAATTTTGTTTCATGGTGGCAGTGACAGACTGGAGAAGTGTACATTTCAGGAGGACAAGTCCGAGGGAAAAACTCCATAACTTTGAAGGCTTTTTAAATTAGGTCTTTAATATACAGGAATATATTTTAGCCTCTTCGACAAAATTCATACTGCATGAAAGGGTATTTTATAATAGACGAAGCAGGCCATATAAAATTAAGTAAAGCTGGATCTGGTGCCTAAAAATATTTGGCAGAAATCCCTGGAAAACCACATTTGAACATTTTTAATATATATTATGGGGGAAGAAAAGAATAATTATCTTCTATTGAAGTTCCCAAGTGAGAGAAATGTATTTGTAGAGCTCTTTCAAAGAAAACCATCTGTATTGCAAAATTGTCGTGTTTGGGATAGTGTCCTCCCAGCTTTGGCTGATGGTTTGTGGCTTCTTCTTTTTTTTTTTTTAAGAAAAGCAATAAAGAAGTATATTTATTTTTTTGTGTGATTTCTGTTTTTGGGGTATATTTTATTGATTATGCTATTTCGGTTGTTCCATTTTTTCTCTCCTTTATCCCCTCTGCCCTGTACCATATCCCATCATTCTCCACCCCCTGCCCCCTTAGTTCATGTCTATAGGTTGTACATATTAGTTCTTTGGCTTTCAATTTCTGATACTATTCTTAACCTCCCCCTGCCTATGTTTTTTTATTTTGTTTTGTTTTGGTTTTTGTCAATGTTTTCCTGCCACCACTTTCCCCAGCTTCACCCACACCCACCTCCCATCCTCAATCCTTCCCCTATTTGGCTTTGTTGATGTGTCCTTTATGTTTCTTGATGACCCTTCCCCTTCTTTTCCCCCTTTATCCCCCACCCTCTTCCCCTCTGGTTACTGTCCATTTTGGGTTTTTTTTTTATTTCTCATAGGAGAAGCAGGCACCACACCAGACATTGCTCCACTATCTCAGGAGACTGATACCTTGAGTAAGGTGTTTTTTGCCAAGGCCCTTGAAATACTTGGAAGTTTCTAGAACAAACACTTTTGAACCTTATGGGTGTGATACCACAGAGGATTTGGGAACAAAAACTACTTTGAGTGACTGTCTCTTTACTTAATTCTAACCTGGGCTTTTGATTTGGAATGAATCATCTCTCTCCTTCTTCATGTCTTTCTCCACTTACTCCTGGGTGCACTCACATGTGTCCAGAGCCTTGCATTTCTGAGACCAGTGTGTGATTTAGTTTTGGTTGCCTCAAAAGCAGATCCTTACATGAGAATTTTGGAGTAAGTAGATTTTTTTGTGAGTGGGTCCCGGGAAGCACACTGAGGGAATGGGGGAATTGTGGGAAGAGGAGGGAAGAAAGCCAATAAAGGATTGTGATGGAATAGAACATCTCCATAAGGCTCAGTCCTGCTGGGAACCCTCTGTGTCACTGTAATACAACTGAAAATTGTCCCCTGGAGGACAAAGCAGCTCAGGCATGCATTTGCCAATTCTGGTCCCTCTTGTGTCAAAGGTTGCTTCTGACTTGTTTCCTTCCATCTCAGGCTTTCTAGCCTATGTTAGGTTGACAGAGCCACAGCCAAAAAATAGCCTTGGGCACAGAGAGACAAAGAGAACTGGGTCCCTCTCTATAGGGACTCTGCACAGGCTCCCTTGGACATATGACAAGTGGATTTTGGTGGCAACCTGGGAGTATCGTCTATAGTTACCAGCTCTGCCATTTGAGGCAGGCTTCTTGCAAAGTTTTGATGTACCCCCTTCTAGTATTCCTACCCTGTTAATGTAAATCTTCTTAGCCTTTGCAATGAATGGGTAACTATGGCTTTTAATATCCTTAATTGTTAATAAAATTGGAATAAAGGCAGAATTACTAATTATCATGGAATTTAACATTTATTGAGCATTCTGTCTAGTGTTAAATGCTATAACTTACTTAATTCAGTCCTTCCCCCATGACATAGATAAAAATTAAATTGAGTTATACCTAAACATAAAAGCTAAAAATATAAAACAACACAGAAGCTAACAATGTAAAATTTCTAGAAGATGTGGGAACAGCTTCATAACTTAGTCATAGGCATAGATTCCTTAGATAGGAGTCAAAATCACTCATTTTAAAAGAAAAAGAAGATCAAATGTAGGTGATAAATTTTAAGCCCTCTGCACTTGAAATGATGTTAATGGAGGAAGGATTGAGGGGGGACATGGGGATGGGCGGGGCTGTGGAAAGTGGTGGCGGGGAGATGTTGACACACACACAAAAAAAAGATAGGGGGAGGCTAAGAATAGTATAGGAAATTGAGAAGTCGAAGAACTTATATGTACAACCCATAAACATGAACTAAGAAGGGGGTGGGGAATGATGGCATGGGATGCAGGGTGGAGGGAATAAAGGGGAGAAAAGAGTGGGACAACTATAATAGCATAATCAATAAAATATACCCCCTCAAAAGAAAATGATAGTCATGTCCTAACTAAGAGAAAGCATTTGCAAGAAATAGGTCTGATGAATGATTTTTACATATAATATATAAACAACACTTAATTAAATAATGAGAAGGCAGATAACCCAATGCAAAAATTGGAAAAGACTTGATTAAACACTTCAAAATAGAACTTAAAGGAATAGCCAGTGTTATGGACTGAATGTTTGTGTCCCTCTAAAATTCGTATGTTGAAGTCCTAATACTTAGTATGATTGTATTTGGAAATAGACCTTTGGGAAGGTAATAAGAATTAGTGAAGCTATAAGGATGGAACTCTCATCTGATCAGATTAATGGCTTTATAAGAAGAAACACCAGAGAGCTTCGTCACCCCTGTCTCCCACTATTAGGACACAGCCAGAAGATGGCTGTCAGCCAGCCAGGGAGAATGCTCAACCATGCTGGCACCCTGATCTCAGACTTCTAGCTTCAAGAACTGTGAGAAAATCCATTTCTGTTGTTTGAGCCGCCCAGCCTATGGTTTTGTTATGGAAGCCCATGCTGACTAATATAGTTACTGAGCTCATGAACAGATGTTCGACATTATTCATCATGAGGGAACTGCAAATAAAAAACACCATGAGGAATTACTACACATCCACCAGAATGATAAAGTTTAAAAGAGACTGACAATACCAAGTGTAAGCAAGGATATGGAGCAACTGGAAATCTCATACATTGTTGATGTGAGCATAAAGTTTCACAACCTCTTAGGGAAACAGTTTAATAGGTTCTTATAAAGTTAAACATCTACTCTATGAACCTGCAATTTGTCTCCTGGATATTTCTCCTGAAGAAATAAAAACTATGTTCATAAAAAGGTTTGTACATGTTTATGGCGGCTTTGTTTGTGATAGTAAAACACTGGAAACAAGCCAGGAGAATAGATGAAATTGTGACACCTTTGTACAAAAGAATATACTCAGCAATAAAAGGAATGAACTTCTTATATATGTAATAGCATGCATAAATACTGAGCAAAAGAAACCACATAAAATAAAAAGTACATACTCTAGGTTCCATTTAATTGAATTTCTAGACTAATCTACAGGAGTAGAAATCAGATCAGTGTTTGCCTGGGGCTAGAAGTGGGCTGGATGCAAAGAGTCATGGGGAAACTTCCCAGGGTGATGAAGATGTCTGATAGATTGATTGGGGTGGGTTGCTACACAGGTATACACATTAATCTGAATTCAAGGAACTCGAATGAAAATGTGTATTTTATTGCACATAAATCACACTTCATTCAACTAGGTCGATTCACAACAACAAAAAACAAACTCTGAATCACAGGTGTTTGTTATATTGTCTGTTGTATTTTTCTGTATATTTTTAAAAATAATTTTTCTCTCAAAAGTTTCCTGAATGGAGAATTACTAGTCCACTGCCAGGCACATCTCTTATCATTTATATTCCACCTTCCTATTGCTTTAGGAAATCATCACTTTAATTAAGAGAATTTAATGAATTAATACACAGCTCATTCTTCACAAAGAATTATGAACATGTCTTTAAATAATTCATTGCTCTTGAATTTGGATGTGCTAGTGATTTCTTAGTCATTTGAGACTCTTTCTGTTATGGTTATATAGTGATTTTTGACTTGCAGAGTTCATAGATTTATATAGTTGTAGGTGGTCTCAGAAGTTTTCCTGAAATTCATGTAAAAATGCAGGCTATTTATGCACGTGTGAACTTTGGGATAATTTGGCTTCTTTTTTCTTCAAGAAGCTATATTTGAAATGTTTAATTAGGTTCTGAATTCTTACTAATGCCAAGGTCAAGGGGAAACATGGGGCTTGGATTTATAATTTCCTTATCTAACTAAAATTCCAGGACTCAGGTTTTCTTCCTTCCAAGACCGAATACAGGAGCTTCCTCTTTTTTCACTTATCACTTTCAGACTCACACTTAAACTTGTGTTATTTCTTGGTACAAAGTTCTCATGTCCAGTGAGAAGTTCAAGCCTTTTTTTAGATCAAATTTTTTATGAAAGTGAGAAAACCTCAGTCATCTCATTCACTTTAGAGTAGCTGGTAGTAGGAATTGTTTTTGCTTCTAAAACCAATTTGTTTTGGTTCTAGGACCTTTCCTGTCCTCTTCATTACAGTATCTCTAGTACCTAGAACCATATTTAATAAACACAAGTTTACCAATGAGGAATAATAGATGCTCAGAAAAATTTAAGTCAGTTGATTAAAGTCACACAGTTAATGATCCTGCAATTCCACCACTGGGTATATATCCAAAATACAAGGAAATGAAAATAGGATATGGAAGAGATATTTATATACCCATATTCATGGCAGCATATTCACAATAGCCAAAAGTGTCCATCAACCCAAGTGCCTACCAACAGATGAATTGGTAAACAAAATGTGGTAGATACATACAATGCAACATTATTCAGCCTGAAAAGAAGGGAATTCTAACATGTGCTACAAGATGGATGACACCTGAGAATATCAAGGTAAGTGAAATTGACCAGTCACAAAAGGTCAAATACTTTATAATTCCACTTACAAGAAATACCTAGAGTTGTCACATTCAGACAGAGGGAAATTAGAATGGTGGCTGCAAGGGGCTGGGTGGGGGTAGGAATGAGGAGCTGTCATTTTATGAGTGCAGTTTTAGTTTTGCATAGTGAAAAGAGTTCTGCAGATGGGAGGTGGTGATGGCTGCACAACACTGTGAATGTAATGAATACTACTAAGTTGCACAATGAAAATGGTCGAATTTTGTTACGTGTACTGTACCACAATTTTTTAAAAAGCTACACAACTAGCAAACAGATTGATGAATCTAAATTTGGGTCTCATCAGTTCCAAGTTCAGAATGCTTTTCTTTACAGCCACCTGGCATTTGGGATGCTGCAAGTAAGGTTTCTCCCTAGCCTACTTGATATAGGAAAAAGCATGAAGTTGGTCGCTTAATATCATGACTTCAGAGACGGTAGGGTAGACTTGCTACTCAAAACAAGGAGTTCTCCTAATTTGCTTGAGGTTGCTTGATATGTCACTATTTTAATGATTCTCCATCTTGGCAACATATTGCAATCGCCATGGGAGATTTTGTAAATATTGATGCCTGGGTTTCACCCCTCAGTTATTCTGAAGCAATCAGACTCTGGGGTGTGGCCTGGGCCTCAGGATTTTTAAAAGCTCCAGGTCTGAATGCAGCCTCGATTGACGATGATTGGTCTGTTATAAGACATCTTGGTTCCTGATAGATGTCTCAATTCTGGACAGAACAGTGTGTCTCTGTGCAACAGAAGTCTGAACGTTTCTCAGAGCTCAGGTACCTGAGCTATAAACTGTGGGCTTAGCTATCTTATCTTCAACTCTGGAGGAAAGGTTATCAGAACCTTTCCTGAACTTTTGAGGGAGAGGAGGAGTTAACATAGAATGTTTTTAAAGCAGGGGCCCTTGAGCCCTGCTACCAGGATAGAAATCACAGTTACATGACCCACTAGCTGGGCAACTTCAGCCTAATTGCCTAACCATCTCTGAACCTCCAAGTGGGCATGTTGTGGTTCCTCCCTCATGAAATTATTTGAGGAAAGGATGAGATAATTTCTCTAAAACACAATATCCAGAAAAGCCTGAAAAGTTAATCTGTTTTACCACTGATTATGAAGAATTCATACTTAATGTATTATATTCATTAAAAAAAAACCTTTTCCTCATTTTTTGTTAATACAAATTTCTTTAATGTTATTTATATGGATTTCTGAAAGTCAAGAGAGGAAGAAAAGTGAGGAAGAAGGGAGGGAAGGAGATAGATAATGATGAGAAGAGATGTGTGTGTAAAAATAAAGAAAACAGAGTAAGAGAGAATGGGCAGTCATTTACTGAAAGATGGGAATTGGGGAACATTTTTTGACTTCCTGAACTTGACACCCAACAGAAGCTTCAAGAAGAGATCAGACAGAAAAGATTTAAAGTATCCTTAGAAGGGAGAGGGCTACCACCCAGGCAAGACAAGAACCTTGGCAGAAGAGATGGAGAGAAGAAGAAAGATGAGACTTAGAATCAGCCAGGAATGAAGAGATTTCAGAGAGACTGGGAAGGCCAACACTTCAAATATTTATTTTTATATGCTGCTACATGAAAGTTAAACTTGGAAGAAAAGCCTGTTTGAGTTTATATTCTGAATGATTTCTGTAAAAGAAAAAGCCTATCTTGGAACTGTACATAGGAGCTACAGAAAATGGAGGCTGCCTTGTGATGAATCCCAGTTCACCACCATGTAGATCTTCTTCCAGGCTTGAGTGCAGCCTGAGCCTCTTGGGGAGCCAACCATTAGGTGCTGAGCTCTGCTCTGGAGAGCTTGCAAGTCCTTGACTACACTCTCCCATGGGTAAAGTCCTACCTCCTGCAGCGGGGAGGAAAGACTGCCTTGGCCCAGCTGCCGAGAGCTCAGAGGAGGGAGGCACCTGCCCAAGGGAATGAGCTCAGACCCTCCAATGATGGTGCAGCTGGAGGCTTGGCAGGCATCTGTGAGGGTCACCCTGGATGGTTTTCTTGCAGCAGGAGGGTGTGTTGTCCACGTACCTTGGGGTGGGTGCAGGGAATGTCCATAGCTCATCTCAGTTGTGTTCATTCCATTTGCTGACTAATTCTTCTGAGACTTAGTCAGAGGGAAGGGTTTTGGCAGTTCTTTTCTGTGCACAAAACATGGGTCTCTCCTTTCACTGGCTAGAAGACTTAGGCCTTTTCTCCATCCTCTGGAAAGTTTACAAGTCTCTGCTGTAAGATTGGTAACCCTTTTACCCAGCCTTTCACTCTCTCAAAGTGTCTCCTTGCTCTCCTAAAATGGGTCAGAGTGTGCAAGGGGTGGAGCTCTTCCTGGATTTCTCCATTCTCCTTTTTTCCCTGCTCAGCATGCCTCTCCACACAAGGGTAAGACAAGCAGTTTGGGCCCCACTCGGTGACTCCCAGTGGGATTAGCTCGGAGAAGAGAAACTCTCCAAGGAGTTCTCACAAGCCAATGGCTGGGCCCCCTCCCTGGTGCCATTGGGTCGGCTAGCCTACATTTTTTGAAATTGTATTTTTTGAAAAATATAACAGTCCAGGCTTGAAAACCAGTACATTTGGAAATATAAACTAGATGAAAACAAGCTATAATGAAAGTGAAAAAAGAAACGTATCAGTTTACTGCCGATTGAAAATCAGGACCAGATGAGACAGTGAGGCTCTGGGCATTTAATTCACGGGAAGGGGTCACTGCTTGGCGAAAACCAGGCCCAGCCTGCACTGGCTTTCGCTCTGCAACATTGTGTTTATTTGTTTGTCCCTTTCCCTAGTTTGTGGAGGGAAATAATGAGCTAGCTTGTTTGAAGTTCTTTCTGCCTTTCTATATCATGGTGTGTTTCATTTCATTTCATTTCATTTCATTTCATTTCATTTCATTTCATTTCATTTGGAGAGAGGGATAGGAAAAAGACATTGATGGCCAACCTGGGAATACAGTTTGTTCCCTAAAATATGCTGAAGGTCAGAAGAGGGAAGGAGCAGTGTCAGTAGGCAGATAGGATGCTCAGTGAGAGGAAAAGAGAGGAGGTGTAAGTTGCTCCAACCAGAACTATGAAATATTGGATCTCACATAGTCAGTCCATAGGGTGGAAAAGAGCAAAATGGAGTAAGAGGGTAGAACAGTAGCATCCACGGACCAGCAGCATCAGTGTTGCCCCAGAACCTGTGAGAAATGCAAATCTCAGCTGTCACTCTGGATTGGAATCTCTGGGATTCTTTTGCCCAGAGGTTGCACACTGGCAAGCCAACCACCCCTTTTAATCAGTAGACCTGTTTCATTTGAGTGATAGCATATTGACCTGAATTCATTTTTAAAAATTAATTTTGTTACCAACATTTACAAATCTGGATGTAAAAAATAAATCTAGATTTCTTTCTGGTGGCAAAATCAAAGGTCTGGCATCACTAGGCTCATACTCCTGTGTGGCCCAATCTACTTGAGAGAAGTAGATCTTGCCCTCTTGGGTTTGTGTGGACATCCAGTGTGTTCCACTGTTTTCACAGCCTGAGGTCAAATGTCTGTTGTGGTTTAGCAAGACTTTAAGGTTTTCAGTGAGTAGATCAGGATGGGCATGGGACCCAGACCACTGGCCAACTACATAGGTGAAAATCTGAAAAAGCTGGAGAGCTTCTAAGAAAAGTTTTTTCTCTCTCAGGAAACTTTTCTTTTTCTTTCTGATGTTGTTTATTTGGATGTTCAGTTATACCCATCTTGCCTCCAACCTGTCAGTGAGACCAGTCCTGAGGTTTCAGAGTGGAAACCCAGAGAGAAGCTGGACTCTTGAGGGCCTTATGGAACTGTTGAATCCGCCCTCCCTGGATCCTGCCCCACATCTGTACTTTTCTGGGTAGGGGTTATAATGCAGTTCTTACTGTTTAAACCATTTTGCTACTTGCAACTAAAACCTCCTAATTGTTGTGGAAAACAACTTGTCAGCAGAGAAGGCTGTATGCTTCTTTCTTCTGTCATCTTTATTGATTTTATTATCTGTCTGGTCTGGACCTTAATTTCCTTCAGTGGATATGGGCATAATAAACCCTGCAGATTTTCCTGGGTTAAAGTGTGGTTCAGATGTGATCCTTGTGTGTGAAAGTGCCTTGTGCCCCATCTAAAAGGAAGCAGTAAATAAAGCAGAGTAGGTGCTTAAGACAGTGGGTTCTGATTCTAGTGTTGTTACCTTGATGATCTTGGTGAGTTTCCTAACCTTGCTAAGTCTCAATGTCCTCTGTGAACTACTATCCTAACTTAGAGGGTTGTGGTGCTGATTAAATAAAGGAATTGTAATAGTTTGACTCCAAATTTTGATGTGTAATTGCTGATCACCCTCCTGCTTTCCCTTCAGACCCAAATCTGGGAACACTGGTAAGAAAGCCCAGTGTTCCTTTTGAGGCTGATGTGAGATTCAGGTCATGCTCCCTGTCTGCACATGGAAAGCCTTATTCTGTCCCTCCTCCAACACAAAGAAGACACAATGTCAGGCTGACTTGAGGACCCTGCCCTGCTCTCCCCCAAAAAGCTTCATGAGAAAGTAATACATCTTTTCATATCACTTGGTGTGCGTGTGTGGCATCATCATTCTAGACATCCAAACCAAATTTTGGGTGGGGCTCCAGTCTGTTCCTAAGGAGTGGCTATAGTAATGATGTATGCGAAGGAACTTTTATATTGTAAGTGCTCAGGAAATGTGAACTCTTCGCACCCAGGTAATATGGCATTATTATTATTATCATTATTATCTTATAAGGATATATTTAAATCACATTAATGTAGGGGAAACAGTACAGTGACTCTGTTGTGTCCATCACCCAGCTCTAACAACCACTGTCTTTCTGCCATTCTTGTTTCCCAGTCCTTTTTGAGATAGTTTAAGCAAATTTTTGCAAGTTTATTTGTAAGTACATCAGTATGTTTCTCCAATAGTTAAAAACTGTGCTTATCTTTCTTAACATTAACACAAAAACCACTATCACCCAACAAAATTATTAATTCTTTTTTAAGTGTGTTTTATTGATTATGCTGTTTCAGTTGACCCAATATTTTCTCCCTTTGCCCCCACCCCCCACCACTCGGTACCCTCCTTCCCTCCAACAACTCCCCCCACCCCTTATTTCATGTCCATGGGTCATACATGTAAGTTCTCTGGCTTATCCATATCCTATGCTACTCTGAATTTCCCCTTGCTTATTTTGTTCCTACAATTATGCTTCTTAATCCTTGTACCATTTCCCCATTCTGCCCCTTCCCCCTCCCAGCTGATAACCCTTCAAATGATCTCTGTGTCTATGATTCTGTTCCTGTTCTGGTTGTTTGCTTAGTTTGTTTTTTGTTTGTTTGTTTTAGATTCAGTTGTTGATAGTTGTGAATTTGTTGCCTTTTTTAATGTTCATGGTTTTGATCTTCTTATTCTTAAATAAGTCCTTTTAAGATTTCCTGTAATAATGGCTTGGTGATGATGAACTCCTTTAGCTTTATCTTGTCTGGGAAGCACTTTATCTGCCCTTCCATTCTAAATGATTGCTTTTCTGGATAGAGTAACCTAGGTTGTGGTTCTTGCTTTTCATCACTTTGAGTACTTCTTGCCAGTCCCTTCTTGACTGCAAACTTTCTTTTGAGAAATCTTTTGATAGTCTTATGGAAACTCCTTTGTAGGTAACTGTTTTTCTCTTGATACTTTTAAGATTCTCTCTTTATCTTTAACCTCTGGCATTTTAATTATGGTGTATCTTGGCGTGGTCCTCTTCAGGTCCAACTTGTTTGGGACCCTCTGTGCTTCCTGGACTTGTATGTTTATTTCCTTCACCAAATTAGGAAAGGTTTCTTTCATTATTTTTTTCAAATAAGTTTTCAATCTCTTACTCTTCTTCTTCTCCTTCTGGCATTCCTATAATTCAGATATTGGCATTTTTGGAGATGTCCCAGAAGTTTGTCAGCCTATCCTGTTTTTTTTTATTATTATTATTTTTTTCTTATTTTTGTTCTAGTTGAATGTTTATCTCTTTCTTATGTTCCAAATTGTCGGTCTGAATCCCAGCTCCCTTCCTTCTATGTTGGTTTCCACTGGCTTATTCTTTATTTCACTTAGTGTGACCTCCATTTCTTTCTTTTTTTACTGTACTCAAGGAATTCTCTGAGCATCCTGATCACCAGTGTTCTGAACTCTGCATCTGGTAGGTTTGCTATCTCCATTTTGCTTAATTCATTTTCTGGGGTTTTGTTCTGTTCTTTCATTTGGGCCATTTTACTTTGTCTCCTCAATTTGGCAGCCTCCCTGTGTTTGTTTCTGTGTATTAGGTAGAGTTACTTTTACTCCCTGTCTTAGTAGCATGGCCTCTGTAGAAAAGGCACCTGTAAATTGTGTGGGACAGAACCTTAAGTAATTGCTAGGGTGGGGCAAACCATGTCAGTACTTTTTGGCTGTGTGAGGAGAGTTCCTAGAAGGGACAATGTCATCACCTGGCTCCTGGCAGTTCTCCCAGCACTTGCCCCATTTCCGGTCACTTTACCCCCTTCCTGTGTTCAACTGGTGCCCTCCCAGCTGCTGCCCTGGTGTTGAATCCCAGAGTGGGTGGGTTTGCTTAAGTTTTAAGACCATTCTGGCCTTTTAAGTGGCAAAAATCCTGCAGTTTCTTCTGTTGCTGCAACCCCTGAAGGTTTTTACAGCCAGAGATAATGGGGATCTACCTTCCCAGTGCTAGAACCCTAGGCTGTACATTCTCTGGTGGACCTGAGATTGCTTACTCCCAAAGGTATCCTTTCTCGGTTCTGCCACCACCCTTGCTGCCTTTACACACTGCACCACCTCTCGGCCCATCTCCATGAGTCTGTCCCTTCTACCCGTCTGGATGATTGTGTCTTCTTTAAATCCGTGGTTGTTGGACTTCCATACAGCTCAATTTTTTGATGGTCCTGGGTGTTATTAGTTTTGAGATCTCTGGTTTTAATTCTTTCTATGGTTGTGTGAGGTGGCAAAGCATGCCTACCCATGCCTCCATCTTGACTGAAGTCAACATTAATTCTTTAACACCATCAAATACATAGTTTGAGTTCAATTTTTTTCAATTAAAAATTGCTTTTACAATTACTTTTCTAATCAGAATTGAAATAGAGTTTACATATCTTTAATTTCTTTAAAGTATATTTTATTAATTATGCTATTACAGTTGTCCCATTTTCTCTCCCCTTTATTCCCCTCCCCACTGCACTTCCCTTCCCACCAGCATCCCTCCCCCCTTAGTTCATGTCCGTGGGTCATACGTATAAGTTCTTTGGCTTCTCCACTTCCTATACTATTCTTAACCTCCTCTTGTCTATTTTGTACGTACCAATTATGCTTCTTATTCCCTGTACCTTTTTTCCATTTCTCCCCTAACCCTTCCCCACTGATAACTCTCCATGTGATCTCCATCTCTGTGAATCTGTTCCTGTTCTAGTTGTTTGCTTGGTTTGTTTTTGTTTTTAGGTTCAGTTGTTGATAGTTGTGAGTTTGTTGTCATTTTACTGTTCATAGTTTTTGATCTTTTTCATAGATAAGTCCCTTTAACATTTCATATAATAAGAACTGGGTGATGATGAACTCCTTTAACTTGACCTTATTTGGGAAGCACCTTATCTGCCCTTCCGTTCTAAATGATAGCTTTGTGGGATAGAGTTATCTTGGATGTAGGTCCTTACCTTTCATGACTTTGAATACTACTTTCAACCCCTTCTTGCCTATATGGTTTCTTTTGAGAAATCAGCTGATAGTCTTATAGGCACTCCTTTGTAGGTAACTGTCTCCTTTTGCTGTTTTTAATATTCTCTCCTTGTCTTTATTTATTTAGTTTTTGAATGATAAAATAGACTTATTCAAAGTTAAAAATTTTGCTTATCACAAAAGAAACATTAAGAAAATAAGTAGACAAGCTACAGAGTAGGAAAAAATTATAGGATATATCTAATAAATTTTGTATACAGAATAGATGCAGAATGTTGCAAACCAAGAAAATAATAATCCAATAAAACAAGGGCACAAACTCAAGCACACAAATCACAAAAGATATAGGAATGGCAATTAGAAGCATGAAAAGACGTTCAATATCATTAGCTATCAGAGAAAAGCAAACTGAAACTACAATTAGCTATGACTTTATACCACTAGAATGGTTATATTTTTTAAAAATAAAAAAAAAACAAATGTTGAAAAACATGTAGAGAAACTGAAATGCTTGTGCATTTCTGGTAAGAATGCAAAATATTACAGTCACACTGAAGACTCATTTGGCAATTTCTTATAAAGCAGTGATTCTTCAATGAACACCTTTAACTCTTTTAATTATTAAGGAACCTGAGGAACTTTTGTTTATATGATAATTATCTACCGATATTTAACATATTAGAAATTGAAATTGAGAAAAAAATATTTTCTCATTAACTCACTGTAAAATAACAAAATAAAATTTTAATGAGAAATATCTGCCAAAACAAACAAAAAAAATTAGTCTGAGTGGCACTGCTTTAGATTATTTTTCTCCTAATTTATTAATTTTTATTTTTATTTTACTTTTAAAAAATATTTTTATTGTTCAAGTACATTTTCATCCATTTTCCCCCACTACTTGCCCCTCCCGCCATCCTTGACCCCACACTCCCGACTTTGTCCATGATTCCCCCATATATGTTCCTTGATCACCTCTCCCCTGTTTCTCACCATAACTCCCATCCCCCAACCCCTCTGTTCACCGTCAATTTGTTCTTCACTTCGATGTCTCCAGTTACACTTAACTTGCTTGTTTGTTCTGTTGATTAGTCTCCACTTTTAGGTGAAATCATGTGGTATTTGTTTTTTTACTGCCTTTAGCATAATGCTCTCCAGATTCCTCCATGCTACCGTGAATTGTAGGAGCTACTTCTTTCTTTCTACTATGTAGTACTCCATTGTGTAAGTGTACCATGATTTTTGGATCCACTCATTTACTGATGGCCACCTAGGTTACTTCCAACACTTAGCTATTGTAAATTGTGCTGCTGTGAACATGGGGGTACAGAGATTCTTTTGAATTGGTGTTTCTGGATTTTTAGGATATAATGCCAGCACTGGAATTGTAGGGTCAAAAGGCAGTTCCATTTTTTGTTTTCTGAGGTAATTCCATACTGTTTTCCACAGTGGTTGTACCAGTCTGCATTCCCACCAACAGTGTACCAGAGTTCCCTTTTCTCCACATCCTCACCAACACTTGTTTGTTGATTTGGTTATGATGACCATTCTGTCTGGTATGAAGTGGTATCTCACTGTAGTTTTAATTTGAATCTCTCTGATGGCTAGTGATGCTAAGCATCCTTTCATATGTCTCTGGGCTTTCTGTATGTCCTCCTTGGAGGAGTATCTATTCAGGTCCTTTGCCCATTTCTTAATTGGGTTGTTTGTCTCCCTGGAGTGGAGTTGTGTGAGTTGTTTATATATTTTGGAGATCAAACCCTTGCTAGATGTATTATTGGCAAATATATTTTCCCATATGGTTGGTGCCCTTTTCATTTTGATGATGTTTTCTTTAGCCGTGCAGAAGCTTTTTATTTTGATGAAGTCTCATTTGTTTATTCTTTCCTTTATGCCCCTTGCTCTAGGGGACATATCGGTGAAAATATTGCCATGTGGAATATCTGAGATTTTCCTGCCTATGCTCTCCTCTAGGACTTTTATAGTTTTGCAACTTATATTTAAGTCTTTTATCCCTCTCGAGTTTATTTTTGTATATGGTATAAGTTGGTGGCCGAGTTTCACTTTTTTGCATGTAGCTGTCCAGATCTCCCAACACCATTTGTTAAAGAGGCTATTTTTATTCCATTTTATGCTTCTGCTCCTTTTGTCGAATATTAATTGACCATGGAGGCATGGGTTTATTTCTGAATTCCCTATTCTATTCCATCGATCTATGTGTCTGTTTTTATGCCAGTACCAGACTGTTTTTATTATAGTAGCCTTGTAGTATAGCTTGATATCAGGTATTGTGGTCCCTCCGACTTTGTTCTTTCTGAAAATTGTTGCAGCTATTCAGGGTCATTTATGGTTCCATATAAATTTTTGAAATGTTTGTTCTATATCTGTGAAATATGTCAATGGTATTTTAATAGGCATTGCATTGAATCGATAAATTGCTTTGGGTAGTATGGACATTTTGATGATGTTAATTTTTCTGATCCATGACCACAGTATATGCTTCCATTTTTTTGTACCCTCCTTAATTTCTTCCTTCAGTGTTGTGTAGTTTCCTGAGTATAGGTCTTTTACCTCCTTGGTAAGGTTTACTCCTACGTACTTTATTTTTTTTGTTGCTATAGTGAACGGGAATTTTTTCCTGATTTCTGATTCTGATATTTCATTGTTGGTGTAAAAAAATGCCTTCAATTTCTGAGTATTGACTTTGTATCCTACTGTTTTGTGAAATTCACTTATTAGGTCGAGTAGTTTTCTGTTGGAATTTATGGGATTTTCTATGTATATAATCATATCATCTGCTAACAATGACAGTTTTACTTCCTCCTTTCCAATTTGGATGTCTTTTATTTGTTTTTCTTGTCTAATTGCTGTGGTTAGGACCTCCAATACTATGTTGAATAGAAGGGGTGGAAGCGGACACCCTTGTCTTGTTTCTGATCTTAGTGGGAAAGGTTTTAGTTTTTGCCCATTGAGTATGATGTTGGCTGTAGGTTTCTTGTATATGACCGTTATTATGTTGAGCTATACTTCCTCTACTCCCACTTTGCTGAGTGTTTTTATCATAAATGGGTGCTGTACTTTGTCAAAGGCTTTTTCTGTACCTATTAATATGATATTTTTGTCTTTCCTTTTGTTTACGTGATGTATTTCATTTATAGGTTTGTGAATATTGTACTGTCCTTGCATCCCTGTGATGCATCCCACTTGATCATGATGGATGATCTTTTTAATATGTTGGTAGATGTGATTTGCCAATATTTTGTTGAGGATTTTAGCATCTATGTTCATCAGTGATATCGGCCTGTAGTTTCCTTTCCTTGTGATATCTTTATCTAGTTTTGGGATTAGAATGAGCCTTGCTTCATAAAAGGAGTTTGGGAATCTTCCCGTTTTGGATTTTCTTGGAATAGTCTGAGAAGGGTAAGGGTTAGCTCTTCCTTAAATGTTTTGTGAAATTCTCCTGGGAAACCATCCAGTTCAGGACATTTGTGTGCTGGGAGTTTTTTGATTACCTGATTCGATTTCACCAGCTGTTATCAGTCTCTTCAGGCTTTCTGCTTCTTCTTCATTCAGTTTTGGAAGATCATATTTTTCCAGGAATTTGTCCATTTCACCCAGGTTTTCAAATTTCTTGGCATATAGTTCTTTGTAGTAACTTCTTACAGTCCTTTTTATTTCTGAGGTATCAGTTGTGATCTCTCCTCTTTCACTTCTGATTTTATTTATTTGGGTCCTCTCCTTTTTTTCTTGATGAGTCTGCTTAAGGACTTGTCAATTTCATTTATCTTTTCAAAGAATTTATTGATCCTTTGAATTGTTCTCTTAGTCTCTATGTCATTTAGTTCTGCTCTGACCTTGGTTATCTCCTTCCTTCTAATCGCTCTGGGCTTTGTTTGTTGTTTTTCCTCCAGTTCTTGTAGATGTTGTGTTAGGTTGTTTATTTGAAATGTTTCTATCTTTTTCAGGTAGGCCTGTATTGCTCTGAACTTCCGTCTCAGAACTGCCTTGCTGTGTCCCATAAGTTTTGGACTGTTGTGTGCTCATTTTCATTTGTTTCCAGAAACTTTTTGATTTCTTGCTTGATCTCATTATTAACCCATTCATTGTTTAATAGCATGCTATTCAGTCTCCATGAGTTTGAGTGCTTTTGAGTTTTTTCCTTGAGGTTGGTTTCTAATTTCAGACCTTTGTAGTTTGAGAAAATGCTTGATATGATTTCCATTTTATTGAATTTGTTGAGGCTTGTTTTGTGTCCTATCATGTGGTCAATCTTAAAAAATATTCCATGTGCATTTGAAAAGAATGTGTATTTTTTTCTTTAGGATGAAAGATTCTATATATGTCAGTTAAGTCCATTTAATCTAGGAGATAGGTCAATGCCACAATATCCTTGTTGATATTTTGTTTAGGAGGTCTGTCCATTTTTAACAGTGGGGTGTTAAAGTCCCCTAGTATAAGTGTATTGCTCTCTATATCTTTCTTGAAGTCCTCCAAGATTTTCCTTATATATTTGGGTGATCCTATGTTGGGTGCATATGTATTTACAATGTTTATGTCTTCTTGATGGGAGTCTTCACTTGAGTATTATGTACTGTCCTTCAGTATCTGATTTTCTGGCTTTTGTTTTGAAGTCTATTTTTTTCTGATATAAGTATTGCTACACCAGCTTTTATTTCCTGTCCATTTGCTTGTAATATTTTTTTCCAAACCTTCGCTCTTGGTCTGTGTAGGTCTTTTTTTCTGAGGTGAGTCTCCTGTAGGCAGCATATATGCGGGTCATGTTTTCTTATCCATTCAGCTACCCTATGTCTTTTGATTGGAGCATTTAATCCATTAACATTTAAGGTTATTATTGATAGGTACTTACTCCTTTTTCCCTCTTAGTATCTGTGTTCCCCTCTCTCGCTCTTTTTCTTCATCTTCTTATAGCAGTGCCTTTAGCATCTCTTGCAGTGCTGGTTTGGTGGAGGTGTATCCTTTCAGCCTTCTTTTGTCTGGGAAACTCCTTATATCTCCTTCCATTTTAGTTGAGAGCCTTGCTGGGTAGAGTAGTCTTGGTTGCAGGCCTTTGCTTCTCATTACATGGACTATTTCTTGCCATTCCCTTCTGGCTTCTAGTGTTTCTGTGGAGAAATCAGCTGCTAGCCTTATCTTTGCACCCTTGTATGTTACTTCTTGTTTCTCCTTGCTGCATTTAAGATTCTCTCTTTGTCTTTAAAACTTGGCATTTTAATTATGATGTGTCTTGGAGTAAGCCTCTTGGGTTCATCCTGATCTGGACTCTCTGTGCTTCCTGAACTTGCATGGTATTTTTCCTCTCTAGGTTCAGGAAACTTTCTGTCATTATTTTTTGAAATAGGGTTTCTATCCCTTGCTTTTTTTGTTCTCTTTCTGGTATTCCTGATTCGAATGTTGTTGCATTTTATGTTGTCTTGCATTTCCCGTAAGGTATCTTCATACTTTTTAAAAAATTCTTTTCTCTTGCAGTTGCTCTACCTGGGTATTTCTTTCTACCTTATCTTCCAGCTCACTAATTCAGTCCTCTGTTTCATCCAGCGTGCTTGTAATTCCTTCTAGTGTATTTTTTATTTCAGAAACTTTATTCTTCATTTCTTCCTGGTTCTTGTTTAAGGTTTCTATTTCCTTTTTCATACCATTGTAGTTCTCATTCAGTTCCTTGTAGTTGTCTGTGAGTTCCTTGAGCATCCTTAACACCAGTCTTTTGAATTCTGCATCTGATAGTTTGTTTGCCTCCATTTCATTCAGCTCTTTTAGTGGGGAGTCTTCTATTCCTTTTGATTGATGGTTCTTTCTTTGTGTCCCCATTTTTGGGGACTCTCTTTGTTTGGTTCTGTGATTCCCGATGCTCTTTTTTGCCAGCTATCTTTGTAAGGTGAGCTTCTGTGGTAGGAGTTCTGTTGGACTCAGTAGTGTGGCCTCTTTGATCTCCTTGTCTGGATGCTCTAGGTTTGCCCTACTTCTGTTTGTGTGATATCTCTTCTTGCAACTGGGCTTTCCCTGTTGGTGGCTCCTTTGTGGGTGGGTTCTCTTCTCCTGTGAGTTTACTGGTATTGCAATTGCCACCTTATCTTGTATGTGATCAGAGGCAGGGTGAAGGTGAAATGGAGTGAAACAACGGGGGAGTGTTCTATGGGAATTAAAGTACTAACAAGGAGAGAACAAATAGGAGTTCCTTGGAGAAGTACCACAATAAACATGATAATTCACCCAAGTAGCCACTTTTTATAAAAGGTGAAAAAGAGATTAGACTCTTATGGGTGTGTGTGTGGGGGGGTGAAAGAATGTGAGCTAACTCCAGAAAGCAGAACACCTATGTGGGTTTAGATGATGAGATATAGTGAGAGTAAGTGACAGAAACTCGGGGTAGTGCGTGAGAAAATAAAGTTAACCACAATAGTAATAAAGCCCAGGAAGATAGCGAAATGGACCAAAACCTGGGTAGGGTGCTATGTAGGATTTGGAACAATAATAATACAAACAATATTTAATCTGAATAAAAAGAATAAAAACTAAAAGACCAAGCGTAGTGTGTTATTGGAATATGGGTTCAGTGTCAGAAGAGAAATTAAAGTGTAATAGGAAAGGTAGAACAGGAAAAGTAATCCTTTCCAACAAGGAAATCAAATGAACAAACAAAACAAACTAAATGTAAGGATGAAAAATTAAAAACTTAAAATATATTGAAAAATAACCAACCCCCCCCCCCCAACAAACAAAGAAATGCAATATCTGAATGATATCAAAGTGAAATTTTGTCTCAGTTGTTGGCGTTAGTCTTCTGATCTCTCTCTGGATCTGTCTTTGTTCCTTTTACAGCTCGACCTTATTGTTTTACACCGAAAAAAGAAAGAAAAAAAAGCCTCCTGTTGACTTTAACCCCACCGAATGGGTTTGCTCTCTTCCTTGATGCCACAGTTAGAGGGGAGTTGGGCTCCATTTCTTATCCTTCGTTTTTTTTCTCTCCTGTGGATCTGGGAGAATGCGGGCTATGTGTGGGCCACTGTTTTCCCCATTCACACCCTTCACCTGAGCCCTCAGGGTGCTGCAAGGCCCGCACTGTCCTATGCATTAGACGGGAGAGTTCAATCTCTCTCAGGGTGTAGCCGTTTGATTATTCTGTGAGGTGCACCGAGTGGGAGCACCTTGCACCCCTCCTCCTCACTCTTTGCTGGCTTGGGAGCTGCTCGAGCTCAACGTCTTCCTTTTGGGGCAGTTTAGTTCACCTTTTATGATAAGTCTCTCTGGGGATAGCTACCTCTTTGGTCCCAGTTGCCCCACTTTGATCAGTCTTTGGGACTCCCTTATTTGGAGCAATTCACACCCCTCCTCCTTCTTCTCTGTCCTAGCAGATTGCCACCACAGTGCACCTAAGGTCCTTGCACAGGGGCTGAGAGCCTTTTTTTGAGTGAATTCCTCTTGTGTGCAGGTGACCTTTCCTAATAATTGCTGGGATTTTCACTCAGCACAACTCTGAGCAATCCCAGGACTATCTGGTTCATGGTCAGTTGTGACCCTTCTCTTCTCCCATCTCCAGGTGTTGCCTGGCCCTCCAATTGCTCCAGTATTGTCCCAGCCTGCGACCACTGTCTCAACTATGGTGCTGCCTCCTCTATGTCTCCCACTGCCTAGCAACCAGGTCTCTACTGGTGCAGGTCTGTGACTTCTCTGCTCTGGGAAGGGAGGGAGCTGGCAAGTTACAATCACTGAGCTGGCTCTCCTTCAAAGCTCCTGTGGTAGCCACAGTCTCTGTCACAGGAACTGAGGACCTTCCTGAAGTCCTGCAAAACCTCCTTATCACCTATTTTCTGTTGTCCTCTGTAATCTTTGGCTTCCAAGCTTCAGATAAGCTGGAATTTTGTTGGCTGATCACTAAGTTCTTCAGAAGATCAGCTAGGTGTCCCAGTTGGGTGCATGAGCAAGATAGTTTAGCTCCCCCCTACTTCACCACCATCTTCTATTTTTCCTTATCTTTAATCTTGGGTAATGTAATGATGGTGTGCCTTGGTGTGTGCTCTCTTGGGTCCAACTTCTTTGAGCCTCCTGGACCTCCTGGAAGTCTATTTCCTTTGCCAGATGGGGAAGTTCTCCTTCATTATTTTTTCAAATAAGTTTTCAATTTCTTGCTCTTCCCCTTCTCCTTCTGCCATCCCTATGATTTGGCTGTTGGAATATTTAAAATTGTCTGAGGTTCCTCAGCCTCTCCTCATTTAAAAAAATTCTTATTTCTTCATTCTGTTCTGATTGAATGTTTATTTCTTCATTCTGCTCCAAATTGTTGATTTGAGTCCGGGTTTCTTCCCTTCACTGTTGATTTCCTTTGTATTTTTCTTTATTTCACTTTGCACAGCCTTCACTTTTTCCTCTGTTTTGTGACCATACTCAGTCATTTCTGTGAGCATCCAGATTAACAGTGCTTTGAACTCTGTATCTGATAGGTTGGCTATCTCCTCATTGACTGGTTTTTTTGGGAACTTTGTACTGTTCTTTCATTGGGGTCATATTTTTTGTCTCTGGTGTGCCTATTACATTATAAGGGGCATGGCCTTAGGTATTTACCAGGGCGGGCAATGCTTGTGCTGCTTTGTGGTGCTGTATGTGGAGGAATGGTCCGAGAGGGAACAATACCACTTATTCAGTTCTCAAGGGCTTTCAGTCACTTCCCCTACTACCCACAAGCAAATTGGACCCTTTTGGTGCTGGTTCCTGGGTGGGTGGGTTTGTGTACATTCTAGGATGCTGAGGGCTACTTGAATGAACTCTTCTGTGAGATTGGGAGTTTCTCCCACTGCCACAACACCCATAGGTTTTTATGGCCAGAGGTTTTGAGACTTTCTTTTCCCATGCTGGAACCCTGGATTGTGGGGTCTGTCTCAATCCCCTTTTCTTCCTCCCAGTTTATCAACATGAAAATAAGGGACTGCCAGCTGCTCTCTCACCTGCTTGGGCCTCCAGTTGTTGCCTTGCCATGTCCCCTCTGACCTGGCTTCCCAACTTGGTCTCCACCCCTCCTACCAATCTGGATGAGTGTTTCTTCTTTAACTCCTTGGTTGTCAGACTTCCATACAGTTTGATTTCCTGGCAGTTATGGTTGTTTTTTGTTTTTAAATTTGTTGCTGTCCTTCTTTTGGTTGTGCAAAGAGGCAAAGTGTGTCTACCTATGCTTCTATCTCGGCTGGAAGTTCTTGTACCATATCTTTAATTTTTTACATAGCATTTAGTGCCATTTGATATTTTTTCCTTTTAGTTAATTTGTTTATTGTCTTGTTAATTAGTTCGTTAATCATTTTTACCCATACATTAAAACCCCATTAAAGTGGAAGCTACATGAATGCATGGACTCTGTCAGTTTTGTACACCAGAGTCCCCAGCACCTAGCTTACCAATAGGTTCTCAATAAATATCTTTCGAAGAACATATGAATAAGTGAAAGAACAAGTATGGAAATTGCTCTGTTCACACATCAACTTGTATATATTTACAACTTTCTTTTTGGGGATCACTATCCATAGGAGTGATGACTTGATTTCTCTTTTCCTTTCACTAAAGAAAAAGAAAGTAAAAAGGCTGAAAATGGAGCTAATAGTCATAAAATTATCCTGAGGAAGTACTCAGAAGACTATACTAAATAGTAATATGTTCTGACAAGAATGAATAATAAATATACTGAGATGATATTTTTAAAAGTTGACTTAGCTTTATTTCAGGGGAATTTATCCAGTAAAAGGAGACCCAATTTAGAAATGAATTAAAAATGTATTTATGTCTTTAATCCTTTATCGTATCATCATCCATCATAAGAATTCCATATAACAGGAATATTTTTTTAATTGCCACAAATTCTACATGAGTTACAATTCAGTCTTTAAGTGGAAGTCTGCTCTGTAACAGTAGATAGGTTTAAAGCTTATCTTTAGGGACATGAAGAAGTGGCCATGAGATCTCAAGGTCATGTACTCTGGCACCATTTCAGAAATTATTATTTTTTGTAAATTCAAGAAGAAAATCTCACAGAATTCCTCTCATTAAACTGAATGACTCTTGAAATCACCTTCTTTTAGGTTTATGCAGAAATGGCATCAGTGATCTAGAAGATCCAAATTTTGGTCAAAAGACAAATAGGATACTTCAGATCTTATAGCTGGCTTGGGAAACAGAATATGACCCACAGCATTAAAAAGGACTGGAGAAAGGAGAGTGAAAGGATGAAATATTATTTATTTGGGACTTAGGACAAAACTTGGAAAAAACTCAGTTTCTCCTCCATTATCAAAGAGATATTGAAATACCAAGGACTTATTTAATTTAGCATTAAATATCTATATAAAAGCACACATACAATCAAGTAGTTCTAAGAAATTCAGACTTTTTCCAATCATTTTACTCATATTATGTATGTGGCCTCTGAAAGTAAAATATAAAATTGGTTCAGGAATATTCAAGTTGCCAAAATCACACAGAGACTGCTATTTTAGATGATCTAAAAAAATTTAATGATCACACACATAGATCTGAGAGATCCAGAGGCACACAGCTGTGGCTTTAGGACCCCAGCTATATTTACTATCTGCCTGTTAGCACCGGGAATCTTGGCTGAGATAGCTGCTTTGCAGATCTGCGAATTCTGTTGTTTCTTCCAAGCACCTCTGGGCTGGGTTTTCCAGAGGATTTAACGAAACCTAGGAGAAATAATTTTTCCCTCTTTCAAACTTGTTGTAAAATGAGGGAAGGTTATTAACTCCAAGTTAGTTGTGGGGCCTTTCATATGTTTTTGTTTGTAACTCTGTGGTAGACACTAGTCACCTTCCACGAGGGGAGTCACTTGAAGTAGATGTGCAAGGAATTCCATGTCTAAATAGGCTCGTGGCTGAACTTGGTGGGGAAAAAAAGGACTACATTTTTGCTGGCTAATACAGCATTTCTAGATGCTCATTAAGCTGTTAAAACATCTGAAATGATGACTCATTGTGAACCCCTCCCAACCCCCTCCTTGCTCCTATTTGCCTGCGGTTGAGGGAATGTATATTGACTTGAGTTAAAGAAGAAACTTGTGGTTTCCATTATAGTCTGTAAACATCGATTGCTGAAAGCCTCAAGCAAGCTATCATCTCTCGCCACACACATGCTTTATATACAGTTCATCTCGGAAAACAGATTGGGAGAGCATGGTGTTTACAACTCCAGAGTAACCCAACTAATAGGGGACTGGTCTGCCTGGGGGTCCTCACACTGTCACTGTTCTCAGCTAAGAGGAGGTCCCTTCTGATGTCTTCTAAGCTGAAGCATCAAGAGAGAAGCCAGCAACAACTCTCCTTAAAGAAAGTCCTTCCTGGTGCCTGTAATGGCCTTCTGCCACCCCATCATCAACAAAAGTGTGTGGGTGTGTGTTTTAAAATCTTTTCAGAGATAGAAAAAAAATACTCTGCTTTTCTTTTAGGTTTTATCTTTAGATCTTATCCTTAAAGTCACTTGAAAAGTTGGTTTAGCTATCATTTTCAAGGCCTTTGGCAATGCTGTCATTTTGGATTCAAGATTAATTTAGGAATGAATGATTCTCATGGTATGTAATGGATTTAAAGAGGCCACCTGCTCCCCCCTTCAAGTGAGACTGCAGAAAGTATCTGGATACTTGCTTGGTATCATGACCATGGCTGATAAGAAGAGCTAAACAAGGGCCAGTCCCTTCTGGAAGGAGGAACCATAGGTGTGGCATGGGTGGAAAAATGACAAGGTGTCCCACTACAGAGTTTGAATTTGTATTCTGGCTTTGACGTTTAGTGGCTTTGTGACCTAGGGTACTTCTTACACCCTGACATGGTACCCATGGGTACCTAGGAGTTTTGTTAAAATGCAGATTTGGACCCAGCAGGTATAGGTGGGACCTGAGATTCTGTGTATCTGATAGGCTCCCAGGGATGGCTGGCTACTCTTCTTTGTACCAGTGGTGAGTAACAAGGAATCCAGCAAGTATTGGAACCAACGTAAGTCTTAGTTGGTTTTTTAGTAAAACAAGATTTAGAATGATGCTGACCTTCCCAGAGTATTGTCAGATCTCAACCAGCACTGGTAAGAGTGTCTGGCATGGGCCCTGGGGAAGGCAAATATTAAATGTTGGCTTCTGGATCTTGAGATGTTAGTGATGGAAGTCATCTGAGGAAGAGCTTAGTATTTAACTCCTTGTGTTACAAATGAAAAAATGAAGATGTGTATAGGATAACCCTCTTTTGGGCTCAGTAAGTCACTAACTACACCAACATCTTCTCTTGAGTATAAATGGAGGTTCAGTGGACAGAGATGTCTGATTTATACTTAGGGTAGGTGTGGTTTATATCTCTGACATCATCTGACCTATGATTTGCTATAAATGAGTCATCGTTGCAAATATTTCACCTCCCTGTTTTCCCTCTCCCCCTTATTATTGTTATTTTTTAATAAACTAAGGAGTTCCCATTACAGGCCATGCTAATATCTTTTATTCCAAACAGAATGGAGCAAAGAGTCTGTGATTTCATTCATGTTGAGCTTAAAGTGTTTGCTTTTTCTCTGATGTCCAACCTCTCACCCCTCCTAATTCCTTGCTCTAACTCACCCTCTCCTCAGCTCTTAAGAATGCTAGGCAGGTCTAGTTGTCATCTTTAATCAAGTAATATAATCAGTAAACACCATAAAATTATACCTTTCTGCTTTTTCTGAACGGCAGTAGTGAGGAAGGTACTAATGATGTAATGACAAGGCTAATGAAAACCTAATAAATCTCATAGTCTTTGAGTTTGGTAAGTGGTTAACAAGAAAGGCTTAATTCCATAGCTTGCTTACTAATAACTCAATGGTCCTTATTAGGAAGTAATTCTCACTGTCTGTTTCTCTTTACTGAGACTGGTAATATAAGGTTGTTGAAAGACCCTCCGCATGGCTGGGCTTTGAAGAGGGCAATGCTTTACTAGGTTTTCCAGTTTTTAGAGGGTTGTGTTTGCCATTGCCCCTGTCTGAGCCAGTTAGCTGTCTGAGCCAGTGGCCTGTTAGTATGATGCTAATGAAGTTGGAGTTTTCTCCCCAGGCATGTTTGTTCGTAGGACTCAGCACAAAGAGACAGTTTATGTTCTGACCCAAGACTGCATTTCTCATGTTGGGCTAATTACGTTGAATATGAGGAGGATGAGGAGACAGCAGAAGCCTGGCTCAATGAACCCTGAAGTCTCTTCTGAGCAGAGGGAAGGTTCAAGTTCTGGGAAAGGTGTGATAGTGATCTCATCTTAGTTTACGAAGGATAGACCACAAGCATTGAGTGAAGGGAAGCAGAGGAGTGTGTTCTTCAAGAAACACCAGGAAAGGGGTTGCATAGGGAGATCTATGAGTTTAGGGCAAACCTTAGGATTGAATGGTGGAGTTGGCTGAGAGTAGCAGGACGCCAAACCTGGGCATGAATAGCAGCACATCCACTTTCTGATCATTGCTTCATTAGTGCAATTACTAACTTTCCCTGGCCTGCAACCTCACCTGACCAATTTGCATATCTTAAGGTACCATTTCTCTTTTCTGGGGCCCGAAGTCTTCTAGTTTCTGGAAGTGTTATGCATATGACTGCTGGTAAGTGATCAAAATTGAGTAAGTATGTAAGTCTGACAGTAGAGACCCAATTGATTTGTGATAACAATGATTAGCAACCATCAAGTTTGATGTGGTAGATTGCAAAAATGACCCCAGTTCTTTACACTTCCTGTTTACCACCTTTTGACTCTGGGTTGGCCTTATGATTTGTTTTGGCCAATAGTCTGCCATGAAAGTAATAATGTGACATTTTCAAACCAAGGACTTAAGAAACTTTTCACACTTACACTCGTTCTCTGGATTCCTGTGACCTTTATGGGAACAAACCCATGACCTGCCTGCTGGAAGATGAAACACAGGGAAGAGACATTCCAGGTAAACGATCATAGACCACAGAGTCCCCAGTGGATCCAACATGTGATGGGGCATCTAGATGCATGAGCAAGGCCAACGAAGGTCAGCAGAGTCCAGCCCAGAGCAGATGAACCCATATACTTGTAAACTAGACAAGTGCTTGGTTATTCTTTCAACACTTTTAAAAATGAAAACTTTTAAACATAAGAAAAATCACAAAATTTTTTCAGTGAACAGCCGTATACCCACCACCTCACATTTTACTATACTTGTTTCATCACCTATTTGTCTACCCAACCTTCTATTCACCCATTGACCCATGTTCTTATTTTATAGCAATTATTGCCCTTTGCCACTAAATTTTGAGATGGTTTGTTATGTAACAATTATTTCTGGTAGTATGTAACTGATACAGTGGACATAATAGGAAAGGGAGGCTTAGCTAAGGAAATAAGCAAGGGTTCTGAGAAAAGTGACCAATTTGGGGTTCTTTGCATGACAGTGTTTTCTTACCAAAAGATTCATGAGATCTACTCTTCTAATAATACGTATATTTGACCAGAAGTTGTGAAATGGATCAAAGTTCATTAACAAGCAGGGGTCCCTGGTCAGACTATATCACTTCCCTATGTGTTCTGCCTCCCTGGCAGTTACAATTGTTCAGAACTTTTTTTAACAAGAGTAGATATTTGGGAAGCAGCTGTCCATAGGATAAGGAGGAGGAATGTCCCTTACAGATGCACACATTTGCATGGTTTCTATGCACACAGACGTGGTTCATTTTGACATTAACCTCAGGAGGAAAATATCTTATAAATTTAAAAATCGAAGCCTAGAGAGATTTTTGATCTCCTCAATATCAATCAGTTTAAGGCTGAGGTAACACTCAAACCCAAGCCTTTGCATTGTAAGTTTCAATGTCCTTTCTCTAAGTTTCATGGCTTGACTATTTTGTTTTCTTTTAAAAAATGAGAAGAATGGTAGGTGAAATTAGGAATGAGAAAGATGCGAAAAGAAGAAAGACACATTGGGGAATACATAATTGACTTATTCGGAACTTATTTTTATCAGAAATTTTTCTTACACCTCCTTCCAATACCCGGTGGTGTGCTAGGGGCACAGCATGGTACCAAGTCATAGCAAACAGCCTCTGCCCTGAAGAACTTGTAGTCCAGGTTGGCATGATAGACACCGAGAAAATACCTCTGATATTGGCATCCAGACCCATGGCCCACCTCTGATTTTAGTCCACACGTGGGAAACAATTTCATGAACTAAAAACAATCCCAGCTGTCAGCATCTCACTTCAAGGGTGTCCTATTGTGGCTTTCTCTGCTCTACCCAGGGCCTTCTGCCAAGCCATGGGAGGTTGAGCTTGTTTGGCCTGTAAGTGCCACTCAGAAGAGCTGAGGAATTAATACTCATGAGGTGATATTCAACCCGTGGGGGACAGGTTCTGGTGGGTAAAACCTCCATCCTCCCACCTTGCAGTTGGACAGTTCTAGGAGGTATCCCATCCTTATCTTGGATTCTGCTGCTTTTCGAAGTGAAAAAGGCAAAACATGTACTCAAAACATCATAAATGATGTAGTGAAAAAATACTATAAGGCAGTATGAGTATATATATGTTACACTATAAATATATACTATATATTATAACATTATATACATATATATGATGGAGGGAAGCAGGGAGGGAGGGTGGGGGAGAGAGAGAGAAAAAGAGAGAATGACTAGATAACAAAGGAGTTGTAAAAGGCAAGAGGAAAGCACTGAAAACTGGGATCACTAGATTTGTCCTTTAAGTAAGAATGTGATTTTAAACGTTAAATGGAATACTGGGCATAGGAATCTGTGGGAGGGAACTATTATGGGGCTCTTATAAACCTCTTTTTATTTTTATTTTTTGGCTTTCCTGAATATCAGGCATTAATAGTGTTAGAGTATCCAGTGGAAACTTTAATCACAAAGTGCCTACCATGAAACAGCAACTTGTTGACAGCTAATGCTATTTGAAACTTAACTTGTCTCCACTTTTTTCTGTCTTTCTTTGATTGTGGCATAACTTTTTGGGTCCACCCCTTATATTTTAGGAATGATCACATAGTTCTATGGATTCAATGTCAAAATTACCTATCTAAAGTCCCATGGACAAGTAGGGTGGGAAAACAAAGGCTGGTTTGTGGTTGAACTTATCGGTCAAGGAAAAGTACCAGTGCCATGTAGTTGGCTTTTAAATCAAGATTAGATAGCCAACAGTATTTGGTCTTAGTTATATCGGTTGTCTAATACTTTGAAGTCTGACAAAAAGTGACAATATTTTTGCCACAGTGGAATTCTGGCATTGGTGACCAGTTGCCTTGATTTTCATCCCAGAAGGTTGATTCGGAAGCACGACTTGTAGAAGAAGCAGTGAGGAAGGCCTGGAGGGAGAGGATGGTCCTCTCCATCAGTGATCTGGCTAGAAAAAGGGCAGGGTGGGAAAGTGTTCATTGCAGTTACCTACATAGTGCCCGAACTTATTTTAAGCAAACAGCTTTATTTTCTAGGACTGATTTCTGTCTTGCCCTTCATCAGCTCAATGCCTGAAAGGCAAAGGGGTCTCAAAGGGGAAGCCAGAAGGAGGAAATTCAAAAGGGAAAGAAAATATCTGCACATCATGGAGAGCATAAACAAAATGTAAACCTTTAATAATAGGCATCCATAGGCAGATGAAAGGAGATGAAGCCAAGACCCCCTCCCAAGTAGCCACAGCTGCACCACTGTCTGTTGAAAACACTTTAATAGCACCAAACATTAACTATTTTGTTCTTTTTAAAGTTTATAACCTCTTCCCTTTTTCTCAGCTGTGTTCTAATGACAATTCTTTTTTTTTTTCTTCTGTTAAACAGGATCAGTTTATGAGAACAGGATGTTTGTATTAAATATTAAATCGTCAAGGCTTCCTTCAGCTGAAGGTCCCAGCTTGGCTTCAGTTTTGATTGAAATAGACAAACCTTCATTCCTACAGAACTGCAGAGAGTACAAAGAGTTTGTCAAATCTTGATAGTGTAACCCGGCATGGGGCCAAGAACAGAATAATTGGTTAATGTCTGCATAGTTCTTTGAAGACAGAAATTACTGTGTAAGTTCTAAGTATTATTGAGAGCTGAGCTGGGCCTGGAGGGCCTGATTCTGGGGTCGGTAGACTTTTCTCCAAATTGATATTTGAGGAGCAAAGTCAGTGGCTCATGTGGATTTTTTGTGGGAGCCACTTGGGTTCTGAAAATTAGCCTCAACTTTGGCATGCGTAATCTCATCCCTTCTTGTTGGAGGTTGAATTATGGGCTTAGCTGGGTCATCTCTGACCTTCAGAGGTTGTGCGATGTCCTAGAAGGTGTCCTTCATTTCATGCAAAAATATTCTGCATTTAGGAGATAGAATGTTGGGAAAATAGGCAAATATATCTTATTAAAGTTTACCAGCTTTTCTGCAGGATATTAGTACATGATCACAAAAATGAAGAACCTATGCTGAAATAAGCCTTGGGCATGTGTATTCCTTCTCTTGGAGGGTCATAAAGCAAGTAAGTGTATTGTATCCACTATTTTTTTTTTTTTTTAAGAAAACCAAACCAACAACAAGTGGAGTAGTAGAATTTAATATAGGAACTGAACTAGACTGGTTTCGGAAGAGCTGAAATGCAGGGAAGGCAAGGCAATCTAAAGGTGAACAATGCAGAAAGCCACTCCCAGGGCTGCAGAACACAGCAGGGTGGCAGTGTCAGCAGAGCTTAGGGGTTGCCGTAGGGGGATCTGGATCCAAGAAGAAACGTTTATCAGTCAGAAGCTGGAGTCACGGAGTAGGTGCAGCCTCTGTCTGAGAAACCTGTCAAAGAAAAGTGAGAAGAAGAAATACTCTGGCTTCTTTCTTCCTCTTGCTCAGTCCCCAAAGCCAGTGCTTCCCACTGCCCCAACCTAATTAGAAACCAGATAGGCAATGGGGTCTGGGAAATTTACCCTGCATGGGCCAGCTCTGTGTACAAAACAGAGTAGCATAAGTGTAGGGGATAGATTGGAGGGTAAAGAGGAAAGTACAGAGGCACACAGGTGAAAGGCCCAGGGAAGCCCTGTAGTTATGAGGTCTGTTTATCATTGGCTAACACAAAGTCTGTCACAGTTATTTGACAGTTGGTACTAGTTTTTTTGTGTTTTTTTTTGTTTTAGTTGTCTATTTGTTTTTGTTTCCATGAATCTTTTATGGTCATCTTTATGAAGTTTCAGTAGGATTTCAAATTGCTAACCAAGGTATGCTGACTTTTCAAAGCAGCAACTTGTTGGTTTTTTACTGAGGTTAATCAGAGGTGTAGAAGCAAAAGTATTTAGAGGCAGAGACTGTGGCTTGTCTAAATGCTTTTGTTTCTCCTTGCTTCTGCACTCTGATGGAAGCAGGAAGGCATGGAGATTTGGGGAGTTCGTTTTGTGCTAGCAGATGTGATGCTGGCAGAAGGAAAGCCTGCTCTAGGGAGCAGGACAGGGTACATGGCAGCCTGGGCGTGTGCCAAACGGATGGGTAATAGAGGACCCTCCTCAGGGAACTCTGAGTTAAACACTGTCAATGGAACTTTAATTTTTGCAAATGGATATATCCACTTATAACATAAAAAATTACAACCAAGTGTTCGGACTATTGGTCTCAAGTGTCAGACCCTCCATCTAAGAGCAGGAGTTCTATCATCCCAAATGCCCTTTGGGTTTCCTGCTTAAATGCCTGGTGCCTCCTGGTACTGTGACCATTTCCTCTGAGAATCACTTTAGCCTCCAGCCATGTCTATCTTAAGTGGCTCACAGAGTGAACATACATTCATAAATATATATCTAAACATATATGTATGTTTGAAGTGTTATATACATCTTTATGAATCTTTTGTATAGTGTATAAGCATGTTTCTGTGTATATTTATTTCTAGTCCTGAACTACAGGTGAGATTATCCCCATTTCCCCTGCCACACATCCCTTAGTATTAGGGTCTTCTGGGACCTGCTGCTGTAAGCCACGCCTGGAAACTGGGCATTGATAGTGAACATGGTGGCCTAGTGCCAAAACTGTTTCAGAACCTTTGAAAAGGAGAGACCTTTGAAAAAGTGGCATGAAGGAACAGTCCTATCTTGATTTGAGGCTACCAATGCTTTGATGGCAAACCTGGAAAATGTGCTTGAAAAAGACCACGGGGTAGAGGACCCTGGTATCCAATGCCAGGTTGCTGCCGTCCAAGGTTGGGGAACGGCAAAGGACCTCTATCTGCATCTACTACCAAATATCAAAAGCAGTTTCATTTCATCTCTTAGCTCTCCCTTGCCACAAAATCCACACATTCAATAGGGACATTCTCCATAAGTGTAATACCAAATACTTCACTGACAAGCAATGTGGATAATTTAGGCCTTGACAATGAAATATTTGGTAATTTTCAGAATAGGGTGTGGCTTTGTACTTCTCTAAAGATAACTTTTACTATGTTTTATCCTTTGGCCTGGAAAAACTCTACTACTTGAATCAGCTTCTAGACACAAAGGTTTGTTTAGCTGCCTGAGAAGTTCATTATCTTTGTAGTCTCTATCTTCAACTTCTTCATTAACCACAGTTTCCCTCTCTCCTGACTTTAGTCAGATTTCCTCCTCCTCCACGTCTTTTCTGCTTCTCCTCAGCCAACATGAGCAAGAATACTTGCTCACTAATCAGTAAAGCTATTCAGTCTCTTTCGGAGATACTATCAGTTTATCCCAAACTTCAGGCAAATCTGTAAGCACGTTTACATAAAATGGTAGTTGGTTTACTACAAATAGCCACACAGGTAATATCTAAGAAATCCCTTCTAGTCTCAAGACTTAGAATTCATTTCAATATTATGCAATAAAATATATTAGAAAGTGAGAGGGCAGGGAAGCTAAACTGAGCACATGACTTTATGTAATTAAAGAAATTACCTGACTGTCTTCTACCACTGCAGGGAAAACCAAATGAAACCTCTTTGGAGGTTGTATAAATAAAATTTCCCACATTTTGCACATTGTTCCTTTTGTGGCTGCTTTCCTTGCTTGATTCTAGCTGGGACGGTAGGTGGAAGTACCAAAAACCACAAAAGACGCTGTGCTGGCAAACTGTCAGCCTGAATGGAAACAGGAAATACCAGGAATCTTATAATAAATGCAGAGACTTCCAGCCTAATTTCACAGTCTCAGAAGTTTGAATAGAGGTTAGACTCGACTACAAACCCTGGGCGTACATTTCAACAAAACTTCCAGTCTCATGGTGACCTGCCCTGTGTCGGTGAAGTAACTGTTAAATTCAGCCTTGGTCGTTCCAGCGCCCTTTCACTTTTTGAATGGACCACCAATAGAAGGGCTTTAGCTATGTTGGATAATGGCAAGGAAATTGTATCATTCTGATGGTTCTCTAAAGCTGGTTAGGAAACCACTTTCTCTGGTTTAGATAAAGCCCTATTATTAGGAAAAAGGAGACCAATTTGGAAATTACTACTCCCGGTGACAGTAAGGAATCACCTGTGAGCCTGGTAGCAATGCAAAATTCTAGGCCCCAAATCACTTCCACTGAATCACAGCCTGCGTTTTCATAACATGTCCCAGGGATCTGTATGCACAGTGAAGTGTGACAAGCACTGGTCTGGAAGACTCCTGATAATTCTTTGGAAGTTCAATCACTTCTAAGTATCATGTGCATAATGAATAGTTTTAATAGGCAGTTATGTAGTTATATAATACTACCCATATAGCATACATAATGCTATAGTTTCTGTATAATCTGAAGACTCCTAGAAGGTTTTCCTGCAATTAACTCTCCCAAACTCTTTTACAGTATAAGGGCTTGAGTATATATGTATATGTAAGTGTGTGCATATACATTTGTGTATGTATATATATATATATTTATATATAGATATACGAGGTCTGTCCAGAAAAAGTCCAAATGTTGTAAATATAACAAGAGTGGTTTATGTGACGTTGATGTAACCTGGCAGCCAAGGGGAGTGGACTGCAATGTGCATGTGTGAACAGTGACAACTTCACTGTACTAGTCAGTGGAATTAGTAGACTCCATTGAGTGAACATGTGTACTGTGTGGCCATCGCATTCAAAATTACTGAGTGAGTAGAGCAATAAATCTGTTTCAAATTTTGTGTTGAGATTAAACGTTCCTCTGTAGAAACCATTTGGATGATTCAGAAGGCCACAGCTCTGGGCAACTGCTGATTGGCACAAAGCACCTGCTCCTGCCTCATGTCTTGTGAAGAGTTTTTTGGCAAAACATCAGATCACCCAGGTGACTCAGCCCCCCTACAGCCCAGATTTAGTGCCCTGTGGCTTCTGGCTTTTCCCAAAACTCCAATCACCTTTGAAAGGGAAGAGATTTCAGACCATGGATGAGATTCAAGAAAATATGTCAGGGCAGCTGATAGCAATTGAGAGAACTGTGTGAGGTCCCAAGGTGCCTACTTTGAGACTGAGGCATCACTGTCCTGTGTACAATGTTTCTTGTGTCTTGTATCTTTTTCAATAAATGTCTGTTTTTCATATTACATGGCTGGTACTTTCTGGGCAGATCTCATCTATATATATCTCCTATTACTGTATAATAAATTATAATATTCAATACATTTATCAGCTTCAAACAACAGAAATTGATTATCTCACAGTTTCCATTGGTCAGAAGTCTGGATGTGAGTTAACTGTCCTCTATGCTTAGGATCTTACCAGGCTAAAATGAAAGTGTCAACGGGAACTGATTTCATCTGAGACTCAGGTTCCTCTTCCAAGCTCACTGGTTGTTGGTAGAGTCTATTTCTTGTGGTAGTAGGGCTTGAGTTTATGTGTTCTTGCTATCTGTTGGCTGTGGACCACTCTTGGCATCTATGTGCTACTCTCAGGTCTGTGCTATGTGCTCCTCTCCTGCAACATGGCTGTTTGCTTCCAGCCCAACAGGAGAGCATCTGTTGCTATTTCTTGTCTTTTCAATGGGCTCACCTGATTAGGTAAAACTTACCAAAGATAATCTTCTTTTTGATTAACTCACATTTAAGTGACTTTAAATATATCTGCAAAACCCCTTTTATTATATAATGTAATATAATTATGGAAGCGATATTCCATAACATTTTCAAGTTTTGTGTGTGTGTACACACACATTTATGTATATACACATATATACACACATAAATATCTATGATTCATGTACATGTAAATTATTATAGGGTTACAGATAAAAACACTGCTTTGAAAGAAAAACATGTATCCCAAACTACATTGCTTCACTTAACACTTTTAGTTTTACATAATCTAGAGAAACCATGGTACTGTTTACATATATTTTTCTTTAAATCAACTACTGTTTAAACTTAAAATTGTCCTAAAAAGGAAACTGTAATGTCATTAACATAAATTGAAGGTCATTATCATTCATCCTAAAATAAGTCACATGACACAAAATACAAATTCAAGGGAAATAAAACATTACTGAATTAAATCTATTAACCATTGCCTGAACTTGAAGCCTGTGCTCGATGCTTGCTTCTCTTTGTTAAAAGGGGTGTGTGGAAAGTGGTAAAAGATGGATTAAGATGTCATAATCCAAACCAAGTCTTTCTTCCTGATATGATAAATTGTTTTATGTGTGTAAAAAGAATCACTTTTTTACTGTATGATTCATATTCTTGCTGCTATGTGAATGCCACCTAATTAGAATGCCACCTAATGTCCACACTTTGGGATACACTGCATTTTCTGAAGGTCTTTCTTAAAAAAAAAAAGTATTTTGTGTGTTACCTTACATTCTTAGGGTTTTGTTTCCTCCTATATAAAAAAAAAAATCCATGTCATGTATCAAATACCCTGACAGAACCAGAAATAACTTCTGAGAACTCCTCTAGCTCCAGTATCCATGATTATATTCAATTAGTGGCACTAGATATTTGCATGGAATTATTTATTAGATTGGCTGCCTTACTACTTAGCAAGGAGTGGTTTTCCTTGAAGAATTGGGATGTAGAAAGATGTAAAGTGGAAATGTGAGAACTGTACCCATCTGAAATATGGACTGAGACTCAAGGAAGACAAGCCAGTGTGGGGACCGTGTTGGGGCCGTGGACACTTGTGGAAGCAGCACAGGAGGATGGTGGGTTTTTGGTGGTTGTCATGGATCAGCCATAAACTATAAAGAGACTCTCATCAAAAGATTTAAGAGATATAAAAGACAAATCATTTACTTCACCTTTGCCTAAGGCAGAGCCTGACATTCCACAGCTTCCTGAGTATCTTTCATTGCCCCTTTGGATTCGTCACCATATCATCCACTTTACTCTGACTCCTGTGGACCTCCTCCGAATCTACTTGAGTTGGTCCGTGAGAGACATGAAGAAGAGAAGGGAGGACTGAAGAATGACTCCCCTCCTGCCTGCTAACCACGGATCAGTAGATCCTGCCATGGAAGGCAGCTCTCTCCTGTAGGAGTCCTTTTCCTCTCCAGGATCCACTGATACACACATCATCAGTAAACTTTATTAACACATGTTTGGGAATATCCCAAACCTATAGGTAAAGGAGATGGTTTCCTGCTAAGGCTCACTTTTTCCACCTTGGAATGTGAAGTTGTATGTATACAACATTCCTCTTAATGGCCACCCACATCTAGTAACCTTATCTGAGTCCTCCTTCCATACCCTAGACCTGGGCTACAAATGAAAAGGTACTTGAAAATGATGATTTACTACGCTTTTTTCATTCTAAGAAAAACTGTCTTTTGAAAGTGTATGTAATAGATTCACTCTACTAAAATGTAGTTCAGGCCTATCTATTTCTAATTTAGTCTCAAAATGACAGAGATGCTTTTGAACTTGGGAATACAGTGTGATGATTCCTTTCCCTTATTATTATTATTATAAAGACTTGACTTGAAATGAGACACTTAGACCCATTGAACCTTCTCAATTTTGTGTATGAAAAGGATCAAAGTAGTGGGTATAAGCCTGAGACAGGATGCTGAGTGTCTCATAAAGGAAAGAGAAACAAGGCTGGATGCCAATTATCCGAGCATTCAATGGTTTTGATTTCAAACAGGATAAGGATTAAAAGTTTTTTTTTTAATTGAACAATTATCATATTCCAACAAAAGTTTAGGTAGGATGAACCTGAATTTGAAGACAAAAAGACTTGGTTATTTCTTTAAAAGGAGTAACACTAAGCTAGTCATATATTATTTGGGTACATTTTTGCTATAAAGGAAGAACTCACACTGTTTTCGGTGACTCAAACTTTCTTCAGCCAGAGACTTAGACTGTCAACAGGAATATTTCAACCAGAAAATTCATGACAGTTGTTCTCTATGATGTAACTAGTTGAAATAGTGTGAACAGATGATTATAAGCTCCTTTGTGTACAAATATGAAACAATCCAGGCTTGCATCAACAGTTTTTCTTTGAAGGATTTGTCTTTCTAATAAGAACAATGATAATTTTTAATTTATTGAGTGTAAGAGTTGAGCAAATATTGCTATGAATCACTGTTGTTATAAGAAATGGTTGCAGATGATTCATAGACAACGCAATAAACAACACATTTTGTAACTATTTTCCCCTTTCAATAATCTCTCAGACTTTCGGATTGTATTAAGGACTCAGTCTCAGTTTGTTGATACTGTATTTCATTGATTCTAAGATATGCATAATTTTGCATGTTAACATTATTGGAATTAGGATGGGTGTTATAATTTGATGTATCTCAAAATTGTCAGTCATATGGCAGTGACATAATTAGATTGTTATTACATGTTTGAATTTCAATTTGGTTACTGTTTGTATTGCCCTATGTAAAATATGTATAGAATAGTTCTTTTAATAAGTATTCAAGATAGATTCTAAGTGTCATAGTTTCACTGGCAGCAGTTTCTTTTTCTCTGTGTAAGAAGAATAATGATTAGGTTATTATGTATCCTTATGATGGCTGTTCATGCAGTGCTTAAACACAATTTGATGGTATAGGGATATGCACAAGATGAAATATTAGCCATCAAAAGGAGGACACAAAATTAACATATTAAAAACAAAATGGGTAATTTTAAAATGTTTTGTAGGTGAGATATTACCACTAAAACACAAACAAAACAAATACACTTCCATTGCAACCTATAAAGCAGGCTCATCTACATTTTCCCATTTAATTTGCTCTTCAGAACTTTGTAAGATGGAAAATATACTTCCAGGAAATGACATATAACCTTACAGATTTGTCAAATGTCCACAATAGCTGATGTCAGTTGTTCTTTGTCCACAGCGATGGACGAATTCATGTCCAGGTCTGTGGTGAGTGGACGGGAGCACCTGCAGGGTCAGGTGACAGAAAACCTTGCTTCTCATTCTGGCCTTGGCAGGAAGTGCTCTGCAGCCTGCCACTTCAGGTTTCAGATGGACCATTCTGTGTTTGAGGTAAATAGGGCCAGGGAAGAAGGTGAAAACATCGTGAGTTCGTTGAGAACGAATCTGTTACTGCTCACCTTATGAATCTAGAAATTTCATCCGTCAGTCCAAGGTGCTAGATGTTCTTTGTCAGGTTGTCCCTCTGCTTCAGCTCTCACATTCATCAGCTGGTCACTACTGGTGTTCTTCCCTGTCATATCTACATTAACAAACCTTCATCAACTCACACATGGAAATTGACAATTCACTCTGAACCTTCAGGCTATGGAAGATTTTCATCATATTTGGACTCCATTCTCAGCAACTTATTTGCTTCTTCTGTTTGATTTTTCTCTGGTAGTAGTTTTTAAAATCTCAATTACTCTTCCTGGTATTTCTGAGGCCCCCATAGTATTGGCTCATTGTCTCTAACTACTCTATTCCCATGAGGCCTGTTTCTATTTGCTAGTGTGACGGTTATCCTGTGAACTTCCCTTCTTTGGTGTTCTCCCATCTAGAATGTTTTCTCCTCTCTCTGTCACAAACTCATATCTCACTCATTCTCCAAGGCCTATAGCAAACATCCAAATCTCCACCTCTCCCGGGGCCTATAACCTTGAGCAAACAATTCAGCTCTCCCCTAGCCCTATAATAGATAATCTTTTTTTTTTTTTTTTTGCTAATTTAGTTTCACCAGAACCAAGTCATTTTTGTTTTCAGGCCCAAGATCCCTTATTTTTCATAAATGGATAATAATACTTCATGTTCTATCTACCACACAGTGGTATTTTGAGAATGAAATGTAGAAGTGTCAGAGCACACCCTTTGCAAAGTTAAAGCACCAGATGTCTTATACATCAGTTTGGGTCCATCGAAGCACAAAACCTTGCAAACCAGTTGCAGAAGACTTTTACAGGACACTGAGCAGATTGCCTTGGATCACTTTCAGTGTTTTTATGTGCTCTTTCCCAGCTTCTGTGGGCTTTGTTTTTGCACCTTGATCTTCAGAGTCTTGCCCTTTTACACCTCTTAATGGAATACCTATCCTCTAACTGGTGGGCAAGGGAGGTTGAAAACTCAGCTCTTCTTTCTGAAGAGGGATAAATTCTGAGGCATGATCTGTGCTCCAGAGCTCCCCATGGGATCAGGGATCAGGTTGAGGCCAGGACGCCACCTGACTTCGCACGCTTGCTTGGTGCGTCCTCTTCCGTGCCTGCTTCTCTCACTCACTTAGCAATTGCTCTTTAAAGATCTTTCTTAATAAGTTACCCATACACATGCCCTTTCCTCAGGCCTGTTCTGGAAAACTCAACCTAAGACAGCAGTCTTTAGAGGTGTGATTTCCACAGATGAAGACATTCTTTGACTCATTTCTTTAGGCACATACTTATATATTCACTGAGTACCTACTTATGTGGCATTGTCATAACCATCAGGCTGCAAATGAATAGTGGAAGTCCCTCCTTTTGTGGACATTCAGGCACATAAGTAAAAGTGACAGAGCCAGGGTTTAAATAGATTTTCTTGCCTTTAATTCACTGTTCTTTCATTTGCACTACACACAGATATAATAAGCTGGTCTTGTACACTTCCCTGATGATTTTTGAAGGTATAGGTCATTCGTTGATTGTAAGAATCTTCCAAAGTCATATTAAAGTAAAATAATACTAATTTTATATGCCATTAACAAAGATAACATAAAATATGTTGTAATATTTAGTTTGCTTTTCAGTCTGATTTAGTTTCCTAGGAGAAACATAGTGAGTTTGATTAGTCAATATTGCATGTGATTTCTGAGTTGATTCAAAAGTTAGACAAAGGTTTTAGACGAGCTAGGCTCGGCCTCCTAACAGCCAGAAGTTTCACTGTATGGATGGTTGAGGTCTTAGACACGGCAAAAACCTATCCATGGGCTTTTGATAAATCCTTCACATCAAGGATGATATCTCAGGAAGGGTAAGGCAGCTTAGCAAAATGTATAAACATGTCCTTCAAAATTTGAGCCACTAATCTCCAAGCCAGATATTATATCTGCTGATATTTTGAAGTCCTGGGTGGGGGTGTGGAGCTGCAGATGGAATGCTAAGGAGTTTTCCCACAATGTCAGCCTGTCACTGTGCTTGTTTTATCCATCCACAGGACAGGCAGAGAGTTTAGCCACCTGTGGGGGCTTCTGAGCGTCTTCTTGCACACTGAATTCAGCTTTTTAGTTTCTTAATGGCATAGTCAGAACAGCAGTTTAATGTCTGGAAAGTATAGCCCGAATGCAGGGGAAGCATTGAGACTTCTACATTGATCTTAAAACACTCATGCTTAGTGTAATTTATATTTTCACTGACCAATTCAGCACTCCTCTGGGATGGATCACTTAATTAGAAAGAATAAAAAAAGCTGTTGTTTGATGTATGTGTCTTAATTATTTCCAAGTGGCAGAATTGATTCCCCCATTATGAATTTGCCTCCATTTGTGAGCATAATGAAGCACCATTAAAGGGAATGGAGGTCAGAGGTCACTCTTTCTTTACATTTAATGTCCTCGAGCTGATAGATTATTTATGAGGGTTATTATGCCTTGGGTAATGTTCCCAGTTTTTCAGAGAGCTATATCGATATGTAGCGATGAGATACCACCCGTCTCGACCTCACTTGAGCTCCAGATGGCAACGGGGAAGTAGACTGAGGACGTGACTCACTGCCATTGTGTGGGCAGCACTTCACGGCTCTGTAGCCTCAGAGGGAGCGATCTGGCTACCACGGGCTATAAAGCTTGTTCTTACCCAGTGTTGTAGAGAGCTCCTTGTATTTTAAAGAGAAAAATAGCACTTATTTATAACCAAAAGCACGCATAATCCGGATTCTGAGCTGCCTTTTCTTTTGGATTTCATGCAAAATTTCAACCAAAAATATATATTCTCCACAAAAATGAGAGCTTTGAGCATAACTGTACAGAAAGGTTATGAGTTTGTTTCCCTAAGCTAGATTCCCTGAGTTGAAATACCAACTTTGTTACCTATTATTTCTGTGGTCTTGGAACAGTTACATAACATCCCCATGCCACAGTTTCATCATCTGCAAAATGGGCATAAGAGACGATGTTGAAAATTAAATGAATGATTTCATGCCCAAATGGTTAGGATAGTTTCCAGCACTCATTATGCACTCAATAGTGTTAGTAGCTCTTATTATAAATATTTAAAATTGATCATGGGGTTATTTTTTTCATTTCAGTCCAACAGCTTAATTCCTGGTCTAGTCCGGTGGGTTGATACTTCTGCAGATTATTTGCTTGCTTGACTCTGGTTTGTTTCAGATTTTGCTGTGCTCCATACTCTAAGGGCTTCTCTTTCAGTGATCAGCAAAGATTACCATTACTTCTTTTGAGGGGGCAGGTGATTTGCCACAGGCCAGTTCCCATCAGATAAGAAATGGAAAATCACTGTGTATATGTTTGTACATTAGGCTTGTCCAGAAAAGTCCAGCCATTGCTAATATAACTAGAATGGTTTGCATGACATCGATGTAACCTGGCAGCCAAGGGGAGTGGACTGGAATGCACATGTGTGAATAATGACAACTTCACTGTACTAGTCAGTGGGGGTGGTAGATGCCATTGAGTGAGCATGTGTACTGTGTGGCTGTCGCATTCAAAATGACTGAACAAGTAGACCAACAAATCTGCATCCAATTTTGGGTTGAGATTGAACATTCCTCCACAGGAGCTATTTGGATGATTCATAAGGCTGCAGCTGTGGGCAACTGGTGATTGGCAGCTTCATCACCACAACGCACCCACTCATGAACCACATCTGGAGCAAAGTTGTTTTTTTTTTTGTGAAACATCAAATCACTCAGGTGACTCTGCCCCCCAACAGCTCAGATTTGGTATCCTGTGACTTCTGGCTTTTCCCAAAACTAAAATCACCTTTGAAAGGGACGAGATTTCAGACCATGGGTGAGATTCAGGAAAATACAACAGGGCAGCTGATGACAATTGACAGAACTGGGTGAGGTCCCAAGGTGCCTACTTTGAAGGAGACTGAGGTGTCATTGTCCTATGAAAAATGTATCTTGTATCATTTTCAATATATGTCCCTGTTTTTTCATATTACATGGCTGGATACCTTCTAGACAGACCTTACATATGTGAGGGGCCCTGGTAGAGTAGTGGTCCATAGATTTTAGAGTCACATTTGTAGTTTATAACTGGAGCTTTATAGCTGTTTGACCTTGGAAAAATTACTTCCTCACTCTAATCTTCAAATTCTCACCTGTAAAATAAGTTCAATTCATTAAGTGAATAAGAGAATTAAATACAACACAGTGCTTCTCATAACTCCTGGTACATGGGGCGTCTCTAATACATGTTAGCTATTGTATTTACATGCCTATACACACAAAATCCATAATCACCAGCTAATACCAAACAATTCTCCCTAGAATTTGAGAATTATTACTGACTGATAGATAATTTAAAATGTATAAATCTGCCATCTTATTTCTAATCAACACTGCTTGAGTTGTCCTTGTCAGGTTTTAAATGGGGAATCTCACTGAATTATGCAAATACCAAATGCTACATTTTACATCTGCCTGTGTTCTAGGGAGTCGGACAGTTCCAATCTTCATTTGATCTTCTGTCTTTTGCAGAAAACCCATGGGCTCACTCTCATTTGTTTAGAGGGCTGGTGAAATGGTCTGACACAATTCTCAGACAGATGGCAAAGACTGGGTCCTCATAAATTTGTTATTGCCATAATTGAAATTACATTTGGGTCTTGTCCTCCACCACCGGAGGAGAAATGGGAGCTTTACTTTGAAAAATGTGGAGCTGGAAAAACTCCCCAGAAAGTGAAATGTGTTTGGGGCAGCACCAGTACTCCATAGTCATGTGGCCAGTGCACAGTCCATGCTGACTATAGGTCAGGCACAGGCTGATCCCTCACAGCTGCAAGAGATGGGGCAGAAGAGAAGCAGAGGAACCAAGCAAAAGCCAGCGTTGAGTCTTTTAAAAATCTGAGCACGCCTTGGAGGGCAATATCTCCCTGTCTTCTGTTCCCTGGTACCTGAGGCAGTTTTGCCCCACCTCCTGAGTTCCTGGCAGCCCAATCTTTGAGGGACACTATAGCATGGATTGTATACATCATTGAATGTGCCTATGCTGCACTGTGGAAGCTGTGATGGAGTTATTTCTGGGGACAATGGCATTTTACCTAAAATATCCAGAGATGGATGAAGTGATTTGTGGGGACAGTCATTCGATCCCATGACAAATTTCTTCCCCAGATGCCATGACTTTAAATAAGAATAACTATCAGTAGGATAGACATTTAAAATTTATCATCACACTTTATCTTGACAGCAGCCTTGAGAGGTAGCTGTTACTGTCCTCACTTTACAGATGAGGAATTAGACCTCAGAAGATGGAGTTTCATATCAGTCTCTCATAGCTGAAGAAGTGTAGAATCATACAGAGAGCTAGAATGACATATCTGGTGGGAAGGTAGAATTCATGGCCTGAACTGGAAAGACATTTTTGAGAGTGAAAAATAGTACTCCCATATACCAAGGCAACAGGCATAGTCCAGGAACATTGATGTAAACTGGGAAGCAAGCACTCAACCAGCTATGTTAACTCCCTGTGTTTGTGTATGTGTATACACACATACGTTTATATAATGTAATATATTTATTACATATAATAAATCAACCCCTGCAAGTTATTAAAGAGGGGTCTTCTGGGGACCTTTTGCTAGGGGCAGGGAAACCTTTGAACATTCCTCAAACGCATGCATATTCTTCAAATGTTTGCATAAGGTATAAAGTTTGCAGATATGATTGGATGCTATCTTTCTTTTTCCTTTTTCTTTTTTTTTAAATTTGTGTTCATGACTATATATTTTGTTTATTTTTTATTTTTATACAGAGGGGAAGGGAGGGAGAAAGAGAAGGAGAGAAACATCAATGTGTTGTTGCCTCTCACACAGCCCCTACTGGGGACCTGGCCCGCAACCCAGGGATGTGCCCTGACCGGGGAATCGAACCAGTGACTCTGGTTCACAGGCTGATGTCCAATCCACTGAGCTACACCAGCTCCAGGGATTTTTCTTTTTCTTTTTCTTTTAAATATACCCTGTGCTCACTATCATTAGACCTTCATTTCAACTCCCAAATATCCTTCTTTCTTTCTTTTTTTTTTTCAATCCTCACCTGAGGACATGCTTATTGATTTTAGAGAGAAAGGAAGGGAAGGAGAGAGAAGGAGAGAAAAATCAATGTGAGAGAGAAACATCGACTGGTTGCCTCGTATATGTGCCCCAACCTAGGACCGAGCCTGCAAGCCAAGCATGTGACCTTACCAGAACTGTACTCATGACTTTTTGGTTTATAGGATGACAGTGCAACCAACTAAGCCACACTGGCAGGGCCCAAAGATCCACATACTGATAGCTAATGGCTTTTGCCCAGGGTCACAACAGTCTCCTCTGTTGGGGGTAGGTGATGCTATTCACACTTCCTTGTAATAAACACAGATGACCCCAAAATGGATAATCTGGAACTGGTGTATTTATAGTCTCTGCAAACTTTTGTTTGGTTGGGCAGTGCTGCTAAGAAGAAAATTACTTGGGCTTCCTTTAAGGGCCTGTCTATATAAGGGGTACCACCAGAAGGGCCTCTGGGGGTGGGCAATGTGTCCCGGAACTTCGATGTTCTGGCCTCTGAGTAAACCAAATGAGGGAGATCTGGATGACTCTATGTCAGTGCACGGTCTAGTCTGAAGAATATTTTAATTAGTAAGTTATAACGAAGACAAGACTTAAGGTAGCCCAAGTCCCTTGCTGTCTTCATTTGTAAGGATCAGAGGTCACACCTGATTGTGAAGGGAGGAAGGAAGCCTGCGATTATGTATTGTTTGACCTATGCAGTGCTGCTCTTAGTTATGTTTTTCAAAAATTTGAACTAGTTAACACATAGTAGTCAGAGATTTTGTATAAATATTTAGATTTTTGGCTTTTTGGAAATGCCATAATTTCTATTGACAGTTGTCTGTTTGTCATAAGCAGATGTATTCACATGGATGAGAAATGGTCTTTCAGGTTCCCCTTATGGTCCCTGCTTCACTTGCCCGGAGATTACTGTGTTTGCTGCCCCTTGAATAGCCTTCCACACTTTTCAAGTTACTATTCTGTGCTTTTATTTTACTGGCCCTCTCCTTTTGAGGTAAGCAAGGCATGCATTATTTTTCTTAATATTCTTAAAATAAAAAAAAAAAGAAAGTGAGACCTAGGAAGATGAACTGACTTGGACAGACCTATCCAAAATGTTATTGGGAGAGTCAAAACAAGACACCAAGTCTTCTGACTTTTAGCCTAGCATTTCCACTACAATGCAAACCATGCTCACACAACTAGGGCTGTCCCCAGTCATGGAGTCGGTTTTAACTTGTGCCTTAGATAAACCACTCTGCTCCTGCCTTGACATATACACCCAGTGCCCCAGAGTTTCTACTACAGATATTGGCTTTGGAGAGCTATCACCTGAAAATAGTATAAACCAAATAATCCTGCAAATCTTTTTCTTCTTCCTCTTCCTCAATCCTTATCCTCTTCTTCCTCCTTTCCCTCCTGCTTTCTCTTTTTTCTCTTTCTCCTCTTCTTCCTTTTTTTCTCCTTCTTAGCCACCATCATATCCTCCTTCTCTTTCTTCCTCCTGTTTCTCTACTACCTTATTCTTTTTCTTCCCTCTTCGCTCCTTTATACTTAAATGACGATTAGCCAAAAGCTTCTACCTGAGTAGTCTGGTAGGAATTAAAGACTAAAGCCTCTCTGACTAGACACATTTCAGCCCCAGGGGCAGGCAGTCTGTCTTTGGTTGGAGTCCACCAGAATGATCCTTAAATAAGAATTTGAAGGAAAGCATTTTTTATTTGTGAGTGGGTGATTTTAGGAAACATCAGTAAGAACCTGGAGAAGTGAAGCAAAAAAGGAAGAAAATCAATAAATGGTGTTTCATCAAGAAAGAAACTATGGGAAATTGGTGCTTCATCTCCTTGGGGAATCCCATGAGATAGTGTAAAACCTGAATTTCAGATGTTCAAGGGCAAGGGTACAGGAGTATTAACTCACTTACCGAAAGTCACTGAGGGCTGCTCTTTCGGTATTGGACATTAATTCCCTGGCATTTCTAGCTTGCCATGCACATGGAGAGAGTGAGCTTCAGCATCCAGAGAGGGTTCACATTCAAGAATCCCAGGTGCTGCAATTGGAAGCCACCATGGAAATGACAAGTCTAAATGGGATGTGGATGGAACATTGGCAATATGTGCTATGCAGTCCTTTGTAATGAAGATAAAGAATAGTTGAGCTAGAATGCAAAGAGTTGGATGAACCAGGATAAGTCTTAAGAAAAACTCAGGCCCACTTATACCCAAGGCTAACATGAGCCTCTCAAGGTTTTCCCAGGGTGCTGTGTTCCTACACAACTCTTTAACTCAGAATTTTTCAATATCAATTAGGTACAATTATATAAAGTGACACAAAGCCTTAAAGTTAAGTTTCATAGTAGCCAATGACATCTCTAAATGCAAATGTTGGTGTATATATGCCTATTTTTATTTTTTATAGTACTTTTCATCATTGAATGCACAAAGGAGTCTATGATGTTGAAAAGAGTTAAGAATTACAGTTTAAGAATTTATAGATGAAATTCCATTGTGTTTGTTACATTTTAAATTTTGGGAAATTTGATACTACTCAATTTAGTCATTTTAGGGGTCATTTTTGTGGATTCTTTTATTTGCATTTTTCATTTTCTTCCAATTTCTATAGACTATTTCTACTGAACATATTTTAAGTACCTGGATCCAAGGTATAGGAACAAAGCAAAGATTTTTGAAATTTTGGGGGTATTTAAAAATTTTTTTTGGTTTGTTTCTTTTTGTAACAGTGGGGTTTCCTGATATGAATATTTGGAAATAAATTATCTTCTGCTAGCATCTTATGTATTTTTATATCTATAATCACATGGCTCTCAATGATTATGTTATATATATGTATCAATACACTTCCATATATAACTTTATTTTTCTATCTAGTTTTGAAGGTAAATCATACTTATTTAATTTCCATTCAGTGGTATATTTGTTTTTCTGTTTTTGTCTCTCACTCTGTCCCTCTATCTCTCTCTCTCTCTCTGTCACTGTGTGCACACCCCCCACCCCCACATACTTGAACATATTTTTTCATAGAAATTAAGAACACATAATCAGCTTTTTATTCACCATATTAAAAATTTGGCATTTTAGAGAGGGAAGTGAGTCTTAGATCTCTGGATCTGTATCTAAGTTGCTGATTGGACAGTTGTTGAGGAAAACAGGATGAAGAAGACTTGTGATAGCATCTCACATAATAATGAAGGGAGGCAGCTAGCCTTTAAATAGCTGAATTTTTAAGTTAAAAGATTTTGCACCTGAAATTTCCAGGAAATATTTGAGCTTTACTCAAAGAAACTCAAGCCTCTTTTAAGACATAGAGATGTGAAATTTTTCATTGAAAACAGGGTAAACAGACTGACATTGATTGCATTGCTAAGATATATTAAATGCATTTTACCAAGAAGAGATAAATTCTGGTCCAGGAAAGAGAAGAGTCATATACTTAAATTTTACTCACAAGTTTATACTGCACCAATCTGTGTATTTCATTGTGGCATATTCATTGAGCACCTAGGATGCTCCAAGCATCATGCTAGGTGCTAACTTTCAATAGCTATTCCTATTCTCTTAATTTACCTTAAGGTAAAGGCCTTGAACTGCTTCCTGCTTCTCTTTTCTTTGCTACAGTTGGGCAGGCGTGTATAATCTTGTTAATCATTTGCCTAGGCCTTGAACTCTTGAGAGAGGCATTCTAAGTATGGAAAGAATTCTACCAAGAATTACCTATTGATCATCTACCCTTTCAAACTTTTAAAAGGCCAGCTTTATTTGCTCATGTAATCCTCCAAGAAATACAGATATTCTTATCTAAAGCACGAAAAGCTGTGGGATGGCTCCATGATTCTATTTTGTCCTGAAGTAAGACATAAACCAGAGAAATTTAAGCTCTAGCAGAATGGTACCACTGAACCATTAGGGTTTCTAAGGATCCAGAGTCAGACTCTACCTCAATCATTTCTTAGCTATGGAGCAAGTTCCATTCTCAGAGTTGGGCCATCAGGATTCCTGCCCTAGCCCCTGTGCCGTAGCAAGCAATACCCTGGTTTGCCTTGATTGCATTTCTTCCCATGAGGCAAGAAGTCCAAAGATCGGGGGCATGTACCCACCTGGAACCACACTCTCTCTTTCAGACCATGTTCCACATAACCTGTGTTAGGATTCCCTGACAAATTGTCCCGAGTCCTTTCCAGGATCTGCAGGGGCCTCTTCCCCTAGTGTATCCTCCTAAGAGTGAATGGCACTGCATGCACCTTTAGATCTGAGGAGTGCCAACTGTTTACAGCATCATAGTTGTGGATAAAGCTTGGGAAGCTGCGCTGAGTTGTCTACATGTTGTACGCTCAGCCCCTTGTGATGGCCTTGAAGATGAAAGAAAAGAAAAGGTAACTGCTCTCAGCCGTGCTCGTGCTCTGGCTTCACAGATATTAGGAGTAGACCTGAATCTAACAGTGGGAATAAAGTTATGTAACCTCTCGGAGCCGCAGTGTCCCCAGCTCTACGAAGGTAATAAAAATACTCGTTATTGTTATTATGACTAAAGATCATGCATGTAAAAGGGACATAGTTACCCTTATTAAAAGTTCCTATTTTAGCAGCATAATGTACTCTTAAAGTACAACCTGATTATAGAAATATAGTATACTACTAATCAGAATTTTTAAAGGGAGATTTTCTATCAAAATTATATAAGAGAAGAAAAATCGATATAGTATAAGATTTCTATATGGAATCCTAGGATACAGAGTTTTCTTATCTATAAAAGGGTTATAAAACAATACCCCTTTAATAATGTAGTTGTGGTATTTGCATGAGATCATAGATGCCAAGCAGTTATAACAGTCCTGGCACATAGAGAGTGTTCAGTAAACATTAGCTATGAGAAGTATAATCATTATAATAAAAAATGAACCAACATCCATAATGTCTAATTTGTTCATCTCTATGTCTGATGAAAAGAGAGAAAGGGTTAGCAGGAAATTGAACCATGGCCATTGGGCACATTCATTGAATTCCAAGAGACAGACTTCCTTCTGTATTGAAGTTTAGCTGATGTTATGCAGCACGGGGCATAGTTACTTACATTTTTCATTTTATTTTATTTAAGTTTTTTCCACACCCAGTGTGCTTAAGGGGGTCACACCTCTATACAAAGGTAGAAAATAAATTTTGTGAGAGAGGAGAAGAAAAGAGTATTGAATGTTCTGTGAAAGCATACAGGGGAAGATGATAAGGAAATATTTGACATAGTATGCCCCTCAGAGATAGCTTATCAAAGACTGGGTCAGCTTCATTGGTTTCACAAAATGGTCTTGTTATGGGAAAGTTTTCCAGGGCCAGCCATTCCTGTGACAGTTGTCTATGGGTTTCAAGTTCAAGGGAGATTATTGTCTCCAAAGCATCATTTTTAAAGACTTTTATTTTCTGGCAGGGTGTACGTAATCTGATCTAAACATTGTTGTAAAGAGGGCAATGAGCTTTGAGCTTCTATAGGAGTGTGTCAGGCAGCTGGAGCAAAAGGAACCGACCTTGCTGCCTATGTGAGTGACAAAGGGTGAGGTGGGGAGATGAGAGGAAATCTTATCAAACATTTAGTCAATAGCAAATGCTTTTAAAGTAAAAGATAGAGGTGGAGTAGGACCAAGAGCAGCATCCATGCTGAAAATTTCAAGGTCAGTGAAGGAAGAGTTATTTTGTGTTGGATTTCTTAGAAACAGAGCCTAAGACAGGAGTTCATTGCACATGACTTATTGAAGAAGTGCTCTCAGGAGAAAGGGAGTGGAGGGAAGAAGGAGGGTCCAGGGGAAAGGCATTGAGGAAGTGAGTGGCCTCATCCACAGCTAAGCTTCAGCTTTATCCTTTTCATGAATTGCATTATAGTTGGCCCTACCCTGAAGCAAAAAAACTGATACTGTTTTTTTAAAACTCACTTTCAGTGAATCATTGGTTGCCTCTCCATACTCCTGAGGAGCAGGGAAAGTAAGATTGCATGCGAGGTGGATCTGGTTTGTCTAAGGGCAATTATCCAAATAGGGACAATGGTGAAATACCTACAGCAGCCTGTTAAAGAGAATGAGGGTACAGAGCCAAGAGTGCTCACTACAAACATTGTGAGATGGTTATATACATGAGAATGTATGTGGATATGTGTATATTTCGCTTGGAGATTTAGGATTATGCTTACATAAGCATATTTCCATGAATCAAAAATAATGTGTTACAAATATGATTATATCTTGAGCCCAATTTTGACTACAGTCATACCTCACTATGTGTTGGCTTCAGAACTCGTCAAACCCTGTACTCGTCGCATTTTGACTAGAAAAAAATGTTTCAGCACTCACTGCTTGCTCCGGACTCTTCGCACGTGCTAGAACTTGTATGAGTTACAATGCTGCCAAGCCAGAGAAGCACCTCATCATTCGGTGCTCATGGGGTTTGGCACTTGTCACAAGTTCCAGAACGAATTAATGACAGGCACCAAGGTACCACTGTATTAAAAAGATTTATGAAAGAACTTGGATCTTTCAAGAGTGTCAAATTTCTATTCTGTACAAAACTATATAGCCTGGGCCTGCATTTGGCCATGGTTCTGTAAACCTTAGTGCTCAATCCATAGGGTTTTGCTTCATCTTCATTCTAGGGAATGAGATGAGAGCAGTGACTGTCTTTGGAGTGGAGATGGGGAGAAGGGTTGCATTGAACCTTTGGAAATGGACTGGAGGAGAGGTTCTCCACTGACTTAGAATTAGACGAAAAGAGAGAGAACTCTCTCTCTCTGTCCTTTCTCACACTTGGTAAGGCAGGCCAAGGATTCAGTCAGCTTGGATCTGTTCCACCTCTTCACCTTGATATGAGTTTCAGGAGTTTCATTCCCAGGACTTTTTGGAGCCTATACTTGGGTGTGTGATGATAGACAAAGCCAATGGAAATTGAATGCCATGTTTTCAGCCTGCCATGATTTTAAATTCTAGTGCTTAAGGAGTGAGGTGGCCCCTGATATTGACAAACTACCTACATGCTTGAAGCTTGTCAGCTACTGCTGCATTTATACCTCAGATGAAGGCAAATTAGCTATAGCATTTCCAGTGAACAAGACAAGTTTTATGGCATGGGTAAGGAAACCTGGTCAATATACATGTTGTATTTTACAGTAGAACTAAGTGTAGTACCTGTTCCCTTCATTTCAAATGTACATCTTACACGATGAACTGATTGTGGAGATTTTTAAAGAGGAAGAGGTCAAATTTATCCATCAGCTTGCATTTTACTTCAGCTCCGGAAGTAAATTCAAGGAAAGAAAACAGAAAAATAAAAAAGGAAAGAAAAGAGAATAAACACCGAATGCTCTATTCCTTAAAACTATTTTATACTTCCACGGAAATTTTCTTTCAGTTATCTGGAAAAAGAGAATATGTGAGAAAAATTGGAGGAAAATATTTTAAAATGATCTCAGCTGTATTGAAAAGCTCTCTGTCATTAGCCTGCCCGATAAACAGGTCAACAGGAAATACGGAAGCCACAGAACTGGGTAGAGCCATGCAATCTGGGCATCGCAGCCACATTGGCATCACAGGCTTACTTCCTTCATTGTGGATTTCTTAATTTACTTAAGTTACCAAATATTTAAGTCTTTTTATCACATTTTTATATGGTTAAGATTTTGACTTTATGTATTCTACTATTAATTCTATTTCTGTTTGGGGCCTGGATTTGTGAGGTGTTTTTGACATGTTTGTTTTTTGAAAAATCAAAGACATACATAAGGTGTGATTTACCTATTCCTGCTCCCTTTCCAGAATGCTGTCTCCACAATCATGCTGTTAGGAGTTGCACCTACTTTACTAACAGAGTTCAACAACCCATGCCCGTTAAGTATCCTAGAAGACAAGGAAGTAAGGGAGTGTGCAGGGCAGGGCTGATTGTCTTAGAGAATTTCCTCTGACTCTAACAAGCTGTGTAACTTGCTCTGGCCAATGGGATGGTAGCAAGAGTGATGAAAGCAGAGACTTGAAAATGCTTGAGCATTGAGACTGCCTTTTTCTTGCTTTTCTTTGGAATGTTGAAACCACCGAGTGAAGAAGCCTGGACTTTGCTGGAGAAGGAGAGACACTTGGCTCAATCATCCCTGTTGCTGCAGCCAATAACCAGACATGTGAGTGAGGCGATCCCAGTTCCACCATCTACCAGTTGACCAAAGGAACAAACACATCAGCTAAGCCATCCCATACCAGGACTGCCAGTTGACCTAAAGAATAATGAGCTAAGTAAATTGTTGTTGTTATAAGCCTGTAAGTTTGGGGCTGGTTTAGAGAAAAGTGATATAGCCTTGCAAAGACAGTAGTCCAAATAATTTCTAAAGTCATTTTGCATCCATCAATTTTTATTTACTCTCAGGTTACTAGAAAGTTGGATGAATTTTTACCATTATTTTATGGTAAATGGGAGCCTCTAGAATTTTTCAGGTAGTTTATTCCTTAGGACTTTGCAAACCTGGCATCCCACTAGAGACAAAGCCTATGAAAAAAGACTGAGGTACCTGTTATGCACCATTCTGTGCTCAGCCAAAACCCTACCCTTTTATTTTCTCACTATAAAAGGGATCTTAGTGAAGAAAAAACCTCCCCTACTGGTACCTTCCATGCCCTGCCTGTGGAATACAGGCCATGTGAGGGATTCCTATCAGACTTGCTCTGCTCATCAGTGTCTGTCACAGAACTCATGCTGGGCTGGATTCGGCTAGATAGTGATGTGACCTCACCAGCAGAAGGGTCACTGCAAAGCAAGGGCCTAATGGGCAGAGCCCAGAGCTGTAGTCAAAGAGTTGGGCCTGGTACAAAGGAAACAAATGACTTAATAAAAGATTCCAGGTCCTTGATCCATTGGACATGGGCCTTTACCTGCCTGACATTAGTGTTGACTTGTTAGCTAACACATTCCACCTGGGAGAGTCAGCAGGGGAACCCCAGCCTTGGCCTGGCTCTGCCTAAGAGGTTTCTGAACATGAACAAACTGCAGAACAATGGAGCCAAGCTTGCAAACAGAGGAGGTATTTTTATTTTAAGTCACTGGTTCCAGACATTCACTTCTAAGATTTTCTTTGCACAGTGCAATGGGTATAATGAGGGGAATCAGGAGGCCTGAATTCGTACAACCATGACTGCGTGGCTGTGGCCAAGGTACTGTCTTTTTGAGGCCTCTTATTTTATCACTGGTAAAATAGGGATGCAGAACTATATCATCTCTTTGAGGGCTGATAGTATACAATTCCGTGAAATTCAGTACTGTCAAGGGTAGTTTTTCAATGGGTCCTTGAATAGAGCTTAGCAAGAGATCTGAAATCTGAGGCAGGTGCCAAGAAAGATACTTTTTTAGAAGGTTTTTAACTCCAATCATAGACTGACAGCTAATACCGACCTCGAGGGCTGGTATTGAAAAGAATATAAAATATTAGATTTAGCAGACTACTCTCTCCATCTAGAAGAATTTCCTCTTGGCTTCCCAGCAGCACACTCTCCTAGTTTTCTACCTTCCTTACTGGTCATGTCTTTTCCAACTCTTTTTCCGTCTAATCCTAGAATAAAAGGGGCCCAACCATGCCTTTCTGTTTTTTCTTTTTCTGTCTACACTGTTTTCCTAGATAAGTGGTTTCAACCTTGGCTGTACATGAGTCCCAGGATCTGGACCATGCCCCAGATAAAGTACATCACTACCTCTAGGGATGGGACCCAGACATCAGTATTTTTAAAAATCACCCAGTGATTTTAATATGCAACCATGTATGAGAACCAATGTCCTGGATCGATGATTCTCAAAGTGTGGTCCTTGGATCATCAGCATCACCATCACCTGGGAACTTATTAGAAATGCAAATTTTCATGTCCCTCTCCAGAACAACTGAATCAGAAACTCTGTGGTAGGATCCAGCAATCTGTACTTTAACAAGCCCTCCAGGTGGTTATGATGTACACTCAAGTTTAAGAACCACTATTTTATGTCTAATATAATTTGGGTTTCTCAACCTTGACACCCTGGCATTTTGGGATAGATAATTCTTTGTTGTAGGGGATGCCCTGTGCCTTGTATCCTTGGCCTCTACCTTCTGGATACCAGTATCACAGCCCCGCTCCAGCCCATCAGTTGTGATAATCTGAAATATCTCCAGATACTATTGCCAAATATCTCCTGGGGGTAAATCATCCTCTGTTAAGACTACTCTCCTAGATGAATATTCATGAAGATGGTTCTCAAATTTGGAAGCACTTTGGAATAACCTGGAGCTTTAAAAATTATTGATGCTTAATTTCACCATAGAGATTCTCATGGAGTTGGTTTAGGAATATGCTGAGAAATTGAGATTTTTTTTTTTTTTAAGTTCACCAAGGTGCACCTAAGACTCTGAACAACCAATCTAGATCACCTCATCTAGTTTTCATGGCATTAACTACTATTCGTCTGAACTCCATGTACATACAACTGCCTTCTTGACAACTCCCCACTGGATGGTTCAAAACACGTCAGGCTTGACCTGCCCATGGCAACCTCCTACTCAAAGTCTCAGTTAAATATTACCTCCTCAGGCAGGTCTTCCCTGGACCCTGAAGTTAAAGTCACCTTCCTAAGCTTCTCTCTATATCACCCTGTTCAATTTCTTCCCAGTACTTATAATCTCCTTCATTTTTATAAACATATTTACTTATTTGTTATCGATCTGATCCCACTCAAATATAAGTTCCTTAAGTGAAGGGATCTCATGTGTCTTATTTATTGCTGTACTCTCAGCTTCGGATGAAGTCTTGACATTTTAGTGGCCATTCAGTAAATAATATCTATGGAAAGAATAAATGAATGTAGCAGTCCTGTGTCCTGAGGAATAAAATTTCAATCAAGTTAAATCTTGTCAGAAAATGCCTAGAGATGCAGTGTGATTTTGGAATAAAACCTCAGAAGGCAGAGCCTTGAGAGCAAAGTTCAGCCTAAGGTCGGTATTTCTGACACGCCTTCTGCAGATGAGGGGGCTACCATGGCTTCTTTTTTGTTTCCATAGCCTTGGGTTTAGTGACTGTAAGGAAGTCCTTCCTGGTTATTCAAAGGTATAAGAATCCTAAAGGAGAAAGAATGTTCATATCTTAAAGCAGCACTTTTAAAATTTTATTTTATGACTTCTATGATAATAAAACAGGATCCAGAAAGCTGTTTTGTCCTTGTAAAACATTTGGAAACTTTTTTCACGTGGTCATTTGCTTCACTTGGGAAGCAACTGTGTCCCATGCACTCTGAGTTGCTGACAGCCCCCAGTGGCCTGGCACTGACTCCTGCCTGCTTCTCACTCTTGGGTGACACCACCCCAGGAGAGTCACTGTCAGGCCCACCCAGGCCTGTGCCTGCCCACTCAGTCATCTTGTCCCCAGGGACTAGCCTGGTGGTGCTCTGGTCTTCGTTCAGGTTGCAATGCTGCTCCTACCAAACTCTGCCAAGGCTGCACTGGGAGGGCCTGGGCCCATCACAGTCAGAACCAAAAAGTGTTGACTGCAGGTTGAAATGGCCTTTGGGGCATACACTTGCCTCCCCAGGAACTTTGAGTTTCCACAGGGCTATGTGTGGAGTATCAAGCTGGTCTGGTGGGGTTTACAGGGAGACATGACTGAAGTAATGCTGTCTGAGCTCCATCTTGTTTTTGTCCTCAGAGCTACCTGGAGTTCAGCCTAAGAGTTCAGGAGGTCCTTGAACTCAAACAGAGAACAAGAGATTGGACACCTGGAGGTACAATATCGACATGGGCACTGGGTTTCTTACAGGAGACCTAGCCTCCCTCCTTGACATCCAAGGGCAGACATTTTGGGTCCCCTAGAAGTCTGGGTTCCATGCTGTAGGGCTGGTCTTTCTGGCCTAGCTGGCCTGCCCAGCGATAGAGAGTCTATGTCCCTTACTGTTACGGAGCAGCAGAGGGAAACCCTGGAGTCAGGAGGCCTTGGGCCCATATTTTCACTGGGAAAGTGACCTTAGCTCCCAGATCTCAGGAGCGTCCCTGATATGGCTGGGCCTCAGCAAAGTCCAAGTGTCACCAGGTTGGAAGATTTCTGTCATGATCACTGGAGAGAAGGGTGGTGTGCACAGTGTTCGAGGCTTCCTGGGTTTGTCAGGAGGCATGACTGGGATACCCAAGGGGCAGGTTGTGGCCACTGAGGCCTTAGCCTAAAGGGCCTGGTGGTACAGGCACAAGGACTGGGACTCTGATTGTCATTCCTGCTCAGCCTCATTGGTATGCACTGTGTCTCCAAAGTGAGAAAACCCCAGGGTAGCCATGTAATCGTGCAATAAGCCATGGTGTGTCCTGCAGTATGGTGTCATCTCTCCAACTTTGCTGAGCTTCCTGCTGGGTTCCACCTTGTGCTCTGAGCCTGGAGGAGTGCCTGGAACCCAGCAGCCCTGGGGTCTCTTGTAAGCCACTCCCCATGGGAAGCAGTAGAGGGTCCTGGTGGTGCCAACGGTGTGGGAGTCACCTCTCAGGGTAGTCTGCTTTGTTAAGTGTTGAAAGCTAAGTAGAAATCATTTAGGTCACTTCTGATTTTGAGTGCTTCCTGTTAAGAATTTCCTTCCTTACTGCTGTGATATGGAGTGTACTTCCAGAGAAGAATGTCTTAAAAGTACCCTATGGAGTCTCCTATATAGAACTACATATTTCATAGTCCTATAACTTATTTCAGAATGACAAAAGTAATCTTCGAAGTCAAGAGAATTTGAAACTTGTGTAGCATTTACAAAAGATCAAGGATAATTAAATTAAAAAAAATCAATAGTGGTGGTGATAAAAAGACAAATATTCTGAAAGAGAATATATTCTTTTGAGGGGCAAGTCCTAGTTTCTTTTAATAGGCTTTACTTTTTAGAGAAAGTTTATATTCACAATAAAATTGAGGGTAAGGTACAGAGATTTCCTATGTAACCCCAGCCTCACACACACATAGTCTCCCCTGTTACCCACATTCCCCACCAGTGTGGCACATTTGTCACAACTGATGAGCTTACACTGACTCATCATTATCCCTCGAGGTCCATTAGGATTCATTCTTAGTGTGCATTTTATGAGTTTTGACAAACATATAATGACAAGTATCCACCGTTTTAGTATCAATAGTAGTTTTACTGCCCTAACATTCCTCCGTGTGCCTTTTCGTACGTCTCTCCTTAACCTGGCAACCAGGGATCTTTTTCTGTCTTTATAGTTTTGATTTTTCTAGAATGTCACAGAATTGGAATTATACAGCTTTTTTCAGATTGTCTTCTTTCACTTTGTAATATGCATTTAAATTTCCTCTATTTCTTTTCATAGCTTGATAGCTAACTTCTTTTTAGTACTGAATAACGTTCCATTGTCTAGATGTAACACGTTTATTTATTCATTCATTTACTGGAGAATATTGTTTTTTCTCTCCTGGTTGGGAAACGTAAGTCGTAATGATAAGAAAGTCTAGGAAGTTATTTAGGCAGTTGGCTTTAAAATAATTTCTGGGCAGTTTTGTTGAATATGATAGAAAGGAAGTAGCTCTAGAGGTTACACCTATCCGTAGGTTATTATGCCACCCCATACATGCTAATTCTATGACCCTCCTGTTTCTAGGAATATATTGTTTTCATTCCCACTTCACACAAGTGAAAATGTGCCTATAGTTTTTCTACTTTTAAATCACTCTCAATAAACTGATGATTTACTACCTATAAAATTTGATACATTTAATATCTACTTAAAAAAAAGAAAATCCTTGCATTCATTCCTTATTTTTCTATGCATAAAGAAACCTAAAACCAAGGCTCGTCTTCAGTTTACCTAAAGACTTCAACAGCTTTGTCTTCCAGGAGATAAGCTGCACATTGTTTCTGACATCCTAAACACACTATGGATTCAGTAGACCTGCACCCTTCCTTGTTCAGAGAACTCACATGGGCATTCCCATCCCTTCTTTCTTTCCAAGGCATTGTTCCTGCCTAGGGCCTGCACACCCTACCTCTGTTGTTTGTCATATTTCTTCATTCTTCAATGCTCAGGAAGTTCTTTCTTCCATGAAGCTTTCATTGGCAATTTGCCACCACTCCATATGCTCCCCTTCATGTGACTACAACAGTATCAGTATATCCCTAATAGGTAATAAAAATTAGCCCCTGCTACATTGTATGCTTAATATTTCTATGTCCATTTGTTTTTAATCTCCCACATGAACTAAAATAAAAAGAAAAGTTCTTGAGGGGAGATAATGTGCCTTACAAAGTTGGTTTCTTTCTTATTGTTAAAACTTCTATTTTAAAATAATGAGATTTACAGAAAAATTGCAAAAACATACAAAACCTCTCATGTCTTTCACCCAAATGTGGATGGATATATATATATATATATATATATATATATATATATATATATAATCTTTATATATATAGTGAGTGTGGCTTCATGCGGACAATGTTTTCTGACCTTTTGAGTTTAAGTTGCAGACATTATGTCTCACTCCTAAATATGTCACTAGGTATTGTAGTTTGTAAAAACAAGGACTTTCTCTTACGTAACTATAGAACAATGGTCAAAATTAGAATATTGAGAGTGATAAAGATCTATTATCTAATCTGCAAACATTATTCCAACGTAATCAAATGTTCCATTCATTTCCTTTATAACCAAAGAAAGAAAAATCTGGTTCAAGATCTAATTCAAGGTTACTTGATGCATTTAGTAGCCATACCTCTTATGTATCCTTCAATATGAAACAGTTCCTCAGTCTTTCTTGTCTTTCACATTTTGACATTTTTAGAGAGTACAAGTCAGTCATTTTGTAGAATGTCTATCAACTTGAATTTTTCTGAGGCTTCTTCATGATTAAATTCATGTTATTCATTTTTTGCAAGAATATCACAGAACTGATGGTAAATCCTCCATAGTGCATCATGGCAGGAGGTGTTTAATTTCCATTCATCCCATTAATGGTGATACTATCTTCAGTTATTTGTTTCAAGTGGTATCCACCAGTTTCCTCCACTGTAAAGTTACTGCTTTTCCCTTTATGGTTAAATATTTTATCGGGAGATAATTTGAGACTATATAAATATATTTTCCCTTTTTTGAAGTAATTTTAGTCTCATAGAAAGTTGCAAAAGTCATACAGAGTTCCAATATACCCTATATCCCACCTCCCCTTATTTTAGCACCATTTGGAAATATAGTTCAATTATCAAAATCAGGAAATTAATATTAGTACAACACTCTTAACTAAACTATAGGTCTTACTAGAATTTTACCTGTTTTTTACTCCAATGCTTTTTCTCTGTTCCAGGATCCAATCCAGGATTCCATATTGCTTTTCATTTGTTGTATCTTCTGAGTCTCTTCTAATCTATGATTGTTCCTCACTTTTTTGCTTGTATTTCATGACCTCAGCACTTTTAATAAGTGCTAGTTATTTGATTTTTAGACTCTCTCTCAGTTACAGTTTGTCTGTCATATTTTCCTGATTAGTTTGTGTTAGTGATTTGTGGCAAAGACTGCCACAGAACTGACATTTTGTCCTTCTTAGTGCATGATACCAGAGGAACATCATCCTATTGTTGTCTTATTGATGGTGATGTTAACTTGATCACTTGGTTAAGATGGTGTTTGCTGGGTTTCTTCATGTAGAGTTACTACTTTTCATATTGTAACTGATCAATATTTTGGAGGAGATATTGGAAACTGTGCAAATATATTGTTTCTCCTCGAACTTTCACCATTGAGTTTATCACCCATTGGTAGATTTTGCCTGCAACAATTATTACTGTGGTCTTTGTCTAATGGTTATTTTGTCTGATGCACTTTTTCTTAACAAACGTTTACTCACTAGTTTTAGCTTCCATTGATGATTCTTGACTAGAACAGTTACTACTTTGGGGATTATGAAATGGTCATATACTAAATCTTCAATTTTGTTTCTAAATAATGAACATGAATTTTTAGAAAGAATGAACTAGAACTGGTAAATTCTTATTGTCAACTGTAAGCCCACTGATTCTATTTTGTGTACTCCTAATACTACACTCTAATTTCTCTATAGTCATTAAAAACCATGGCTGCCTTGGAAATAACTATTACCTCAGAGAAATTACTAAGACAATTCTATGGGGCTATACCAAATCTTTGAAATTTTGGAAGTAGTTTCCACCCTAGTTGAGTGTTAGGCATAATAATAACAAACACGGACATTTGTTTAGCACCTTATAATTTTGAAAGCAGTACTCACATTGAAATATATGATTTGTTGTGTCCACAGGCCAGATTTGGGTTATTGGCACTTGCAAATATCTTTTTGTAGACTTTTTTTTTAACATTTTCTAAATTTTGGGTATTTTTTTTTTGTGGGAAGGGTGATAAGAGTAAGAAGTGTTAGACTGTCATAACAGACATGACCAATAGCACAATCTCAATAGCTTAACACAATGCAATTTATTTTTCATATTGTATTTTTTGTACAATGGAGATGTTCCTGACTAGTGGACTCCTCACAGGGTCATTCAAGGGCCCAGACTCTTGTATTGTGAATTCTCCCAAAGGGTCTCTTAATTGGCTGGCCTTTCTGCTTTTGGATGGCAGAAGAGAGATGAGGGAGCTTGGAGAATTGCTTGGCAGGCTCTTGTGGCCAGGCTGGAAATGGCATACAGCACCTCTGCTTTCATTCCATTGTCTAGAATTTGGTAACATGGCCACTCTTACTGTACGAGAGGCTGGGAAATGCAGTTTGTAAATCCAGGAGGTAGAAGAAATGGTTTTGTTGAAACATAGCAGTTTCCGGCACAGTTTTGATTCTTAGTGGTTATCATATAGCATTGTTAAGCCCATAGCTTAACTCAGGGGAAATCAATGAATGTGTTCTGTTGAATGCATTAGGAAATGGGAACATTTGTGATGTTATGCCTATGTATACAAAGAAAGCCTCCTAACTTTTTAATTCCAACTACCTTTGCGGCAAACTTCCCATTTCCTCCAATAGCTCTTCTCTCCTTGAATACACTCTCTCTGAGAAATTTTTACTACAATAAACTATTAAATAAAACTGTCTCTCCACCTAAGTTGTATACCCAAAACTCCAGGAAGGAGTTCTGAATCACGCAACCCCAAGCCAGCATAGAATGATCTGGAAGAGCTGAAGGAATCAGAAACATCTCTAAGGTGGAACTGCAGATCCAACATAGGAGTAGAGGAAGGCCTTTGGGAAACAAACCTCTTTCTTGCCTAATTTCTATCATGAAAAAATGGTAAAGTCAAAACACTTAGAATTCTACCATCTAGAGACAAAATGAATTTTTAAACTGATCATGTTTAGCCCTTGCCAATGTGGCTCAGTTGGTTGGAGCATCATCCTCTAAGCCGAAGGGCAAGGGTTCAATTTCTAGTCAGGGTACCTGCCTACGTCGCAGATTTGGTCCCTGGTCTTGGGGTGTGTATGAGAGCAACCGATCAATGTTTCTCTCCCTCTCTCTCTCTCCCTTCTTTCCCCTCTCTCTAAAATCAGTGGGCATGTCATTGGATGAAGATTAAAAAAAAAAAACTGATCATGTTTAAAAGCTCATTAGCAATGGCATGACTAATGAATTCCTCTTTAGCCAGAACAGAAGTGTGGTCTCTTTAAATTTTTACATTCTTCAAGTTAAACATCCCCATTACTATCCACATAGTAAAGAAATACTGAGCACTTCTATCACCTATTGAAAGAGACCAAAACCCCTAGCAGAATGAGCACTGAACATCCTCACTACGCAGTAGAGAACCTCATTAGAGAAACCTATTGCAGAGGTGGGTGAGGCAAACCTATTAAAAAAGAGGATGGTAAAATTCTTATAAGTTTTGATGCTTTGTTTTGAAGGAGTGGGGTTCTCACTGGGAATTTCATAAGACTGTACCCTGAGAAAGGCTTAAGAACATTAATAAATCTAGCTCAGTATGGAGTTTTCTTTATCAGGAAAGTGTCATTTCAAATCCTGTGTCACTGGTAGAATTAACTGTTTATGAATCAGAAGAATGCTAAGGTAATGTGACAGGGAAAATGTTTTCAGCTGAACATAATTTCCTATGATTGATCCTGGCTGCAAAGTTTTCTGACAGCAGAGATTTATGGCAAATTTGGCACTGCCACTCCCACTGTATGGACAGGCAGAAACACACTTGCTTTTCTCTTTTGAGGCATCACAATGTCGTCAAATTATTAAAAAGAAGAAGTGGGGTTTCCTTTCTTGTTTCATCTACATCTAGTTCTGTAATTGATGTGAAATGTGAGTTTTACAATTGGGGGTTTACTGCCACATGACCTCCCAGCTTCCACTGAGTTATTATCAAACTGCCCTTTCCCATTATTATTATTTATTGTTCCTTAAACTTAGCAAGCAAAAGTGGCTCACACAATAACTCTGGCAGTGCCAAAATAAATAGATGCACTTCTGTCCAGAGCTGCTTGAGATCTGAAGACACAAATCATACCGTGCAAAAGAAAAATGCAGAATAAAGACTGTATATTTTCCTTTTGCCCTGTTTCTTTTGCCATCTATTTTACTCTCTTTGACTCAATTAAGAAAAGTATGCTTGAAATATATACCTGTACTTCTGAATACTAGTTGAATAACACTGGGAAGATTTAGGTATTTTAATGTCTTGTGAAACAGTATTTAAAAATTCTACAGATTTAGAAATTTTTGTTCTTGGCAGAAAAATAACAGTTTGGAGGATAGTTCTGGAAAAAAGAGTACGTATGAACAGCTATTGTTAAATCTATGTGTAAGTATGGGGAATTAATGTGGAGAATTGAAATCACTTAGTGTCACACCAGAACACTCCTCTTAGCTGCTTATTATTCACAATTTTATCTTAAAATATTAAATTCTATTGTATGTAAATTTTGGGTTAGAATTAGTTGATAGGTAAAGCATTTCCATGCTTAAAGGAGGAATCTGATGTTGCTAGAGACTCAAATAAATGCTTATCACATGAAGAAAGGAAGGAAGGAAGGAAAGAAGGAAGGAAAGAAAGAAGGAAGAAAACTTTCTTGGCTCTTTTCCAACAAATCTCTTTCCTTACTTTCATTTAAAAATATATCTACTATTATAGATTCTGCTCCAATCTATTTGTAAAATACTTTTATATATTTGCCCATCTGGTAGTCTACCAAGAAAGGCTATAATTCCTGAATGTTTTGTTGATATCATTTGAGTTCTTACATACATTAATAATTCTTGAAACCATTCATGTGTATTGAGTTAATAAAACTTTTAATTTTCCTTACACCAGTTGAATTGGGTTTGTGGTCAATTTGCCAGAAGGATTGGGAGAAATATGTCTTCCCAGAAATACTCCAGCATCTCTATTCGAGAGAAGAACACAAACTAGAATCACAGCAGTTTCCTTGATCATTTTCTTTATTTCTGCTATCACTACTACTCTTTTTTGGTAACTTCCTTGGTATTTTTATGCAAAATAAATGCTGTAGAAATTTCTCCATGCATCATTGCTCACATTCTGAGAATAGAAGAACTTGTCAGCTACACTTTAAGCTGTTAGATTGTCATTGTTAGAAACAGGGGTTAAATTGTGTGTTGGTGAAGTCTTTCTCTCATGACCGTGCTTTGGCTCAGTTCTGTCTCTAGGGAGAGGAAATGTTTCTGTCACTCTCCCTCTTCCTGAGGAAGCATGTCTCCAGTCTTGCAAAGTCATCATGCTTGAAAAAATCACCACCAGTCTGTGATAACACAACAGATTCCTCCCATGTTGCTAATTATGTTGTCCCCTCCCCTTTAAAGCCACTCACCTCTGCAGTATCCCCATCACTGAGTGCTTGGCTTTTCCTAGAACAAACACATATGCCATATGCTACAAAATGCAAAATCAGGAAAACTTCAGGAAAAAAATGAAAGAAAAAAAGAGAGGTGCTACTTTATGTTCTATTATTTGCAATGCAATGGCTTTTCTTACTGTCTACTTTATTTCTTCTTGGTTTGACTCACATATACTAGGTGACAGAGCATGGAATTCCTATAGTTATCTTGAATCTTGGTCCCTCTGTTCACCAAGTATATAATCTTGGATAAATAGCTTAAACTTCTTATTCTGTTCTACTATTTGTTTAAAAATATTAGTAATACATATCACATGATGATGTCAGAATTAAAATATTTAGAATAGTGTCATGTATCCAGTAAGCACTCAATTAAGGTCAGCTTCTATTGAGTGGCTGGAAAGGTTCTTTCTATTCTTCTACCACCACCCCCTCAAAATTCCCTTTCTCCCTGCCCCAAACTAGACTGGTCATCTTTCCTCATTAAAATAGGCAACTCCTTCCAAAGTATGATTTGAGGTTCCTCAGAACAGTTTTTGTCGTATTAAAATATTTATCCCTTTGCTTCTGCTGAAATTTCCCTTAGAATCTTGTTCTACATTGAATGATGAAGGTCCCTATTAAAATGTAACAGTTTTTATAATTACATAATTTTAATCAATTTATTGATTTCTATCAGATATCATATTCTGAGGGTATGAGGAACAGAAAGAGATAGGGGAAGAAGACAGGCCAAAACTCAGTGCTCTGTTTTGCCTCTGATTTCAGAGCTTTGGGGTGGATAAGAATGAGGTGCTGAAAGAAAGCGAGGACCCCACTCGGCTAACCAGGGAGCCAGAGTCAATGAGTGAAAAGTGGAATTCAAGGTGAGGACTCCATCACTTGTCCCTGGGATGCTGTCGTGGGACACCCAAGGCTGCTGGTCAAGCTGGATGGCATAAAGCAACTCTAGAAGTAGTCAGAGGTCAGAAGAACAGAAATTGATCTAATTTGAAATCAGAGGATATTAAAACAAGGAAGGGAATTGGACGCAGCTGATGAAAGATCTGAGATACCAAAAAGAGACTGATGAAGAAATGCAGAGTAGCAAAAGCAGAATGCCGAAATCACTTCCAGAACCAGAAGTACAAAGGAACAGATAGTGTCCCTGAGCTGAGGCCACCTAAAAAAACTAGAACCCCCATGGACCTCTCTGGCAGGAACCAAAGCACAGTTGCTGCTTGAGACACTGCCTATGAAAGAGAAGAATGGGATAATTTCCCTGGCCTCTCCCTTCCTTCTGCTCACTAACCTCCTGCAGGCTCTCCTGTTGGGTGAAACTGGCTGCACACTAGCCGGTATAGGAGCCTGGAGCACAGAGACTGCAGGGTTCTTCTCTATGGTAGACAGAGTGGTCAGGAGATGGAGCTAAGAATGATCTAAGAACAGTGAAATGATGGGCACAATGCTGTGAGCAAGAAAGAATACCACTTTCCCGTGGTCAAATAAGACAGTGACACTGAGGAATTTGAGCTGTCAAATATTTTCTTTATGTTTGCCATGCATATCAGGGACTTGGGTTTGGTTTTTATGTCTGGGCCTATATGTAGAATACTATCCATTTTAGTTTGTCTAATAGGGCGGTGTGTGGAGGCTTTGCATTAGAGACAGCTGTGCTGCTAGTTCAACATGCTAATTCTTGGGTGTCACACCAGATCTAAATGCATTTCTCTCTTTGTGGGACCCACTGGTTTATCTACTCTCTTTTGCTGTAACTGATGTTTGTGTTTATAAAACCTTTTGAATTTAAAATCAGGATAATCACACCCTGAACAATCTTTGCTTCTTTTTCCTCCTGGATGATGGGTGATGCTGTCCTTATGAAGTTCTAGCCTACTGGTCTGTTCACTATCCACACAAAGGTTCTACCCAGGGTTTAGATTGCTGATGTGAAAAGTTTCTTGTCCAAAGATTGATGATTTAACTCAAGAGAAGGGCAACAAATTCTCAAGCATGCTAACAAATCTCCCATCACAGGAACAGGGTTACATAATTGAAAAGTTAGAAATAGAAACCAGAGGAATTCCTTGGTGCAAGAGGTCAGCAAGATAGGCTCCCCAGCTGGATTGCAGAGTATGCTGCTCACTGGCCTCAGGAAACCATTTCGGGGACTTGAAGCCAGTTGCTTTGTACTTCCCACAATATTGCTGCGAATGATTTGGTTTTCATTGCTGTCGCTGGTGGTGTTTTGATGCATGTGTAATGAGCATAGGCTTAAACACAGATGCTCAGGTTAACTATTCCTTTGGTGCATGAGCTAAGGCTCCCATCCCGCCTGACCCTGTTTTCTGTCTTCAAAATTTGGATAACTGCTGTGCTTCCCTTATAGAGTAGTTGGGAGAATCACCTATATTTATTGAATAAGAATATATTTATTGAGTGCCTCCCATGTACTAGGTCTCACGTCAGAATTATAAAGACAGCATTGCAGCTTCCTAAACAGAGAATCTGCATGTGAAAGCAGTTTACTTTTTGAGTTAAAAACTATTATTTAAAATACTATAGTAAAATGGAATTTTGTACTTATGGAATCTGAAGGACAGATTTGGAATGTCAATGTCTTAAACCTCAGGACTTCCAGAAGGGAGTCAATGATGTCTGGGGTGCTATAGGCAGGTCCCAGTTCTCACTAAGGGGAGGAAGAAGGAAGTGTAAGGAAAGGATGATTAAAAGGCAGGAAATAAAAAAACCTGGAGGGGGATAACAGAGGATAGAAGGGGAAGGGTCGAGTAAAGGAACATGTATAAAGGACCCATGGACAAAGACAACTGTGGGGAGGATTGAATGTTGGGGTGGAGGTGTTGAAGTAATGGAAAGAAAATGGGGACAACTGTAAAAAACAATAAAAAAATAAAAAAATATTTGGAATGCAATGCAAGGAGGGACAGTACATAATTCCTAGTGTCAGCTGCAGCTACCCCTAGCTCCTAATGTCAGCTGTATCTCCCTGCCAAATAATTCCATCCTTGTTTTCACTTTATCAAGTATTTACAGCAAGGGATAATATAAATGTGAGCAAAAACCTGTTTTCAAGAAAAAACACTTGCCTTTCATGTTTTGGGATTTATTTCTTCTTCCTTATAAATTATTGCCTACATTTTGCTTTCATTGCTTTTTTTGTGTGTGTGTGTTTTACTTCAGAGGGTAGTGGTCATCTTTCTTTTATTCTTTCAGTTTGGGTTGTCATGTTGCACTGTGCTTTAAACAGTTCTCATATTTTGCCTAATGCTTTCCTATTTTAACACAGTTATTTTCAAACTTCAGCTACAGCAGAGTTACCCGAAAGGCTTGCTGAAACATAGATGGCCAAGCCCCACTTCCAGTGTTTCTGATTTTGTTTCTGGTCTGTGGGGTGAGGCCCAATAACTTGCAGTTTTAACAGATGCCCAGTGATGATAATGTTTCTGGTTGGGGGAGAGACCACTTCTTTAACATTTCAATGATGTAATTGAGTATTTCCTCCCATGGGCCTCATTACCCTCTGTTTGGTGGTCTCTCTTCTTCCTATAGAATGTATCTATTGTAGATCATTTTAACAGAATCTGGTAAGTTAACTTGAAGTCTATGGGCTTTGGAGCAGTTCTTATATAGGAAGTTGATATTCTAAACCACTGGGAATCCCTCTCCTGACTGTCTCTGTGTTCATGTACGCCATGGGCAAAGCAAGGCCTTGCTTAGGTTGACAGGGAAGATATGCTTCCAGGGGCCCAGCTCTTCAGTTCTAAGATGAAAATATAAAAGTGTGACTTGGACAGGTGAACTACACTTAGTCATAGAAGTACTATAAAAAATAATCTATCCTGTTCAAGTGTGACCCCAACAATGTAGATATTATTCTTACTTTGGATCTTCAGAGAAGGCCTGGTGAGAGACAGAGAATTGGATGGAAGGTCATTGTGTGGGCATTGAACCAAGTTATACCGTTCTTCAGCTGTGTAAGTGGCCAAATCCATGGTCCTATTCGCTCAACTGAGAAGTGGGAAAAATGACCATTTCCCAGATTCATGGAGTTGCTGGGACATTCAAAGGCTGCCAAATATGGAAAGTGCTCATTGGCACATTGGCTGCTTCCACGTTAGGTCCAGGTTTGCTTTCTTTTCCTACTATACCACTGTGGCCTGGGATGCTGCTTCCTAGTCTAAGTTTTGAAAGTGGAAACAGGCTGCTGTGCTACACTGAATGGAAAATGCCCTGCTCCGGGGATCTTTGCAAGATAGTCACTCATTACATCATAAGGAAGACTTTCCTACAACTTCTTAATGCAGTATCAAAGCTGCTATTTGCATAAATTTGGCAGACAATGTTGTGGGTGAGCTGTGAATATCTTAACATCAAGAGCAGCAATCTTTTGATTTTGATGCAGTTGATTTGGAGAAAAGGAAGAAATAAAATTAGAATTTCTCCACTTCTTTGTCGTGTCTTCCATAGCAGCTTATTCATCAGCCTTACATTAGATGGACTCGAATTTGCCAGAGGGGAATCGATAGTAGATTATGCTGATTAGATGCATTCTCATATTAAAAAGAAATTTTTAAAAATACAAACTTTTTATTAAAATGTAACTCATATACAGAAAAGTACATACAGCCTAATTATATATAGCTTGATAAATTTTCAAAGACTAAGCACTCATGCAACCAACACCCAGATTATCAGGATTCCAGACCTTTTTTTTGTTCCCCTCAAGTCATTACCATCCCCCTCCCCCCAAAGGTAATCACTATCCTGACTTCTAAACTAATTTTACCTGTGTTTTTTTTTTAATTTGATACAAATGGAATCACATAGGTCATAGTCTTTTGTGTCTGGTTTCACTTACTTAACATGTTTGCGAGGTACACTCGCGTCATGTCTGTGGTTTGAAATTCATTCATTCCAATTGCTCTATAGTATTTCATTGTATAAATTCACCACAATTCATTTATTGATTCAAATGCCATGGAAATTTTGGCTATTCTTAGTTTTGGTTATTATTAACACTGCTGCTACAAATATTCTTACAAAAGTCTGTGGTAAATATATACATGAATCTTGTGGTTATAATTGTTAGTTTTCTAGGTGTGCATGTATTCAGCTTCTGCAAATGCTTCCAAATAGTTTTCCAAAGTTGTTGCACCATTTACAGGTCAACCAGCAGAGTATAAGAGTTCCTGTTCCTCCACATCCTTGCCAAGCCCTAATTTTGACTGTGGTTTTATTTTAGCCCTTTTGATGGGTGTGGGTGGGGGGTGGAAACCATCCTTACCAACATCAACAACAACATTAAAATTAGTACAGAATTCAGCCCCACCCCCACCTTGCTGTGAAGTATTGGTTTTCTATTGTAAACTAAAGAAACTATTCTATTGTGGGAGTCATCTGCAGATAATGGCTAGTTTAACCTGTGGAGAAAAGGTTTGAATCAATTTAGATTAACATCAAGGACAACTGCATCTGGGTGAAGATGGAATATTTTAGTACAAGAAATATTCTCCATTTGTTATTGCTGCATATCATAAAATTCTTTTTCTGGGCAGACTCAACCTGAAAATTCTTCTTTACACATTAAGACCATAGAGTATACATTTCTCCACTGCCAGAATGGAGAATATGTGCAAACATTTTAGAGAGAAAAAGGGCCTGAGATGCACAGAGGCCATTGAAGAGACACACTCTCAAGAACAGTACCTGGGTGTTGGTTCCAGACTGGCATTTTAAAATCTCCCCCAGGTGATTCCGATGTGTAGCCAAAATTGAGAACTCCTGCTACAGAGAGACATGCATAACAGGGTATCTCAAGTAATAATTACAATGAAGATTTTGGGGCTCAGAGTAGGTAGGAATTTTATTCCTATTTGACTAAATTCCTAAATAGGAATTTATTCCTATTTGACTGTGGTAAAAGCATTATTGCCTTCAAAGGATCTGAAGGGGACCGAAACTTTTGCCTTTTTGGATATTGATTTAAGTTGGTTATAAAGAAACAGAAGACTCAAAAAAGACTTTCGATTCTCTGCCCTCCCTCCTTTCCTGCCCAAGAAATTCAGATGGAAAATCCTGCCTGAGGAAGGAATCTTAGAATATCCGCCTTAGTCAAATTTGAATTCAGTATGATGGATGGGAAGACATCAAATAGGGGCCTAAATCACTCCAGTGTCTCATGGTTTCTGGGTTGCCTAGTAAAAATTTACCTGCCGTGGACTCTTTCTCAACTACCTGTGAATCGCCCATTCTCACTTTTGAAATATCAGACCCTTAACCCCCTTTCTTCTTTGTCCAAAATGTTATACATTCCTAATGTTGTCTCACTGTCTTTGGAATGTCAATCTTGTATGAATTCCCTGTGTGCATGTATTAAAAAAAATTATTTTATGCTGTTACTCCATCTGTTAATTTGATTATTAGCCCAGCTAGAATGATTTAGAAGGTGGGAGAAAAAGCTTTATTTTTTTTAACCCCCCCTGGATTTTTCCTGAGAAGTTTCTCTCTGCCTCTAAATATAGATGGCATCACAATGGCTTTGAAATATCCTCTTATCCAGTACCTTGGCACCACAGATGAGACAACCAAAAGCCTGTAGAGGCTTATTCATTTGCCTGGATCATAGGACTAATAAAAGCACAGAGGAGTCTGAGTTATGAAGCTTTTGTCTTTTCCCTTCTTCAGCATCAATGTATTTTCAAAACACAGACTTAAAAGCTTTGGGAGTAACAAGTTGGATTCTTTAATCTTCCCAATATACATTAAGCTACTTATAATCTCTCTTGTTGACCAAAGAGACGGTGATTCTTCAGACATTTATGGAAAATTGTAGAAAAATAAATTACAAGGAGTTTTTTAGAGTGAAACTCTAAAAGCTATCTAATGCTCTTGTCCCCATACTGTCTTTCAGAACATTCTAAAGATTAAACATCAAGTTTTAAAGGAGTTGCTAGAGTGTCTCTGTGCTATTTATTGTTGAAAATGTTTTCCTTTATTCTAATTTAGACACATGGCTGTTTCAGGGTTGTAAGAAAGTAGACAGTATTATTTGAGGTCTTCATGTGTGCTTAATGTGTTCAAAGGTAGTTTCTTCAATAGTCTATAGATATACATGTAATATCCATACTTAAAGTGGCTAAGTTTTGAAATAAGCAAAAATTCAGGTCTGCATACTTACTGATCCCTGTGCTATGCAAAACATTAGCATGTAAATCCTAAAACTGTGGACCTTACACTATAATGTGCACCAGAGTCACTAGGAGGGATTGTGAAAATAGGGACTCCTGGTCTAATGCTCAGAGTTTTTGAATCATTAGGTCTAGAGTGGTATAGTAACCACGTCGTATATTTTCTGATGCTTTGACATCGGGGTTTTGCTGACTCCAGAGGAACTTTTCCTCCAGGTGCTAGCCAATCTCTAGAGATAGCTCAACCTTGAGTATATATGCAAATGACTCAATCCAAAACCCAAGCCCCATCACTTTATTTATTAAGAACTTTCACTCTGATATGACATTGACACACAGGACCAGAACTCCTAATTCCCCATCTTTCCCCCACATCATAGCGCCATGTATTATATGTTGTTGGAAACCTCTACAGTGGCTGGTACAGTGCTTTGCACCCCATAAGGCTCTCTAGATACCTTGTAAATTATATGGATGGTGAAAAACTGCTACCAGAGTTTTTCATATAGTGTGTTGAGTGGCATTTGCAGACTGGACACATTAATGTAATCAGCATCCTGATCCAGACATAAAATATTATCTTCATTCCAGGGTGTCCTGCATGCCCCCAGCAAGGGTTACCTCTATCTCACTTCTAATAGCATAGATTAGCTTTCTTTACTGTTTTTGTACTTTAGGTATAAATGGAATAAAACAGTACATCCTCAAAAAAACAAAACAAAACAAAAAACTTATAATCTGGACTATTATACATCTGTCCTAATTATCCGGGGACAGGTACCAGACAACTAGGGACAGTTCCTGTGCCCCAGAGAGGACTGAAATTATTTAAACTAGCTAATCCTAAACCTGTACCCCTGCCTTTCCTGTTCCTTCCCTCGGCAACCACAATAAAGGCTCTTGGTGCTGTTTCCCCTCTGTCTCTTAACTGACCCTAGTACCCCAATGACGTAGCCTACCCCCCTTTTTTAGGGTTTGTGAGTATATTAAATTATTTTTATAATGGCAACAATCTCCTGATCCATTGGCCTTACCACACATAAATAATTATTGAACCTACATCAAAACAAGTGGGTTATAAAACTTTGCATTTCTAACATGTTTTTTTAGTGACGTTCATGCTGTTCATCTTAGGAATAGCCTTTGAGAACTGCTTTCCTAAAATATTGGAAAGATTCCCTGTTTATGTCTGTTTGTGTGGATGGAGAGTGAAGGCAGAAGATGGTGGAGAGCTCTTTGATGACATACAGAGAATGGAGGTTTTTATAAAAACGGTTTCATTCTACTCCTGTACTTATTAAAACACTTTACCATCTAGTTGAGTCCTCATATGAGAACTATGTTACTGTTCTTCTATCCTAATGGTCTTATTTCAGTTACTTTTGGGAGAATTAGAATACAGAAAGAATTTAAGAGCATTGTTTTTAAGTCTAGCTGTGGTTCTGACACTGAGTTTCATGACCTTTGGAAATTCACTTCATGCCCCTGAAGCCTGATTTCCTCTTCTATAACCTGGTGATAATGATAATACCGCCTCATAAGGTTAACGTTAGTATTAAATAAGTTAAATGCAAGAAGATAGCACAGCGCATGGCATGTAGTTATATTTCAAAATGTAAGTTATTGTTATTGAAGTTATTTTGGGTATAAAACACAGGATTGTAGTAAATTTCATTGTCTTGCCCTTTATATAATATACTTTTATGGCTGGAGTTTTGAATTAAGAACAATGGTGTATGATCAAAGGAATCTAAAAATAAGATTCCACTGCATTTGTTGTTCCACCAAGCAGAAAGCCAGAATCCCCGGATGAAACTCCCTGACATTGTTCTCTAAGTGATAAAACTACAACTGATATGATCTAATCCCAGGATTTTATGTCAGAAGAAAGTCATTGCTTTTCAGGATATGCTTCAGTTTCAGTTCTCTTAGCAAGGTCAATGGTGCAATGATGCACGGTGTGATTTCTCCACATGTGGCTAAGTGGTCAGAGTAGTGGCTTTGCAAAAATGGTCCCTTCCAACTCAACACGTCTGCTGTGTGCATCGCTGTTGAATCATGCCACTTACTGTCATAGACTAGTCACTAGTAAGCACTTAAAGATGTTCTGGAAGGAAAGGGGAAATTGCTATTTCTTCTTCTGTGTCCATGATAAATATAAATAAAGGATTTGCCTTGATTATAGGATCCTTTTTATTTGTGAGAACCAAATCATAGGAAAATAAATATTTAAATTCTCAGATGTCCAGATGTGTCAAAATTAAATTCAGTCATTTTGGATTTATGGTACATCTTTTGCAATAAAACAAAAGGCACTTCTAATGTTCTTTCTGAGCTAAAAGCATTGATTAAAAGCATAAAAGGGGTGTTATCTGTACCAGGATTTCCTCTCAAGAGAAAAGATTATGAATTTTTAGTAGGAAAAAAAGGAAGCTGATGAAGAATATTTTAATAGAGTTGACTGAGCGCGCTGAATGAGCAGTTATTGGGTAACGATAGGCTGAGGAGATTTCTGTAGTGAATGGGGTAGAGATGTGAGTGTAACTGATATTTCCCAAAGTTTAACGCAGGGTTTTTAAAATTCTGGCTACTAACACGCCTGTAGGTCAGAACAACTATTTTAAATAATTAAATACAACAAAAAGTATCAAAGTGCATTACTTTTTTACTTTTGGTAAAGGTATTTATATAGAGGGCCATGTGTGTACATTTAAGTTGTGACATACAGCTCACTTTCTTATTAGGTCATGGTTGAAAAAAAAGTTGAAAAACACTGTCTTAGGCATTTCTTGATATTATTTGGGATGTTGACACAGGGCTTAAATAACTTTGGATCCCGTGGCAATATTCCTTTTCGATCTCTTTTATTTCTTCTAATTAGGTAGTCAATCTCCATTTCCTGCTAAAACATCCCCATCTGCTTTCGAATGCTTGGATTAAATAAGCTAAATGCTAGAATTTAGCATGACCCATGGCATATAGCTAGGCCTCAGGCCCTGAGTCAAGGGATGATTTTTGTTATATTCCACTGGAGCTTCTCACATATTTCGGTTTTCATGTTTCTACATCCATGTTGTTCTGGAAGACTTTTATTTTTCAATGACTTCATTTAAGAAAATAATTGTTGAGAAGAAAATGGTAAATGCTTCATCTCTTGCAGACAATGTTGAAGTGGGTCTGGGACTGACTGGGGAGTTTGGAAACCAGTGTGCTTGGATGTCCCTGGCTACGCCACCTTCCATAGGATTCAGGACCATCTGGTGGACCTCCCCTTGGCCAGTGCAACAGGAGACCTTTTCATGAAGCTGATCAGACTGATAGCCACGGGCATTCCTAGGCTTCCCAGGTGTTGCCGGTGACAGCTGCATTTCTTCCACAAAAATGAAGAAAACACAGGTGTTCTGTCCCAGGAAGCCTGTGCTAATATCTTATCATCGTATCGACATTTTCACCAGAGACTATGTTTTGGGTCTTGGAACTATTTATTTTTTCTTAGATTGGACACATCATCTTGATCATATTTCTTTTTTTCCTCTTATATCGAAGCATTACCTCTGCAGGGGGAAAACAAAAAGCACCAACTGGTTGGGAAAATCAAGTGGGGTGATGATATGGGCCCCACTGGGGGCAGAAAACTAAGCTTATATACTCAAGTTCAGCAGCCACCCATAGAGCTGGCTGTACCTCCTGGCCAGGTCTTGATGGAAAATTATTTGGGGCCTTTGTGTGCAGGGAAACCTGAGAAAACCAAGTGTGGTCTGACGCCTAAAGTCCAAATGGCCCTGCTCTCCTTTCTATGATGGAAGAGCCTAAAAATAAAACAGAGGCAACAAGTGTTAACACAGGCATCAGTTCTCTTTCCTGGTACAGATAACACCCCTTTTATGCAAGAGTAAGTAGGCCAGAGGGTAAATTGAGAGTTGCCTTTGTCCTGCCCTAGACTTTTCTGTATCACCACCAGGACTAATTTTCTCTTTCCTTCAATTCACTTGGCACGGTCATTATTGGGATTCCCTTCCGCCACTTCCAGGGATGAGAGCTGCTAAAATGCCATCTGCCTCCTCAGTGAACTGACCCCTTCAAGCAATGTTGGTGACGCTGCTCCTCCCCCCATGACCGACAATTGTTACCCCGTGTCAAATTCAGCTTCCACCCCAGACCATTGTGAGTTTTCCTTCCTCTTCCCTTCTGGATCCCTCCCTGAGTGACATCACTTGTGAGGTGACAGCTTTGTGAAAGGAGGTAGCAGATTTTGAGGGAAAGGTTCCCATTTCTCAGCATGGCTTTGGCTGCACTTGCTGACTGATTTGAGTACAGAAGAAATGCAGACAAAATGAACTGCCCAGGCAATTCATGCCTTTGGCAAAGTTGTTCAGGGGGCTCGAGAGAAAGAGAAGTGGACCAAAGGCCTTTGCCTTTCAATTTAAAAATAACCAGCCTTAGGCTCCTCCTCTTCCTGCTCCTGTCTCCTCTTCTCACAGGGAGAGCTTTTGAAAGGATTCCCCTCACCCGTCCTAGATCCCCTCCCCAATTCCTCTCTTCTTTCACCCGCTCTGTGACGCCAGTTCATTTGAATGGAAAGATTTTTCTGAGCTGGTATAAGTGAGATACAGGAAATCACTATTGAAAGACTTCTTTATGCTTGATGTCATCATCACCACAGTATGAGGGACAGCTAAAGGGCCCAGTGACGAAAGTAGAGGCCTGGGCCAGCAAGAATGTCCCAGGACCCAGAGGTGATAGAAACAGAACTGATCATCCACAGAGGTCAACGGCCATAGCTGAGGTGGTGAACCTCACTTCCTTGGGTCACATCGGTGGGACTTTAGATCACACTCTGAAACTTCAGATTGTTAAAGATGCTTTGTCAGTCAATGACAGCTGGGGTCAGAGGCAAACCAAATACTCTGCTCTCCCCACCACCGCTCCCACAGAAATTCTTGATTCTTTTTGCACCTTGCATGGCCAGGATTACATGGTAAACAAACAAGTTTCCTTACACTGAAAATTAAGCAATACCTTCTCTAATTTTGAGTTGATTTTACTCTGCTGTAGCTGAGCTCAAACCTATGGTGATTCTGTTTATACCAAAGATGATCTACATTAAGTTTCTGGTTTCCAAAATGGGTAGATGGTCAAAATGTTTAGATGGCTTGATGTTCTATAAAACAGAATGGAGTAATTACAGTTTCCTGTTATCTAAACTTTTTGGCCGCATATGTTAGCTCAGTTGTTCTCAAAGTGTGGACTCCAGTCTAGCAATGTCAGTATCAGCATCATCCAGGAACTTGTTAGAACTGTGGCCTCTAAGGTTTCAACCCAGAACTTTGAAATCAGAAATTCTAGTATTTTGATGAGTCCTCTAAGTGATTTGGACAAAGCCTCAATATTGAGAACTTCTGATAGGTAACTCAGAAAGCCAATCCTGTTTCTTTATTTTAGAGTTGATGTTAAAACTGCTGAGAATCAATAAGTACCTTTTATCAGATGGCACAAATAATTTTCCTGAAGCTCAACAACTTTTTTTGGAATGCTTCATAACAGAAATGAGATGAGATTATGCATAATTATGACCAACTTCATGGAATTATACCCATTCTCAAAAGAGCACCTTAAAATAAATGCATGGATATTGAATCTCACTAATGTTCATTATAAAATTGGAGATATATTTTCTGACTGGAAAAAGAACTTGTTTCAGAAGATCAGAAAGTGCCAATATAGAATTCAAAACAATGCTTTAAAAATTGCTTTAAGAAAAAAGTGATCATTCTTCTGACAACAACATTGCAAATGATAGGTGCCAAGTACAGGTATCATTATTTTGTCTTTTTATGTTTGGTAATATATTAATGACAGCTAAGTTAAGAGACCCCACTGAAATGAGTAAAATTCTTCTTCTTTTTTTCAAGGTTTCTCAGAGGAATATGTTTTTTTTCCCCTTGCTTAGCCAACATTTCCCAATATTTCATAGCTGGTCTTAAAAAGGGTTAGGATGATTTGTATGAAAATGAGGGGCAAGATTTGAAATGCAGAGGTTAATCTAAAATGAAACATGAGACCCTAGAAGGCCTAAGTATTTTTCTAATATACAGCTTAGGGTAAGATAATAAACTAGTTTTTAAAAAAATATTATTTGCATAATAAGATTTACCAGTAACTGTCTCGGTGAAATCTAGAGCAGCTCTGCCTCCTTGGTGATGTGTGGTTCACTGACCTCAAGTTTCCAATAAAGCAGCCAGAAGTGAAAGAAATCTGAAGACATCAAGTTGTAGAAAGCAAAACCTCAGAATTAAATGGACTTTAGCTTTTTACATCAAATGCTGCCTCAAGGTAGGGTATCTTTCTGAAATCAGTCATGTATTTGTAACACCAACATTTGCTAAACTTTCCAGAGAAGAATATAAGCAAATGAATGGTTTGGGTGGTCTTGTAAATCCAGCTCTGCCCTCCCAACCCTCTCACTTCAAACAGTTTAATTTCACTGAAAGTACATGGCTTCAATAATTGTGAAAGGAATAAAAATTATTTTAGAACTTTCTTGATGTATAAGTAAGGGTCTTTTATATTCATTCTTTCCTGTATTAGGAAAAACAAATGCACAAAATATTTGAGCAGGCATTTTTTTCCCCCTTAATATAATTATGCTGTGGCTAAGACCATTTTCTTTTGAATTATTTTGTTTTTTTTTTATATTATTTCATTTGCCAATTAGATTTTCTTAAGGGTATATGTTGCTACACTTGGGTTTCCTGTGTTGAGAATTCAATAGGGGTTTAATAAATTTGCTCTCTACTGATTTGTCAATTCATATCCAGAACTCGACCTTTTGTATCTCCCATGTTACTGAAGCAGATTTGCTAAAGTAATCTGGAATTTATACGTTAAGACCTGAAAGAAACCTTAGTCTCATATCATGCATCCACGTTATTTTGTAGATGGGGAAAAGAAAGTGTAGGAAGCATAGAGATGTTAACTGAAAGTCACACAGAGATTTATGAGAAAAAAAACTCATAGAACCTGGGACCTCTAAATCTTCATCTTGGTCTATTCCCATCATAGCCGCTGCTAAGAGCAGTAATTAACAGTCAAGTACCAAATAAAACAATGTGCCATTTCCAATTTCCAACCCATTTATTTAAGTTTCTGTTTTCTCCCACCAATGTACACATCACAAAAAGATGTCCTTAAGCCCTGAGCACCTGAAAGCATGAATTTCTCATCTTTTTGACTTGTAGATAATTTATTTGACAGTGACCAGGCCTTGAGAAAATCCTAAACTAAAAAAGATATTTTTACGTTACTTAAGGCATAATTTTCCCTTTGGTCTGGCATCATTTCTTTTTCCATTTTTATAATAAACTCTTATTGTGTTTATTTTCAAACATTCTTTTACAAGGAGAGAGGGTATGTTATTGATCCTCCTTAACCCAGCCCAGATTCAATAATTACTGCGGGCTTGTGATACTTGTTTAATCTTTTTCCTTCCCTCTCTCCTTTGTTTTCCCTGAATTATTTTACAGCAAATTCCAGATGTCATTTCATTTTTACTCTTACATTCCTCAGTACACATCTCTAAAGAATTATGGATATTTTGCTACATAAAACTAATGCTATTATCACACCCAAAAATTATAATTAAAAGATCATCAAAGATGCAGTCGGTGTTACAATTTCCCTGACTGCCTGAAAAATATTTTTAGAGTTGTCTTTTTAATTGTTCATATGTGTGACTGGGGGTTCGGGAGTCTTGAAGAAACTGCAAACTTAAAAAAGAAAGAAGACGAAGAAGCAAACTTACTTAGCAAGGAGGGTTTTCCCAAATTCTCACAGCTCTAATCTGGATACCATTCAGTGTGACAGGCTTCTCACTGGGTTCCCACAGCTGGTTAGTGTTTTGAATTCCAGCCCCATGAACTCATATCAGGCTACATGGGCTAATGCTCAGCGCCCAACCTAGCACTGATATCTCTGATGACAGAGTAATGGAGCAATAGCGGGCATTGTTTGCCTCTTTCTAAATGCACTGTCATCTGTGTTATTCTTCCATCTCTGCAGGCACTGAGTTACTCTAATGCCTCTTGGAAGCATTTAAGCCATCATGGAGTCAAAAGTAATGCCATTCAAGCATGTTTTGTTGAAAGACCAATAAAATAACCTGCTTCATTGTGCACAAATTTCTGGATCTTCAGGGTTCATAAGGCTTGTTTCGATGCACATCTCTTCACATTCATGTTTCTGTCTCTATGTTGAGATTTGAAAAAAATATGAAGATAAAATATGGAGAAAAATTACTTCCATATCTTGAACATTATAAATAAAACTGCAATGAACTGGGGGTGCATATACCTTTTCAGAAGGGGGTTTGGGGGATGGATGAAAAAAGACAAAGGGATTTAGAAGTACAAATTGCCAATTATAAAAAGTTGTAGGTATGTAAAGTACAAAATAGGAAATATAGTCAGTAATATTGTGATAACTATCTATGATGTCAGATAGATATTAGACTTATTGGGGTGATCACTTTGTAAGGTATTCAAATGTATAATCACTGTATTGTACACCTGAAACTAATAATATTGTATGTCAACTATTAATGAAAAAAATAAAAATGTAAAAAATTACAGAGAGAGAAAAATGTAAAGACATATACCATACTGTGATATAGAGTACACTAGTTTAGGTGCTGAATTTTCATTTTGACTTTCTTATCAGTTCATAACAGATAAAATTTCTTGGAGAAAAAGCAGTCTTCTGCTTATGGTAGAGACAAAAAAGTTTTTCCATTAAGAGCCTACATCTAAACCAGAACTCCTCTACTGGAAAGCATTACTGGCCCCTCTTCAGAAGTCCAAGGGGTGCTATTTCAGGGACCACGTTTGATGTCCCCCCAGCACCTGAAAGACTACCCAGTACTTATTGAATGATGACTGAAATTTAAATTGTTTTTCTTTTTTCTTATATAACATTTTGTCTCTTTATTTGCATTGATTTATAACTTAGTGTGAATAACAATAGGTTCCACCCCAAGCTTTATTGAGGCATAATTGACAAATGAGAATAGGTTTGAGAAGAGGTGAGAAGAGAGGATGTGAACACTAGACTTTTTATAATTACAGGGGGCATGTATTGGAATAGTGGGTATAAAGAATCTAGTGCCTGTTCTAATGGAGCTTTACATTTTATTTAGGGACGATGGGCCATAAACTTAGAAACAAACTCATAGACACAGTCATCTCCTGTCTTGGAAAGTCACTACAAGGACAATGTACTTAAGAGAGGTTGGCAGGTCCTTAAAGGGATGCCTGTGGTAGGGGACTACTTTATTTATAAAAAGTGTGACATTTAAACAGGAAATTGAATGAGCTAAGGAGCAAGGCATGAGAAGGTTCCTGGCAAAGTCCTCTAGGAGGGCATAAACCAGGCCTACAGAAGTATGTGTAGGTGGCATTTGCGACTGGAGCTTACTGGTTGCACTAGATCATCAGGGCCGTGTAGGTCACATCAGAGGGCTTAGGTCTTGGACCTGGATGGCATCTGCGCAGAAGGTATATGAGAATCCTTTTATGGCAACTTCCATGGCAGCTTAAATCCTCAGACTTTAACAGGTGTCAGAATCACCTGAAGAATTTGTTACAACTCACATTGCTGGCCCACCCTAACAGGTGTGTGGTGGGGCCTGAGATTCTGCATTTCTAATATGTTTCCAGGGCATGCCCAGATTGCAGATTTCCAGGTCACATTTTGAAAACAACTTTAAAGAGCAGCTTCAAGTGGTTGTGGTTTTTGTCCATCCCTTTTCAGTTACCCCAGAGAAGATATTTCCAAGTGGAGGTGTTTTGATGGCAGGTGTTTTGACATGATTCCCACTTATATATCTTTCCCAGGATGCTTTGCTTTTTCTCTTCTTTAGAATAAAACTGAACCTCTGTTTAATGTCCCTTTGCCAAAGTAGAAAGAGAACTTCCAAATACAATCAAATCCCCATATTTAAGAGTCACTCCCTCCAGGTTCCCAGGCGCGTTGTCCTTGTGGGGGCAGTGGGCTGTGGTTGCTGCGGTGCAGGAGCTGCTCTCAGCAGTCCTAGGTCCCCTAAGCCCCCATTGTCCTTTCATTCTGGGGTTCCCTGAAAATGCACTCCATCTTTCCCAACATTTAACCAAGAGTAAAAAAGTTAACAGAGGCCAGTGGCATCGCATATCTCCAACCAGGAAGCGTTCAGACTGTAGGAAACACGGGCGAGCAAATGTTTACTGACCGTGTAATTAATATGATGCCTTGCCCTGTCTACCGGCCCTTAGCACCATATTTCCTGTTCAAGGCTGTGGAAAGCAAAAATATTAGTTGCTGTTTGACCAAAGGAACAAGTGTCTTCCAAATGAACACATGATCTATTAGCAGTCCTGCCGAGTCTTCCCATGGGAACAGGCATTTTACTTTGTTTTACAGCTAATTTCTTTCTTACAGCAGGTTCCCAGACACATCAAATGCCTTGCATGTGAGGCTGAAGTCAAGATTTATAGTCCAGGCCCATGTAATTCAATGTCAAACAACTCTGATAACATAAGGGCTGAAAGTCAACCATTTTCTCATGAGTTTTCATAAAAAAGTCATTTTAGCCAAATTGAGTTTGAATAGCGGGTGTGTCCCTGTAATCTGATGGATGCTCCCTACCCAGGAGCCGCTGGGAAGAAGCTGGCTACTTTCTTTTGCTACTGTAGCAACAGAATCTGAAAACAGACTAAGTGATTCCTGGTTGATATTGTTGGATTTTGGATTTTGTTGCCTTTTTCTTTATTGACTTCAAAGGAAGGAAAAAGAAACGCAATGCTCTCTCCTCTGGTAGTGCATTGCACCTACCTTTTCTAGCTTTGATTGTTTCTCCCCCTCTCCTGTGATTAGCTAGGCATCTCTCTGTGACCCATGCATCATGACAGTCTATTTCCCTAAAGTAAAACCAACACTTGTGCCAAGAATAAGTTGGGAAGGAGGGTGTTTTCTTTGGTTCTTGTCTGGAGGTTCATGGGTTTGCAGACTTTTGGAGAAGGAAGGACCTTGGGGATCACTTAGTCTCTGCTTTACAACTGAAAAAGAAGGGAAGTTAAGTGGCCTTCCCAAGAGTGACACAACCACTAGGAACAAGATCAAAGGTCCAGGGATTCCTCATTCTCACTCTCCATATATACCTTGAATTTTTAACTGGCTATGGAATATTAGAGCAGAGGCAAAGTGTTGTTTGCTGTAGCCCAAAGCTTTCTAGGTTTTGATGTGATTGACTAGTTGAAATGAGGAAGTTGATTATACACATTTCTAAACAGAGCTGGTGCTTACAAAGAACACCTCAAAATGGCTGGAGAGAGACCTGTACTGTGTTGGAGCTGAGCACCTGGGGAGAAAAACTGCTTTGCGCTTTCTGAAGAGGAGTGGAAAAGGGGGGTGCTGAGGATGGTTTCAGGACCCCACAAAATCCTTCCCTGAAACATAATGTAGTGAGTTTGTTCTCTTCTCAAAATACCCAGATTAGGAAAAAAGTAAAGCAAAATTAAAGTGATTCCAAAACATGGCTTTAGTTTCTCCAGATCTAAATTTTTTTAAAATTAAAAGGTATTATTTTTTTAACCTCTGGTACAAAGCAACCCAAAATGTAGCAAACATGCCCATCATGTGGGGAAATGTGTATTTTGGAGGCTTTGTAATTCAAAGGAGAGCAAAAGACAGGCAGAGCTAAGGCTCTGGGGAAGCCTCATGGCCAAAAATCTCATTGTGACAGACAGAATGGGTGACAGTGACACTAATGATGATAAAGACAGAGGTTGGGTACAAGGGAGAGGAGGCCAGTTGCTCTCTGTCAAATGGATGTAGCCTGAGGTAGTGGCTATAAATATTAGCAACAAAGAGGAATCAATCCCCAAACAAAGCAATTGTGGACATTTCTTCCACATTGTCTCTCCTGGCATGAAGAAGTCCTACTCTAAGAGCGGTCCCAGGACAAGAGCATAAGTATGACTTGGGGGCTTGTTAGGAATGAAAATTCTCAGGTTCACCTCACACCTGATGAAACAGACTCTTTTGAGATGGGTCCCGAAAATCTGTTCAAACAAGTTCTCCAGCTAATTCTTGTGTAGTTAACCTAAATTGTAAGAGACACTGGTGAGAAGGGCTTTTATTATGGTTGTGTGAATGTAACCTTGTGAAGTGGATGTATTTGTTGGGACTATATAGGAAGACTTGTTACTTAACATCTGGTTTGTTTTTCTTCTACACTTGGTTGTGGAGATAACTGGAATACTAAAAGGGAATTTACTTTTTCTTCTTTGTTCAACTGAGAATTGATTGTAAAAATTATCAATTAACTCTAGGTAATTGAATTAAATCCAGAATTCATATGGATATTTCTTAGCATAAAGCGGGGTGAAAATTTGGGGTTTTGTGCTATTTCAGGACTCAGAAAGTCAGTGGCAAGGAAGAAATTTTAATATTTTCCTTTTTTGGAATTTCTTCTCTCTTCCTGTAGATTTAGCCCTGCAGAGAAAAGGGCACCTGCTTCATAATCAGATCCTGGTTTCAAAACTTGGCTTTGTCTGTTAAAAGCTGTGTTTCCCTGGACAAGCTATCTATGCTCCTTCCACCTCTGTTTCTTCATCTGTAAAAGTGGAAGAATAATAGCTGCCTAACAGCTTTCTTATGAGGATTAAAAAGGTCAAATGAGTTGGTATAAACAAAATATCTAGAGCCTAGCTTAGCCGTGGCAAATTCTCATGTAATGGGGTCATTGGATTGTTGCAATGATGGTTATGATGGTAAAGATACTGATTTCTGTTACATAAATATGATTGGGATCAGAGGTTAGTAGTCTTTTCCTTGGTAACTTCTTTTAATCTACCAAGGTTTTAATGTAAAACTTATTGAAGTATAACATATTTGGCAAAAGATATCGATCATAAGTGTGCAACCCTGTAACTTTCACAAGGCGGTTACAAACTAGCACTCAAATAAAAAAACAGCACATGACCAGCCCCAAAATTCCCATGGCCCCACCCAGTCACCATCCCCAAGGGTAGCCATTATTCTGATTTTAGCACCCAAGACCAGTTTTTCCTGTTTTTGAAACTTCATATAAATGAATCACAGAGCATGTGCCTTTCTGTGTTTAAGCCAGGCACTGTGCTAAGTTATTTTTCATGAGATTGACCTGTATTGTAGCATGTTATTTTAGGTTGTTCATTCTCAATGTTAAATAGCATCTTATTTTTAAAATATTTTCATAATTTATTTACCTATTTTATTCCTGGTATACACTATTTTCAGTTTTAACTCTTACAATTCATGATTTACGAATATTTGTGAACATGTCTCTGGTGAACAAATGTACGCATATCTGCTTGGGGTAGAAAAGTTGGGTCATATGATATGAATGTGTTCAGTTTTAATCATACTACCAGATGGTTTTCTAACACGGTTGCAGAGATTTATACTCTTACTAGCAGGGAATGAAGATTCTGCTTGCTCTAGTGTCTCACCAACGCTTGATATATTCGGTCCATTCTGGTGGTGTACAGGGAATCTCATGGGGGTTTTAATTTGTATGTCCCTGATGAACAGTGAAATTAAGCACCTTTGACCTGGCCACTTAGATATCCTCTTGAGAAATGCACATACCAATAATTTTCCAATTAAAAAACTGTTGTCTTTTTCCCATTGATTTGGAGGTATTCTTTTCTTTTTTTGGTATATTTTATTGATTATGTTATTACAGTTGTTTCATTTTTTTCTCCCCTGCATCCCCTCTGCCCTGCACCCCATCACATCACCCCCACCCCTCTTAGTTCATGTCCATGGGTCATACATATTAGTTCTTTGGCTTCTCAATTTCCTATACTATTTTTAACCTCCCCCTATTTTGTTTTGTTTTGTTCTGTTTTGTTTTGTCAACATTTTCCCTCCACCACTTTCCCCAGCCCCACCTCAATTCTTTCCCCATTTGGCTTTGTCAATGGGTTGGAGGAATTCTTTATATGTGCTAGATATCAGTGCTTTGCCAGATATATTTATTTCAAGTATCTTCTTCTACTCCATGATTTGCCTATTTTAGTCTCAGGTAAAGTTTTGCATGGCTTTGAATTTTCTAAAATTATAAGTCAGAAAAATACATGACATTTGGATTTCAAATAAAAAAAACAATATTCTAGTATAAGTATACCCAAAAGAGTCACAGTACATCTTTATTAATACTTATAAGGACATCTTTGTAGTAAAACTTGTTCATTGTTTATCTGAAATTCAAATTCTACTGGTTGTCCTGTATTTTTATTTGTTAAATATGGCAACTCTACTCATATGTGTTTTTTTTGGTGGAGGAGGGGGCTCAAGTAATTTTAGAGGTGGCAACGCAGAACTGTGGGGGAGAAGGGAGCACGAGCTTAACCAATTAGAACCTCTTGGTCAGTTTTGGAGCCATACCCAACATACATTGTACATCAAAGGATTTTGAAATTCTGCCTTTTTTGTTTTAACTTAAACTAACCTATTTCTAAATAGTTAATACAGAACATATACAATATTTAAAAGTGGGGTTCTATTAAATTTTGACTTTTTCTGTCTGTGATTCTGAACCATGCATGTCAGTATTCAGTGGTCAGTATTAGTGAAGGCCCGAAAGGAGAGTGACTTAATGTCTCAGCTCTTGCTCCCTGCTCACTTTCCTCAGACTTCTTAACTACTTTCCTCAAAGTCAAGTATTTTTTTCCCTCCCTTCCACTCATCACTTCATATTTACTGAGGGACTGAGTAACTTGGACATAAAGTACAGAAAAAAGAGCTGTTGCTGTGGCTGGTGCAAAAAGAGAGAATATCCTAGGAGGAAAAGGTGGGAAGACATTGGAGGATGGCTGCTGGAAATAGAGGCAATAGAGCAGATTCTGAGGAAGGCCATGCTTGCCCAGAGCAATGAGGCTAAAACAGGGGACCTTACAAAAGAGAAAGGAATGAGGAGGGAGTGTGAATTCAACAAACGTCATTTGAGCAACATGTCCCCTGCCAAGATTTTTAAAAGTCAGGGACGGAAGAGGTTTGAAAAGGGTTAAGGAAACAGATTGTCTCTTAGAAATGGAAGAGAATGCTGTAGGTCATGTGGTGGAGAAGAGAATGTGCAATTTATGTAAAAGGAAAAAGAAAGACAGAATTCAGTGGAATGCAGTATTGCACATCAGAAGTGCTTTGGGAAGGAAACTCAGAAACTGGGGTGTGGTCTTGATTTTGATATAATTGGTAAGATGCAAGGGGGGCCCCCCAAAACCCTGGAATTATCTTCTGGAGGGTGGGCCCCTCATAGTACAGGCTTCTCCTGCTAGGTGAGTGTTCTAGGAAGCCATCTGTGCCAGTGTACCAGCTGCCATTGTTGCGAGAGGTTGTGTTCAGTTTCAGTGAAATTTTTTTTAACACTCTTTTCAATGCATTTGTCCATTTCATGATAGATGGTTTACGAACATACCTACCCACACCCCGCTGAGTGCTCAGCAGTGTTTGACCAAAAATGGTATGACCCCCATGCCTTGCCTTGACTACTCACCCTATCTTACCTCAAGCAACTTTTTATTGTTTGTTTCCCCAGATGAAAAAAGTTCTCAAAGGGAAATGTATCAATGTTGAAAAGGTGAAACAAAAAATGGCATCAAAAGCACTAAGAGGCATCAAAATCAATGAGTTCAAAAACTGTTTTGAGCAGTGGAAAAAAAGTCTCAATAGGTGTATTGCATCAAATGGAGAGTACTCTGAAGGCAACTGAAGCTTAAATGTGTAAGAATAAATACATAATTTTTTAATAAATGCATTCAGGGTTTTTTGGGTCCCTTCTCATACTGGACAGTTTAGTTAGAATGGGTCTTTATTCCTCAAGGTGTGATTCCTAGACTGGAAGCATCTGGGAGCTTGCTAGGAATGCAGAAACTGGGCCTCTTGCCAGATCTTCTAAACCAGAATCTCTAGAGGTAGGGTCCAGAAATCTGTGTTTCAACAAATGTTGTAGGTGATTATATATCTTTTTGGTGTGTGAGAGATACTGGCCTTCCTCAATGTTTTTCCAACTTTAAAGTGCATCCAAATCAGAGGCTTGTTAAAAATGTAGATTCTGATTCCATAGGTTTGGGGTAGGTCTATGAAGCTCTCAGGTGAAGCTGGTAGTACTGGTCAGTGGATGGCACTTTGAGTAGCAAGGGTTTTGAAAGATGCCTAATCTCCCTTTGAACTAAGAAAATTAGGAGAGAAAGAATTTTAATTGCAGAGAAAAATAGATTAATCATAAATATAAATGTATCAGTATATACATTAATGTGGACATTCATGTTTATGAGATTGTTTTTCATAACAATTGTCTTGTCCTAGAAATGAGCAAAAGATGAAGAAAACTTTGTTTCTGCATCTACTGTATTAGAGATTGTGTTTATGATTTTAAGATGAGGGTATTCTGGAAAAATCTACATAGGGAATAGCTTCTTGATATCATTACCCCCCATAACAGAATGTATATAGTAGCCTTTCCCTAAATCATGAATTCTTTGAGTTTGTACTTGTGCCAGACCCACCCACCCTTAACTGTTTGTAAATAGACACACACATTTTCTTAGTGGTAGCAAATCTGGACAGATACCCCAGCCAATGTAGACCACAAATGTCTTGGTCCCAGTATAGCTTCCAGGCCTGAGGAATCCCCAGCCTATGCCACAGTTTAACAAGACAAAACCCAGACCCTTTAAGAGTTCAGGCTATGGGGAGTTGCAGGATGCTCCTGGCAGGCAGCCCCCAGGTCTAAAAATTGCCTTGGGGACTTAGGTGTACAAGCTTCTTGGTCCAGAAAATTATCACGGTAGAAGAAGACTGGTGTATCTTCCATTGATGTGGGAGGGGCACAGGAGAGGCAGAAAGGATCAGCTGCAAGTTGAACAAGAATATCTCTGTTCTAGGACCTTGTAATAGAGAAAGGGTGTGAATAAGAAGAAAGAGATAGATTAGAAGTTTATTTTGTCAATATCAATGATGATGATGATGTTGATAATCTATGATCATTCTAAAGTGTCGGTCTCTTTTTCAAGGCTTCATATATATTATTTAGTCTTTACTACAGCTTTGTGATCTGGGCTCTACCATTAACTCCATTTCATAAATGAGGAAAACAGAGGCCACAGATTGACTGGTTAGGTGATATCCACAAAGTCATACCACAGTGAAATCCTGGAAGCTTGTCCATAAGTCAGAGAGTATAATTCAGAAACCCCCATGCTCAATTTATTTTGATGCCTATTAGATCAAACATGGGCTGGAATTTGTGTAACTTAGTATGCCGTAGCATAAAGAGTGGAAATTTGAAATAGGAATGTTTGCTCCTAACGTTGCCACCGACTAGATGGATGTGGTAGATTGCATAAAGCCCCCAAACCTTCTCTTTTCTGTAACCCATTGCTTGTAACAAAACTTTGCAGCAACTCCCACCAAGAGGCGGAGCCTATTTCTCTGCTCATGGCTTTGTGAATTTGGCCAAATAAATGTGGCAAAAGTGAAGCCTGGGCCTCAGGGGGCTTTGCATGCTTTTGCACACTCTTGGAACACTGCTAACCCCATGAAACCTAGTCAAGGCTAATTTTCTGGAGGATGGGTATCACATGGCCCAACCACCTCTGTTGCCTCAGCTTACAACCATCAGCTATAGACTGAGGCAGTTCTAGCCAGCAAGCCTCCAACTGACTCACCATGAAGGACCATGGCAGGATCAGCTGAGGTTGGCCCAGATCAGCCAGTCTGCCCCAGTGACCCATACCCTTATAAATAATAACTTAAGTTGCTGTTTTAGGGCACTACATGGTTTGTTATGTAACAATAGATAATTAATACATTACATAATTCAGGGGAAGCCATTTAAACCCTACAGAATTTTGACAGAACAACACAGGTGAAACCATGCTCCAAACACTTCATAAGTCCTTCATTCTTATCTTGGTAGGGTGTGATATCCCATTCAGCTTTGTCAAGAACTTGGAGCCCACTTTCTTCTCCACATTACAGATGTCTGTTCAGTGGACTGAAGGACTAATTTTCAAGCCCAGTATAAACTGAGACCCACCATGGGAAGATCTTGGCAGTCAATCATGATGGATCTTGTGTCCACCCCTCACCATGGCCTCTCATTAAGAGTAGGCCTTCCTCCTTCTCTTCCTGTCTTCTGGGGGATGGTCAGCAATCAACCAATGACCACATGTGGTTTGCCTCTTTGAGCCTTTAATTAGTGGAGTCTTAAACCTTGATTACTTCAAGGGTGGCCAATGAGTCTGACTTCCCAAAACAGATGCTCATTCACTGCATTCAAGAAAAGCAGAGAGGTCTTCATTGTAAACAATCAGGAAGATAGTGTATTTTTTTTTGAAACTCACTTTTGCTCTGGTAGGCAGTAAGTGACTAAATGATGGAAGCTAGTTTGCTTTCTACTGAGTATGAACTTTCTCCAGCTATTAATAATGTTAATTTAAATTCTGGGCCAAAGACAATCTAATCTGTTAACTACAATTTAGGTTCCTTTAACTGCTGTGTGAAGGGATTATGTTTTCTCTGTCTCCTAGAAAGGGAAAAAAGAGGGATCCCAGTTTTGTTGGAAACTGCCTCACTGAAGCTCTCTGAGTGTGCCACATGTGTGTGGTTTAGCTGGCGACCGTGGTGTCTGTATGTATGTGGTCATAGATTTGTTATAACCTCTTGTCTGCCAAGGCAAGACCACCAGTTCCATTTTAATTCTAAGTTAACCTCAGGCTGGAGCCAATCCATGCTGCTTGAACATAAACGCTGACACTCAATCCACTCATCCTCTTGGCCCCACAATTTGTTTTTCTTTTTCTTTTTCTTTTTTTCTACTAAGGGAGTTTGAACATTTGTTAGCAATCCAAAACCAACACTTCGTATACAAGACATAGTGATTACATAATTCTTTATAGGTTCTTATACTTTCACTATATTGCAGACTTTGCAGTGGTTTCATAAAATCTTTCAAATTGAAGAGCAATTTCAAAATGACATAGTTGCAGCTAGGACATCAAGTTTTACTGTGGTGTAGTTGCAATTCTTTTGAGAAAAACAGAATCACCACCTTCAGTGGAGGGCTCCCTTTTAAAAGAATGACTTCAGACAAGCTCCATTCACTGTGTCTTTTGAAATGGAAAAGATGGAAACTCATGAAATTTCCTGAACTTGTATATTTCCATAGCCTGGGAGTGCACATGAAGGTGACAAGATGAAATTGTGCAGAGAAAATTGAATTATCTTTTATTTTCTCCCCTAATTTTAATTTTTAATCAAAGGAAAAGAAGAAATGAGTTGTTAGGCCAGTTTTCAAAACTGATAGTCAATCAGTATTATGTTCAGGGCTATGACAGGATTTTCATCCTTAATTCTTAAGTCTAAATTTAATTCTCCTAATTCTTAGACAATCCAAGCAATTGTAAGCTTGACAAAGAGTTGGAAAATTTTTTCTCTAATAATGTTTTGTAGCAAGCTTACATGGTGGCCTATGTTCATTGGTCCAATTACGAAAGTTACTTGATTTAAATGCATTTCTATATTTGGAGTTATACTTGTTCTCTGAGACAGCTGCTGTCTTTCCAGAAAACCTCACAGAATGACTTGTTTGCAGAAGTAAGCAGTTAGACACTTTGTAAAATCTCCAAGGGTTCCTCTCTTAGTTACTAACCAAGTTTCACAAACATCGCATTATCGTGAGTTAAAAATAGTTACTATTGGCCTGATTGGAGAAGAATGCCATAGTTAACTGCTAAAAATATTGGAGTGTTATGGGGGACACTAAGAAGAGAGCTGAGATTTCAGCTAACCACATCCAATTCCTGCTCGTGGAGAACTACATTCAAACCTTTCAGGACTCCTCTGAGATGCAAGGTGCTATTAATAAAGGTCAGACTGGAAAAAATACTGAATTCAGCAGATGATCTGGTAAGAACTCCAACTCCATCAATACACTTCTAGGGCACCAGTAGTTAGATGTATTATTCAATTCTATCTCAGCCTCAATTTTCTCATCTGCAAAATGGGTGTAGTAAATATTTCAACAGGACAATGGTGAGGATTATATTGGATACTTTATGCCAAGTAGTTAACATGACTTCTTTGCTTGCTACCTGCTGTCCTTCCTCCCTCCTGCCTTCTCATCCTCCATTACAGAAAACAGTTTGAACTTCCTAACATGGCATACTTGGCCTTCTATGGTCTTCCCTTAGCCTATGTTTCCAGTTCAGTCTCTCCCTAAGCCCTCGATCCCACAGGCATCTAATTCTGGTAATGCTATATTCCTCCATGCCTCATGGCTCACACCATTTCCTTTGCCAGAAATGCCCCTCCATCCCCATTTACATGGCAGCCCCTACTTTTCCTTTAAGGCTCAGCTGAAACATCATTTTCTGCCAGAAGCTTTTTCTCAAGAGACCCATCTTTCCCCAATGTTCTCTAGTCTTTCTTTATGCTGCTATGTGGTGTCCCTAGTTTTTGCTTAGCACTCATCTACTGAATATAAACATGATGCCACTTGTTACCATTATTCCTCTTACTAATTTATCTCTATAACTTTCTACTTTTTTGGCTCTGTGATTCCCAGGTCCATTTTAGGTTCTTTCTTTTAATTGGAATTTTTAACAATGATTGCAATTGGGTAATCATATCCAAGTTGGGTTGACAAGACACATGCACATAGAAATCTTTGAACTTTGATGCTTAGAAGAAACTTAGAGTTTCAAACTTATTTCTCCACCTAATAGGTTGGGAAAATAAAGCCAAGAGAGGTTGATAAGCTTGACAGTCAACTTAATTTGGTAATACAGAAAAAAAGGGACCTAGATAGTCTCACTTCCAGCCCAGTGGCTTTCTAGGACAGCAGTAGTATTGGTGATCAATTGATTAAAAAAAATCAGCATTTACTTCCCTTCATTTAGTAACTGTTCTTTGATTTTCCTTTGGGGAGTTAAGCATATTTCTTCAACTTTCTGTCCTTCTAGTTCCCTGAGAGGGGCACTTGCTCAGGCCCCAAGGATGGACCTATCACTCTGACCAGAGGAATTAGCATGCTCTATACCCTCGGCTACAGTGATTGGTTTATGGCAGTCATGTAATTCAGCTTCGCTCAACGAGACTCAATTCCAGAACTTTTACTTGAACTGTGAGGAAGACGCTGGAATTGTTAGACATAAAGATGGTGTTAGCATTGATCTATTGGGATTCACTCGACAGAGGGCTTAGTTGAAAGTAAGGATAAGATAGAGAGATGAGAGCTCAAGAAGGAGGGAAGTGGAAGAAGAAAGTGAGAAAAGAGAGAATGAGAGAGGCCATGGAATCCAGAATAAATGCAGTCATACCTTGCTTAATGATGGTGACATTTTCTGAGAAACGCATTGGGTTTCATCGTTGCGCAAACATCATAGAGCACACCTACAGAAACCTAGATAGACAGCCTAGTACATACTATGCGCCTAAGCTATATAGTGTAGCCTATTGCTCCTAGATTGCAAGCCTGTTCAGCATGTTACCATAGTGAACATGTTAGGCAATTGTAATAAAAATGTAAATACCTAAACATATCAAACACATAGAAGGTACAGGAAAAATAATGCTATAAAAGATAAAACATGGTGCACCTGTATAGGTCAGTTATCATAATTGGAATTTTCAGGACAGAGAAGTTGCTCTGGGCGAGTCAGTGAATGAGTGGTGAGTTAATGTGAAGGCCCAGGACATTACTGTACACTAACCGTAGACTTTACAGAGACTGTCCACAAGTCCTCCCCCTGCTTTCTTGCTCCAGGATCAGAAATAGAAACTGTCAGTGCTGTTTCATGAACAGGGATATGAGCTGAACTGATTGGATATATTAAGGAGCACCTCACTGGGTAAGGCAGAGATCACCATAACAGAAACTGTTAGAAGAGAGTGAAAGGCAGCGTAAGGATCAGTAGGAATAAGAAATGAAGATGGAGGGATAAAGGAACATATGGAATTGTCATCTGTCATCCCAATGAGGTTTTGGCTATAGCATTAGAGGAGTGGTCAGATTACAGAATTTTGTGGTATTTGTAAAAAGAAAAGAGGGTGTTGAATATGAAGAGTTTGTAGAACAGGGATTTGATATTTTGACTTTGGAAATTTCTTTTTGGTTCCACTGACCCTATCTGGCACAAAGGGTTCTCTCTGGCATAGAACTGGTGTAAGAAATAAAACTTATTTATGCTTTACAGCATTACAACCTGGAACTATTTCTAAAATACAGAGACAGCTTAGATCTATACTACCACAGAAAGCTTTACTAAAGTGAGAGTGGCATTTAATATTTGTTAAAATAGCTCCTGTGGACCTGTGTCTTTGTATAGGATTTTTGGTCCTTGAAAAAAAAATTTCCAAAGATATTCTCTGGAGACTATTAGGCTAGACCTGGAAGGGCTGTAGTGCCCTCTGAATATGTAGCACTGGGGGAAGATGCTACATATCTTCCTCTGTGCTAAAACCAATGTCAGTTGCTGACTGATTGGGATATAACCTGTGCACTGAAAATTGAGGTGCTATGAGTGAGAGGGATTCTATGGCCAAGGCCCACAGATATTGCTCCCATCAGAGAAAAAATTCTTCCTGAACCACATATTTTTCTATTTCTTCCAGGAACTTTAGCTCTATAATCTTTTGGGACCACAAACATATATGTGGTCTGTCACTGACCCAAACATCATTATGAGGTGCATGACTATACATCAGTCATTTGAACCCCTAAATCCAGCTGGTAGTTGAATCAGGATAACTTGGAATTTTTATACATGTGAGTCAGTAATTCTCTTTTTTGCTTAATCCAATTTGATTAAGGCTTTTCTCTTATTCTTGATTGTTGTTTGCTTCTAGAGAGATTATTAAAGCCTCATTTCCAGAACAAGAATGTCTGCTTCATATTTGGAAATGTAAAGCAAAACATACTATAAAGCATCAGCCAAGACTAGATGACTAATTAATGGTATTTATTATGATGATTATTAATCTGATATATGATACCTTGAGATTTGGATACCATAGAGATTCATAGTGTATATGTTGGGGTGGTGGGAGGTTGTTTTTAATTTTCAAATATAAAACTAAAATTTTGAAGTCAGTTTGCAGGAGTGTTATCAATATGCTTTCATTAAAAGTATAATCCATAGATATATTTATGTCATGCCACCTACCTATCGAGCCCTCTCTGAAGCATTTTATAACTACTAACTCTTCCAAAACAAAGACACTATAAAAAAGAAAATTATCCAGGGGTGTCTAACTTGTAGCCCATAGACCACATGCCACCCGGGATGGTTATGAATGCAGCCCAACACAAAATCATATAATTTACTTAAAACATTATGAATTTTTTTGTGATTACATGTCTCAAGGTATTTAGCGTATGGCACCTTACAACTCTTCTTCTTCCAGTGTGACACAGAGATGCCAAATGATTGGATACCCCTGTTAACAGGCCAATATCCCTGATGAACATAGGTGCTAAAATCCTCAGCAAAATATTAGAAACCAATAACAGCAACACATCAACAAGATCATATACTATGACCAAGGGGGATTTATTTCAGGAATGCAAGGTTGGTACAACATTCACAAGTCAATAAATGTAGTATACCACATCAGCAAAATGAAGGATGAAAACTACACAATAATATCAATAGATGCAGAAAAAGCATTTGACAAAGTCCAGTACCCATTTATGATAAATGTTGAGCAAAGTAGGAACAGAGGGAACACACCTAAACATAATAAAGACGATATATGACAAACCCACTGCTAACATCATTCTCAACAGGCAAAAACTACAAGCATTCCCCTTAAGATTTGGAACAAGGCAGGATGTCTGCTTTCGCCTCTCTTATTCAACTTAGTACTGGAAGTCCTAGCCATAGCAATTGGACAAGAAGAAGAAATAAAAGGCATCAGAATTGGAAAAGAAGAAGTAATACTGTCATTACATGCAGATGACATAATACTATACATAGAGAACTCTAAAGATTCCACCAAGAAATTACTAGAGCTGAAAAATGAATTCAGTAAAGAGGTAGCATACAAAATTAATATTCAGAAATGAGTTGCATTTTCATATGCCAATAATGAATTATCAGAATGGAAAACTAAGAAAACAATCTCATTCACAATTGCTTTTAAAAAATAAAATACCTAAGAATAAATCTAATAAAGGATGTAAACAACCTTACTCAGAAAATTATAAGACACTGAAGAAAGAAATTGAAGAAGATATAAATAAGTGGAAGCACATACCACATTCATGGATCGGAAGAATTAACATTAAAATGCCATACTATGCAAAGCAATCTATAGATACAGTGCCATACTTATCAATGAGTATTTCACAGAATTAGACCAAATATTTCAAAAATTTATATGGACCCACAAAAGACTTTGAAAAACAACAGTGATCTTGAGAACAAAGAAGAAAATTGGAAGAACCATGCTACCTAATAACAAACTATACTATAATGCCATAATAATCAAAACAGTATGGTACTGGCATAAAAACAGAGACATAGATCAATGGAACAGAATAGAGAACCCAGAAATAAACCCACACCTTTATGGTCAATTAATATTTGACAAAGGAAGCAAGCACAGACAACCAACTAAAGGTCGTTTATTTAATAAATGGTGTTGGAAAAAGTGGACAGGTACAGAAAAATGAAACTGGAACACCTTCTTATATCACACACAAGAATAAATTCAAAATGCATTGAAGACTTAAATGTTGGACCTGAAACCATAAAATTCCTAGAAGAGAACAGGCAGTAAAATCTCGGACAATGCTTATAGCAATATTTTTTCTGATATCTCTCCTCAGACAAGGAAAACAAAAGAAAAAAAAACAAAAACAAAAACAAATGGAACTATAACAAACTAAAAAGTTTTTGCCCAACAAAGTAAACCATCAACAAAATAAAAAGACAGCTTACTGAATCAGAGAATATATTTCCTGATACTTCTGATAAGGAGTTAATATCCAAAATTTATAAAGAATTTATAAAACTCAACATACACACACACACAAACATACAATCTAATTTAAAAAAATGGGCAAAGGACCTGAATAGACATTTCTCAAAAGAGGATATACAGATGGCTAATATACATATGAAAAGATGTTCAACATCACTAATCATCAGAGAAATGCAAATTAAAACCACAATGAGATAACACCTTATGCCTGTCAGAATGGCTATCATCAATAAATCAACAAACAGCAAGTGTTGGTGAGGATGTGGAAAAAGGTAAACCCTTGGACACTCTTGATCAGAATGTATATTGGTGCAACCACTGTGGAAAGCAGTATGGAGATGTCTCAAAGGTTAAAAATGGATCTGCCTTGTGATCCAGTGATTCTACTTCTGGGAATATATCTGAAGGAACCCAAAACACTAATTCAAAAGAACATAAGCAGCACTATGTTCATTGCAGCATTATTTGCAAATGCCAAGCTATGGAAGCAGACTAAGTGTCCATCAGTAGATGAGTGTATAAAACAACTATGGGATGTTTACACAATGGAATACTACTTGGCCATAAAAAGAAGAAAGTTTTACCCTTTGCAACAGCATGAATGGACCTATAGAACATTATACTAAGTGAAATAAGACAGTCAGGGAAAGATAAATAACACATGATTTCACTCAGATGTGGAATCTCATGAGCAAACCGAGCTAACAAGCAAAATAGAGACAGACTCATAGATAGAGAGTAGGAGGACAGCTCTGGGTAGGAGATTAGGGGCTGGAGGAGTTGTACAAAAGGAAAAGGCCATGGACAAAAGTGTGGTGATTGTGGGGGCATGGCATATATGGGGGATTAATGGTAATGGAAAAAATATCAAAAAAATTTTTAAAGAAAGAAGAAAACAACTATTAACTCATTTAATCCTTGTAACAAATTAAGGAGGTAAGCTCCGGTATTATCTCCATTTCACAGATGGAGAAATGGAGGCACTTGTGAGGTTAAGTAATTTTCCCATTGTCACAGTTAATCAGTAGCACTTAGAAGACTGAGCATCTTTTCCAGTGCCACATAACTGGTAAGTAGCAGAGCTGGGGCTTAAACCAGCCACAGCTTTTGTCATTGTGTTTTGCTGCCTCTGCACAATAGCCTATGGGTCATGGTCCTGTAATTAATAGCAGCGGCAGCAATGGGAAACTCATGAGAAATGTAAATTCTCAGGTACATTCCACAGAACTCTGAATCAGAAATTCTGGAAATGAAACTCAGAAAACTATGTATTAAAAAGCTCTTTGGGTGATTCTGATTTGGGTTAAAGTCTGGGAATTCCTGTGTAGGTTGTTACATTTATAATTCACACAGTGAGTACTTCTAGTGCATTAGAGTAATGCATTCGACAAGTGATTTTGAAATGCTTACTCTGTGCTAGTTACAGATTACACTTGCAGGTATTGCCATGCAGAGCAAAATCAGAAGCATTCCCTGAGAAACAAACAGTCAAATAAAGACATAAATAAATACAAGTCTCCAGCTGTCAGCTCTGATAATTTCCAGGAAGGAAAGAAAAAATGGGATACTAGAGGATATGACAAGGAGTAGGATGTGGTGGTGATGTCACAAGAGTCTTTCTTAAGTAAGTGATGTGCGAGAACCTGTGAGACAAATGGCTCTCCAATTTGGCTGCATATTACAATCACCTAGGGAGGCTTAACAATGCCTTTTCTCAAGCCATACCCCAGATCAACCAAATAAAATAGTCAGGGGTGGGCCCCAGGCTTCAGTATTTTTAAAGGTCCCCATCTTAAAGGTTGGATAGAAAGTATTTAGATGTGATGGAAGAGTGAGGAGCATGAACTTAGTGTCAGGGAAAGACAAATACCATATGATCTCACTTATATGTAGAATCTAATGATCAAAATAAACTGATGAACAGAACTAGAGGCATGCATACATGAAACAAACTGGTGGATGTCAGAGGGGAGAGGGATGGGAAGGTCTGGATGGAAGAAGGTGAAGAGATTAGCCAGAGAACATATATGCATAGCCCATGGACACAGACAACAGTGTGGTGAAGGCCAGGGAAGGGAGGACGGGGGATGGGTGGAGGTGGGTAAAGAGGGGGAAAATAGAGGACATCTGTAATAGTGTCAACAATAAAAAATTTAAAAATAGCAGATCTTATTTAGAAATAACATTAAAAAAAAAAGAGGATTTGATAGAACTAAAAACTAGTAAAGGCGTAAGATTTGTCTATGCAGAATGCCCCCATTTAATATACATTTAATACATTGATGCATAAAACAGGTTAGCTTCTCATTACAAACTATTAGTACATGTATTTAGATTGGAGATGTTAGGAAAATATAAATGGAAAAGAATATGAAGAGATAGATGAGTTTTTTATTTCACATAAAAAAACTTCCATAAATATTTATGGAGTGACTAGTAAGAAGTGCTCTCTACTAGAAGCTGTGAGGATAACCCTGAATTTGCAAAGCTTTGCCCACCCCCAATAATCTCAGGGTGTACTGATGTAATGCTTTCAGGAAAGGCAGTTTTTATTTTATTTATTTTATTTATTTCCACTAGAGTTAACTTTATTTTGGTATATGATTTTCTAGTATGCTTTCTAGAAATATATGTATTTCTCTCTCTCTCTCTCTCTCTCTCACACACACACACACACACACACACATTTGGTAACTCCACTTCTAGAAACTTAAGGTAAGGGATTACAAGGAAGTGTCTGCAAAATATATGTCTACTGTAACATTGTTTGTAAAAAATCTTTCTTTTATTGTTCAGTTATAATTGTCCCAATTTTTCTCACATTGCTCTCCTCTGCTTTGCCCACAGCCCCCGCCTCACTCCTACAGTCAGTCCCCACCCAATTGTTCCTGTCCATGGGTCCTCCATACATGTTTCTTGACTTGGTCCTTCCCCTTCTTTCCCCCGTTATACCCTCCCCTCTCCCCTCTGATTACCATCATTTTGTTCTTTATTTCCAACTTCTCTGGTTCTATTTTGCTTGCTTGCTTGTTTTTTTGGTTACATTCCACTTACAGGTGAGATCACATGGTATTTGTCTTTCATCCCCTGGCTTATTTCACTTAGCATAATACTCTCCAGTTCCATATATGCTGTCTCAAAGGGTAGGAGTTTCTTCTTTCTTTCTGCTGTGTAGTATTCCACTGTATAAATGTACCACTGCTTTTTTGATCTGCTCATTTACTTACTCATGGGCACTTCAGCTGTTTCCAGCACTTGATTCTTATAAATAACGCCACTATGAACATTGGGATGAATAGGTTATTTTGAATTGGTGTTTCAGAATTCTTAGGGTATAGTTCCAGCAGTAGAACCACTGGATCAAACGGCAGTTCCACTTTTAGTTTTTTGAGGAAATTCCATACTGTTTTCCACAGTAGCTGCACCAGTCTGTTTTCCCACCAACAGTGTACTAGGGTTCCCTTTTTGGCACAAATTCGTCAGCAATCACTTGTAGTTTGTTGATTTTTAAAATGATGGCCATTCTGACCAGTGTGAAGTGGTATCTAATTGGGGTTTTAATTTGCATCTCTCTGATAGCTAGTGATGCTGGGCATCCTTCCATATGTCTCTGGGCCCTCTATATGTCCTCTTTGAGGAAGTGCCTGTTCAGGTCCCTTGCCCATTTTTTAATTGGATTGTTTGTCTTCCTGGAGTGGAGTTGTATGAGTTCTTTATATATTTTGGAGATCAAACCATTGTTCCGCGTATCATTGTCAAATATATTTTCCCATACAGTTGGTTCGCTTTTCATATTGATGATGTTTTCTTCAGCAGTGCAGAAGCTTCTTATTTTGATGAGGACCCTTTTGTTTATTCTTTCCCTTATGACCCTTGCTCTAAGGGACATATCGGTGAAAATATTGCTGTGTGGAATATCTGAGATTTTCATGCCTATGTTCTCCTTAGGACTTTCATGGTGTCACAACTTATATTTAAGTCTTTTATCCCTCTTGAGTTTATTTTTGTGTGTGGTGTAAGTTGGTGGTCAAATTTCATTTTTTGCATGTAGCTGTCCAGATCTCCCAATACTCTTTGTTGAAGAGGCTATTTTTACTCCATTTTATGCTTCTACCCCCTTTGTCAAATATTAATTGACCATAGAGACATGTGTTTATTTCTGGGCTCTCTGTTCTGTTCCATTATTCTCTATGTCTGTTCTTATGCCAGTACCAGACTGTTTTGATTACCATGGCCCCGTTGTATAGTTTGGTATCGGGTATTGAGATCCCTCCTACTTTGTTTTTCTTTCTCAAAATTGCTGCAGCTATTTGGGGTGTTTGGGGTTCCATATAAATTTTTGAAATATTTGTTCTACATCTGTGAAATTTGTCATGGGTATTTTAATAGAGATTGTGTTGAATCTATACATTGCTTTGGGTAGTACGGACTTTTTAATTATGTTAATCATTCCAACTCATGAACATGGCATATGCTTCCATTTATTTGTGTCTCCCTTAATTTATTTCTTTAGTATTCTGTAGTTTTCTTAGTATGGTCTTTTACCTTCTTGGTTAAGTTTATTCCTAGGTAATTTATTTTTCTTGTTGCTAGAATAAATGTTTCCTTTTTTTTTTCTAATTTCTGTTTTGGATATTTCATTGTTAGTGTACAAAAATACCTTTGATTTCTGAATATTGACTTTGTATCCTGCTGTTTTGCCAAACTCACTTATGTGGTCAAGTAGTATTTTGGCGGAGTCTATTGGGTTTTCTATGTACACTATCATGTCATCTGCAAACCATGACAGTTTTACTTCCTCCTTTCCAATTCAGATGCCTTTTATTTCTTTTTCTTGCCTTATGGCTGTGGCTAGGACTTCTAATGCTATGTTGCATAGAAGTGGTGAAAGCAGACACCCTTGTCTTTTGCCTGATCTTAGGGGGAAGTTTTTTGTTTTTGAGTATGATTTTGGCTGTAGGTTTCTCATATATGGCCTTTATTATGTTGGGGCGTGCTCCCTTTATTCCCACTTTGCTGAGTGTTTTTATCATAAATAGATGCTGGATTTTATCAAATACTTTTTCCACATCTACTGATATGATCATGTGATTTTTCTCTTTCATTTTGTTTATGTGATATATTACGTGTATCGATTTGTGAATATTGTACCATCCTTGCATCCTTGGGGTGAATCCCACTTGATCATGGTGTGTGATCTTCTTTAATGTATTGTTGGATGTGGTTTGCCAATATTTTTGTTGAGGATTTTAGCATCCATGTTCATCAGTGATATTGGCCTGTAGTTTTCTTTCTTTGTTGTGTCTTTAACTGGTTTTAGATTTGGGGTGATGTTGACCTCATAAAAATATTTGAGAGTCTTCCCTCTTCTTGGATTTTTTTGGAATAGAATAGTGGTTAGCTCTTCCTTAAATGTTTGATAAAATTCTCTATTAAAGCTATCTGGTCCAGAGCTTTTATGTGCTGGGAGATTTTTGATTATTTACTCGATTTCATTAGCTGTTATCAGTCTAACCAGGTTTCCTGCTTCTTCTTGATTCAGTTTTGGAGGATTATATGTTTCTAGAAATTTATCCATTTCATCCAAGTTTTCAAATATTTTGGCATATAGTTGTTCATAGTAATTTCTTACAATCCTTTGTATTTCAGTGGTCTCAGTTGTAATTTCTCCTCTTTTGTTTTTGATTTCATTTATCTGGGTCCTCTCTCTTATTTTCATGGTATGTTTGGTTAAAGCCTTGTCAATTTTGTTTACCTTTACAAAGAATAGGCTCTTGGATTTATTGATCCTTTGAATTATTCTTTTAGTCTCTATGTCATTTAATTCTTCTCTGATCTTGATTATTTCCTTTCTTCTACTCGCTCTGGGTTGTGTTTGCTGTTGTTCCTCCAGTTATTATAGATATAGGGTTAGGTTGTTTATTTGGAATGTTTCTATCTTTTTCAGGTAGGCCTGTATAGCTATGAACTTCCTTCTCAGAATTTCCTTTGCTGTGCCTCATAGGTTTTGGACTGTTGTGTGTTAATTTTTATTTGTTTCCAGAAACTTTTTGATTTCTTCTTTGACCTCATTATTAAACTGATTCATTGTGTAATAACATGTTATTCAGTCTCCATGAATTTGACTGTTTTTGAGCTTATTCCAGTTTCAAGCCATTGTGATCCAAGAAGATGCTTGATATGATTTAAATTTTCTTGAATTTGTTGGGCTTATTTTGTATCCTATCATGTGGTCTATCTTTGAAAATGTTCTATGTGCATATAAAGGAATATATATATAGTTTCTTTGGGGTGAAATGTTCTATATATATCACTTAAGTTCATTTGATCTAGAATGTCACACTGCCACAATATCCTTGGTGATACTTTGTTTGGAAGATGTATCCATTATTGACCATGAGGTGTTAAAATCTCCTACTATAAGTGTGTTGCTGTCTGTATCTTTCTGGAAGTCCTCTAAGATTTTCCTTTTATATTTGGGTGCTTCTATTTTGGGTGCATGTATGTTTACAATGTTTATATATTCTTGAGGTATTCTACCCTTCAGTATTATGAAGTATCCTTCTCTGTCTCTTTTTATGTCCTTCATTTTGAAGTCAATTTTATCTGATATGAATATTACTATCCGGGCTTTTTTTTTCCAGTTGAACTGCTTGGAATTTTTTTCCCACCCTTCACTTCCAGTCTGTGTTGGTCTTTTGTTTTGAGGTGGGTCTCTTGTAGACAGCATATGTGCAGGTGGTGTTTTCTTATCCATTTGGTTACTCTATGCCTTTTGATTGGATAGTTTAATCCATTTACATTTATGGTTATTATTGATAGGTACTTATTCATTGCCATTTTCTCCCTTTGTACCCGTGTTCTTCTCTACCTCACTTTTTTCTTCATCTTTTTTTCCTAATTATTTTATTTATTTATTTTTAAAGAGAAGAAGAGAAGGAGAAAGAGGGAGAAAGCATTAATGTGTGGCTGCCTCTTGAGTGCCCCCTACTGGGAACCTGGTCCGCAATCCAGGCATGTACCCTGACTGGGAATTGAACCAGCAACCCTTTGACTCACAGGCTGGTGCTCAATCCACTGAGTCACACCAGCCAGGGATTTTTCTTCATCTTCTTAAAGCAGTCCTTTTAGCATGTCTTACAATTCTGATTTAGTGGAGATATATTCTTTTAGACTTCTTTTGTCTGGGTAAATCCTTATTTTGCCTTCCATTTTAAATGAGAGCCTTGCTGGGTATAGTAGTCTTGGCTGCAGGCCTTTGCTTTTCATTACTTGCAATATTTTTTGCCATTCCCTTCTGGCTTCTAGTATTTCTGCTGAGAAATCATCTACTTATCTTATTGGAGATCTTTTGTATGTTACTTTCTGTTTCTCTGTTGCTGGCTTTAAGATTCTCTCTTTGCCTTTGAATTTTGCCATTTTTAATTATGATATGTCTTGAACTGGGTCTCTTTGGGTTCATCTTGATTGGGATTCTCTGTGCTTCCTGGACTTGCATGACTCTTGCTGTCATCAAGTTAGGGAAGTTTTCTGTTATTAGTTTTTCAAACAGGTTTTCTATCCCTTGCTCCTCTTCTCCTTCTGATATCCCTATTATATTGATATTATTATGTTTCATGTTGTCCTTCAGCTCCCTTAACCCCTCTTTGTTCTTTTTGAGTCTTTTCTTGTTTTGTGGCTCTGTCTTGAAATTTTTTTCTACCTTGTCCTCTAGCTGTATGATTTGATGCTCTGCTTCATCTAACCTACTTTTAATACCTTCCACTGTGTTCTTCATTTCAGATATTGTGTTTTTCATTCCCCCCTGGCTATTATTGATAGTTTCTGTGTCCTTTTTCATGCTGGTGTAGTTCACAGTAAGTTCCTTGAAGCTTCCCTGGAGTTATTTGAAGTTCTCACTGAGCTCCTTGAGCGTCCTTATAACCATTGTTTTGAACTCTGTGTCTGATAGTTTGGTTGCCTCAATTTCATTTAGCTCACTTTCTGGGGATCTTCCTTTCCTTTCAATTGGGGGTTGTTTCTTTGTCTTGTCATTTTAGATGAGTCTTCTTTTTTGTTTCTGGGTGTAAGATTGATCTGCTTTGACTCCCTGTCTTGTGGTATGATCTTCTGTGATTGGAGGACTGTGGGACTCAGTGGTGCAGTTTCCTTGATTACTTGAGCTTGATGCTCTTGCATTGCCCTTTATACCTTTTTTGTGGGCTCTCTGGCTGCAGTTGGATTCTGGTTGTTGTCAGGTCATTCTTCGTTGGGTTCTTCCCTCCGCCTGATTGAGAACCACTCCACCCTCCACATCTTGTGTGCTGTTCCACAGGTGCTGCCAGAATAAAAACCAAACAGCCCAGGAAACAGACCGACACCCTCAAAAATAACCCCTGCCCACAATTTCACTATCAACAACAAACGAGGCAATGTTAATAAAGGTGTAAAGAGATTAAGACTATTATAAGAAAGAAAAAATGAATATGAGATGACTAACTGAAAGAAAAGATATATTGAGAAGGTAGAGAAAAGGGAAATTACAAGAGTAGGAAATAGAGACAAGTCAAAGTGGGAAAGAAAATAAAATTTACTTCATAACTAAAAAAAGGAGGAGGGAAGATAGAATAGAGTAAGACAGGGGAAATGTATAGTATTAGGTTAAAACTGTAATTTAGAGAAAATATAGATATATGGATCTAATTTCAGGAAAAACTCCACCACAGAAATATCAAGAACTGATGAGCCAGGATTTACATAGGTGGGATGGGAATAAGAGGGCAAAAAGAAAGACAGAACTTAAGAGATGTCTAGAGGAAAGAGAAGTTATTTTAAGAGGATAGAGGGAGAAGGAATGCTAAGACTGTGAGATGATAAACATGACTAGAGGGAAAAATTAACATCTAAAATGAATAAAGGAAAGGACAGGAGGAGGGCAAAATGGAGTAGGAGAGAGGAACATCAAAATTTGAGATTTGAAATACAAAGATAATCACTATCTAGAAATAAGATTGAAGAATTGTAACAACAACCACCTTACCCACAACCTATGAGCAAAGGCTGATATAGGTGAAGAGAATATAGGGGTAATTTTAAGAATGGGAGAAGGAATGTGAGATGACTAATGACAAACATAAATGGTTTTGAGAGGCTGGAGGGGGGAGCAATAGTAAGAGTGTGGAATGGAAACGAGTTGTAGCAAGAGAGAAAATAGAATTTAAAACAAAAATATAAAGAGGGAGGAAGGAGATAGTATGGAGTAAGAGAAAGGAAGAGCAATATATAAGATTTGAAATGAGCTATATTATAAAACCTGGTGCCATATTATGCCCAAACATGAAGGATATGAAATGAATGTTAAATAGTTATGCAGGGAGAAGATAGCACCCTCTTGTGCATGTCTATTTTCTCTGCTTTGCTGGATTTAGTAAATCAGGGCCCGAGGAGCTGTGTAGCACATAGTATCTGGTAAGTAGTGTCTGATGAAGGGCCCTATCAGTACTTTTTCGTCTTTCCCTTGAGGAAATGTATGCAGCAGGAAATTCTTGAGCCTGGCCTCACCAATCCCCTGAGCCTGTGACCCTGAAGGTGGGGATTGGGTTCTCCTGTCTGTGAAAGGCTCTGGGTGACTGCAACAAATCTCAGGCATTCAGCTCCCACTTTCCAGACCCAAGTCTGCTGCTCTCTCACAAGAGGTTCATCCCAAATTCTCCACTCTGAGCTACCCTATATTCATGAGCTGTGCTGGGTTGGGTCCTCCCATTCCTTCAGTGTATTATCTGCCTCTGAGTTCTTGGTTAGTAAAGCCACTATTCCTTGCCCATGAGCACAGATGTGTGAGCCCGGGTCCTGGCTGAGCCTCAGGACTTGTTACAGTTCCCCCTTTTAAAAGAGTTTCTGTATGGCTCCCAGGCTGTAGCAACTTCTCTTGCTGCCCCAGTAGCTCACGGTGCTGGGCCCATCTACAGCTGCCCTGACTCTGTGGAGCCAGGAGTGCTAGGCTGGACATCAGTGGTGGTCTGCCTAGAAAGCCCAGACCATTAGCCCCGAGGTGTTCAACAGACTGGCTGTTTCTTGTGTATTCCTGTACATTCCCCAGGCTCTCATCTGTGTACGTGCTCACTCACAGAAGTTTTCATTCACTCTCCACTCTGTTATGACTTCAAATTTGGTCCATGTCTGTGAGCAGATGAATGGAGCTGCCAGCTACTCTGCCACCATTTTGGATCTCCCCAGTTTTTATTTTAATATAAAATTGTAACATAACTAAGGTTATGTACTGACTTAGGTGGAAAATATTTGGCTGGCCAAAAAGTCCATTTATTTTTTTCCATAAAATATAAGACACATTTGTCATTTTTACCAATGACTTTATTGATTTGGATATTTTGATTATGTTGGCTATCTCCTGCTATTTACTGCTAGTGGGTAGAGGTCAGGGGTGCTGCTAAACATTGAATGCATGAGACAGCCCCACGGAATAGAATTATTTGACCAAAATGTCAATAGTGCCAAGAAACTTTGCTAACCACTTTTGACACATTTAATCAGTCACAGCACCTTCTCCATACACTGCACACTGCATAAATCTTTTTTTTTCATTTCAGTTGTGTTTTTACCTTTCCTGAAATAATAAAGCATAATGATATGTATTATGCCAAAATGTTGTGTATTTGTCTCCATCTTCAATACTAAAATAGCTGCACAAAAATTCACCAACTTTGGTAAGTTTTTTTTTTTTTTTAATGCACACTGATATGACAGCTGTCACAATACAATCTAACAAAACTGTTTGGAATGAAGTTAAAGACAACTAAGTGCTATTAGAGCCACTATACAGAAAAAACTAAATGAACATTTTTTGCCAACCTAATAATTGGAAACTAAATGAACTGTAGTTCTGTTCGACATCTTATTTTTAAGACTAACTGAAGCAGAATTAGCAGCTGAATAAAATCAGTTGAAGAAAATATATCAGACTAGAACATCAAAGATTGATTATATCGCTGGCCTCAATTGATAGCTCCGCTGTGTCCACAGACTGGGCAATGAAACTTTGCAGCTCCCCTCTTTAAGAGGTGAAGTCCATTTCCCTAGCCCTTGACTCTGGATTGGCCTTGTGATTTGCTTTGACCGATAGAGCAGAGAAATTGATGAAATGCCACTTCTAAGTCTCAGCCTCAACAAGGCTTGCATGATAGTGCTCTTTTTTGATCAACTAGCCCACTAGAGAATGAGAGAGGCCCATGGTTCAATCTTCCCATTGCCTCAGCCAATACCCAGTCAACTCCTAGACTCAGAACTACCTAGGTGACCCACAGGGACCACAGGCACCACAGGCACGTGATGGAATGTAGTCAAAATAAGAAGCATCCAGTTGAACCCAGCCTAAATTGCTGACTTACAATGACTGAGAACATAAGCTAAATAAATGGGATTATAAGCTAAATAAATGGTTATTATTTAAAACCATTATGGTTTATTGTGATTTGTTGACAGCAACAGCTAACTGATAAAATAAGCTTTAGGAAACTTTAAAATAATTTTCCATAATATATTTCATGAAATGAGTCAGGAGATTCCTTCTGAACAATAATTCTTGTGAGAGGAATGCTAACTAAAAATAAAAGTTATAAATGCTAATTATACTTTCTCTGTTGCAGCTGTCAGTCTCTGCTCTTTTACTGTAACATAATTATCAAATTAACTTGGTTCAAGCCTAAGACGGGAAGGTTTCTAAGTGGCAATGATTTGTCTGTCTTGGTAAAAATGAGAACATTAAAGGAATATGTTGAGTCTGTAATTGTGTGACATGCTATTTTTTGGCAGCAATGATTTGGGAGGAAGACGCTCTAACATGGATTTTTGTTCTCTTAAAAAATAATCATATAATCCTGCCTCCCTATCCCAAGGCCACAAATAACTTAATTAAAGTGTATAAAACAAGACACACGCATAAGCAAGTTCCCTCACTCTACAACTTGGTGCTCATGCATGTTTGTATGCATGTGTGTGTGTGTGTGTGTGTGTGTGTGTGTGTGAGAGAGAGAGAGAGAGACTGCATTTTTGCTTTGTTATCAGTCTCGATAGACTCTGGAAGAGAAAGCTCGGGGTAAACCACTTGACCTTGTCGTGAAACATCTCCAGCACATCTTCCAGAGTGTGGGATCTTCTGTCAGGCCTCCCGCGTCTGATTGCCATTTGCTAATGGGTCTTTCTCCATGAGTAAGGAAACTGGGTCATGTGTTGAACATGCCTCAGAAGGAGACAAAAGAGCATGAGAAACATGCTCACAATTCTAGTCAGCTGAGGGGTCATGATGTATGGGTATGTATTCTGGGTTATGCCATCTTACTGATATCTGTAGATGTTATATATCTTTGAAGATACTTGGATGTACATACAATCTCAGAACCTCAAAGATGGGAACTGAAAATTTAAAAAAAATATTAAACTTTATTTTAATTTTTGAAGATTAGTTCTTTGTTAAATTCCTGAAATATCCATTTTCAGTAAATGAAGAGGCCTGTGACATCTCTTAGAAGTGCTTTGGGTTGCTGCCTGGGGGTGTAGTTGTTCTCCTTGTCCAGTCCTGCCAGTATCATTCTCCATTTTCCCTTAAGTAGAGTCTGAGGGAGCCACCTGCTATGCACCACTGTCATGGGAATAGTTCAGAGGCTCATGGGCAAGACAGTGTCCTACAGTGGAATTGACACTGATTTGGAGGTTGGGAGACTCAGCTGTAATTCTTGCCCTCCTACTTTTTCTCGAGTGACCTTGGGTAAGTCATTCAGCCATCAACTCATTCTCATTTCATCTAAAAAACAAGTTGGAGCTGACAATCTCTTAAGTTCATTTATAGCTATTTCTTATGACAGTAATTGTGAGTACCATGTTAGTACTCACTGACATGGGCACAATACTATGATTTTTATTTGTTTTGCCACAAAACCTAAAATATTAGACTAAAGAACTTTAAGTTTCCCCCTGTAGCCTCCCCCAACACACAAAATCTGGTTTTAATAGATAGGCTATGAGTCTTAAATCCTTGGTGTCCATGTCCAGGTAGTATTTTCAATTGGATGTTGATTGTAAAATAATTAGAGGTATTTTCATTTAACACATTTAAAATAAAAATTTGATGCTTAAAAGACTATGTTTCTATTTTTTGAAGTTTCTACTCATATGAACATGGAATAATGCATGACGTTCACTGGTTCTGGAACTACTTACCAGAGGAGTTACAGGAATTTTAAGCAACTCCTTCAAGCTATCACCTCAGAAACATATTCTAATGCAAAGGCTCAGTTAAGGAGTTTTATTGTTATCCAAAGGATGCTGCCCTTTTAAGAGAAGAATGCTTTTCTTTTCAGGAAAATACTGTATTCTTATTAACTTTGGCTAAGGCTTAAGAAATGATTTATGGGTTTCAGCTGACCCATTTGTTATTTATCCAGACAAAATGAGTTTTATATTGATTGGTTGTCTCCTATGATTACATTTTATCTCTGGAGTGGGATCTAAGAGTGAAGGAAAGAGAGATGATGAGAAATGTATCTTCTTTTCTCTGGGAAAGCTTGAGAGAAAGGCATCTCACAGCACATGGTCCTTCCTTGTTTCATGATGGTAAACTGATGCGTCACATCCTGAGATTTGTGCAATCAGATGTTCCTTCTCTCGTATAAGACACTTGTAAGAACAATGATGCAGGGGACTAACCCTTTATGCTACATGCCATTTTATTCCATTACATGAGTGGACATGTAATACTGACATGACAGCTGGGACAGGTTGGTTTATGTGACAAATTCTTACAATATTTATTTGTACTGTTTACTACATTCACATTATAAAGCTTAAAAATCTTTATAGTGACAGACAGCCCAGTAGGTATTTTCAGTGGTTTTGTGTGTGTGTGTGTGTGTGTGTGTGTGTAGTAATCAACTTTATATTGAAGTATGATTCACATACATAAAAGTGAGTATGTTTTAAGCAGACAGCTTGATGCATTTTGCAAACTGAACACACATGTAACCAATGTCCAGGGCAAGAACAGCCCTCTTCCTGCTTCCAGAGCTTTTTCTCCTTCTCCCTCCCTGAGCAAGCGTAACTGCTTTCCTGGCTCCTAACAGCAGAGTTTGGTTTTGCCTATTTTTGTCTTTATATTAAATGAATTATGCAGTATTACTCTTTAGTGTGTGGCTTTTTTTGCTCAATGTTGTGTTTGTGCAATTTATTATATCATCCTTATTGCTGTGTGAACAGACACAACTCTTTTGCTCCACTGTTGATGCACATTTAGGCAGTTTCCACTTTGGGGCTATTAGGAACAACACTTTTTATGAACATCCGATTGCATTATTGTCTTCTAGTGAACATATGTACTCATTTTTCTTGGGAACATGCTTAAGTTTAAATTTGTTGGTCATAGGTATACATTTTTTACAAGTATAATATTAGAGTTGGGTATGCAGAATTGGCTAAATTATGAAACTAAAAATTAATTTGTTTAAAACCTGAAGTAAGTGGTGTTTAGGGAAGAAAGAATAATGTGAAGGAGCATATTTTTATTCATGGGAATACATGTCAGATAGTCTGACTTAATATTGTCAGTTCTTAAATTTGAAGGGCAGGACTTTAAAAGTATGCTGACACAGCCATTTTCTGCTGGGCTGCTTCTGGCCCACTGTTCTTGCCACATAAACTTTTCTAGCCCAAACCTTGAAAGTGTTACGGGAAGTGGCATCCGCTCTTTTGTGTTCTTTTCCGGCACCAGGTTGCTCATCTCTCCTTGTTCCCATTTGAGGTAATGTACTGACAGTTGTCAAGATGAATCATGGTTCCTTCTCAGACATACACAGAGACCAAGTTTGTGACTAATAGACAAATCCTCTGGACACAGGATGAGCCACCAAGAGCCACCCTTGTCCAGGCAAGTTCAGGCCTGAAGTTTACCTTCTGACAGCCAGTGGGGAAAGCAAGCCGTGGCAGAACAGTTCTTTTTATTTGCTTCTCTGATTTTGAATGCACGTAGCTTTCTTTCAATCCCCTGCATTTCCTCCAAAAAGTGGTATTTGCTGATTTATGGCCCTTCCTGTTTGTCTGCCTGTTTCTGTATGTGCTCAGAATCCAGTGAGGGTGGGCGTGAATGGAAGCCTTGAGGGAGATGTAGTCTCAGGCTAATCCAGTGGTAATTGAATGTTGTCTTCCTCCTGCCCATTTTTTATTCCCTCTGCCTCTACCTCATCCTTTGCACGGTGTCATTGGATCAAAATGATGGGAGTCTTGTAAGCATTGTAGAGAAATGAAATGTGAGGAGGAGCAACTGGGGTCTTTGAGTGATAGGTACTAATTATCTGCATAAGTGTTTCAGGTCTCCTTAGATTTTCTGGGAAACCGTTTTCTCAATTGTTCCATGTTGGCTTCTCTGACATCGCTCAAGAGTTGTGTGTGCATGTGTGTTAGGAAATGTCAACACCTGGTTTTGTAATCACCTTTATGTTGCTGGATCTGCAGCATCTTCATAGAACTAGCCCTTACAATTATAAAAGAATATTTAGTACTGGTTGACTACAAGTAGATATTTCCTTGTGTGTGAATTGGAATTGGCCTCCTCACATTGCAACACCCTTCTGCTTTAATGTCAATCAGAGAAAGTCTTGCATTCTATTGCCTGAAGGAGAGAAGAGGTGGGCATTTAACTTAGTTTCAAGAGAATGGACAATTTCATTCTCACCTGCTGAAAGCACCATGTTTATTGAAAAAAAAAAAACAAAAACCTTTCACAGTAAGGTCAATTAAGCCCAGACAGTTTGATTTAACTTGTTTTTAATTGTAATGGATTATTTTTTCTGGCACAGAGCCACTCAGAATTTTATCTGCAGGTTTCCCGGATAGTCTCCATCTTCTGGCACAACTTTTTCAGTGATGCTCAGAATTCCACTGCATTTTTTTCATTATCTGGGGTGTGCTTTATATCCCTTACATCACTGGTGGAGGTTCACAGATTTCATCTTTATAGATCTGCAACCTGTCTCCAGAGGTCAAGATTATTTCCTATAGAACTGGAGAGGTCCAACAATGGCAGGCTGCATCTCTGTATTCAGTAATGACTTATCTGTCTTAAACTTTGGGTTGTTACTGACACTTATTGTTACAAAGAAGGGACTATTTCCATCTCTGATGGAAAAAGAGTAAGAGTAGAGATGGAGGAGATAGTGTCAGGGAAAGAGGTGTCACTGACTTTGACCACAAGGGTTTTCAAAGTGTGGCTCCTGCCCCAGCACCCTTGGCAACACTTGGGAACTTCCTAGAGAGGCAAACCTACTGAATCAGAAATTCTGGGGTTGGGCTCAGCAATCTGTGTTTTAACAAGTGAGCCTGAAACAGGAAATAGGCTAAAGTTGGGGATCAGCTTTTCTCATCAAAGATGTTCTTTGTCAGTCTTAAATATTAAGACATTGTAAACTTTGGGAGAGTTATCTCTGTTTTCTGTTCTCTCTCTCTCTCTCTCTTGCCATTTGCTTTTGTTTTTTAGTGGTGGCAATTTGCAATGTGGGTAAGATGACAGGTAGAATATAAACAAATGTAAAATATTAGCTGCAATTTCCTTAAGTGTTGACTCTCTTTTCTCCAGAGGAAGGGTGATAGGAGAGCTGCTATGAATTATATTGACTTTCTACCCCATTGTGTACATGAAAAATGTAATTAAGTCTCTACTCTTAGGCTTGTAACCCAAATGCCTGCTAAACCAGGCTCTCCCTCTTGATTTTCTGAATAAAGTTTCTTTCTTTTTTGATGTTTTGCTCATGGTTGCTTCAAACAGTGTTTTGGTTTTCTATTTCTTTCAATTTCTCCTATAGCATCCTTAATTATGGTCTTCTCTTCGGTATATATGACAACACAGAACTCTTGTGTTACAATTGCAAAGAAGAGAATTCAGAAGAAGGCTGTGTGACCACTGCTATGTCAACAAGTCATGATAGCTATTCCACATGTCTGCTGTGAGATAAATAAAGAATTGGAGGGCTCACTTTCTGAAGCATAAAATTGATGTGTCACTTATTATGATTGGGAGGAGAAATCATGGAGTAGCAAGTCACTGTGTGCGAATTTCTATGTCAAATTTATGGAAAGCTTGGACAACTGACATTTTAATCATTGGATGATCAACCCCATGTATCTATCAGGTATCTCACTGAGGTACAATATTCTATCTGTACCTTAAATATGTACAAGAATTTTTTAAAGTGGAAGTCTATTTCTTGAGGTGTGCTTGAGTAGGTTATATTATTGGCTGACAACTTTCAGAACTTCTTTTCTCCTTTAAGCAAGCATAGAGTAAAAGTTTTTCACCCCAACCCCACCCCCAAGAAGGTTATCAGATGAAAAGAATAGTGGATCCCACTGGAAAACTAGATGTTAGGAAAGTATTCAATATATAATCAAGTGAACTGAAACTTTTGGAATCGAGCTTTTAAAATGGATAATTGCCTAACATAGACACCTCTAATTGGTTCTAAGGCAATTTCTCAAGTGCTGTGGGATGAAGATGAACGTGGTTAATTGTATCTGAAATAATCAATCTATATGTAATAATATATGTAAACATCGAAGCTTATACCTCAGACGAACATTTTCTCTAAAAGAGGAAACCACAGGAGACCTTGCAAATCCTTCAGGAAAAGAAGGTAATACAATCATATATTGGTGAGCAAGACTGGCTCTATATTAAAACTGTTTTTCTCTTTGGAAGTTGAAAGCTTCACTCCCCTCTCCTATCTTTAAAGGCATTCCATGCCACAAAGAGTGGGATAATGACTGGTTGAGGCTGGGTGGTGAGGTGGAGCTAAAGGAGCCTCAAGTATCTTGTCACCTTGCTCCACCTTCCTCACTTCACCCACCACTCCCAGTTGTCTTTCCATAGGCCAGTCCTAGAGTTGGCTAAAACATGAATGCTCTGAAACGCACAGATGCCTCTGTATCATTTGTTTATTTCCTTCCTGCTAGTCTGATTGAGCATTTCATTAGGATCTTTGAAGAAAATCCAACTGATAGAATCTGAGAGCTTTGCTTTCAAGCATGTTTGATTAATATTAGTGTTAGTTTTGTCAGAAAGGTACCTACTTTTTAATCAATTTATTGAAATATAATTTATATACAATAAAATGTCAGATAGTAATTGTAGAGTTTGATGAGTTAAGCTAATGTATGAGGCAGTCCTACCAATTAATAGATATAACATTTTGATCAGTCCAGAACATTTCCTCTTGTCTCTTTGCAGTCACTTCCCATCCCCATCTTAGGTAACAAGTGATCTGATCTATCACCATAGATGAACTTTTCCTACCCTACAACTTCACGTGAAATAGAATCATACAGTATATAAGCTTTTTTATATTTGCTTTTTTTCACTAAATATAATATAAACATCCAAACTTACACCCTGGCCTAATACTGTCTTTGAAAGAAGAAACCACGAGAGGCTTTGAGAATCTTTCAGGAAAAGAAGCCAATTCACCTGTTCTGTTGCATTTATCAGTAGTTTGCTCTTTTGTGTTGCTGTGTCATATTCTACTATGTGAATACATCTAATCCAATCCTCTGTTAATAGATATTTGGGTTGTTTCCAGTTTTGGGGTATTATAAATTAAGCTTCTATGATCATTTATGTACAAGTATTTTTGTAGGCATATGGTTTGAATTGCTTGGTCATGTTTAACTTTGTAAGCAACTACCAAATCGTTTCCCAGAATGGTTGATAGACAATCTAGAAGAATTGGGTTGTTCTATATCTTGTCAATAATTTTTATCACCAGTCTTTTTAATTTTAGCCATTCTAGTAGGTTTAAGTGGCATCTCATTGTGGGATGGTCAATTTTTAAAAATTTTCCTTGGGTTTTCTTACTGGTAATTACAAGAAGGGAACCAATCGCTTTAAAATATAATGTGAAGATGTAGAAAATTTCCCAGTATGAAATGGACAGAGGTCACTAGTTTATTTTTACTGCTCATTAACTCTTGGCTTGTGATCAAACTGGAAACATTAGGGCTGTATTTTTGTTTTCCTCCTTTTTTGGAAATTTCATCGATGAAATCTTTCAACATTAAAATCTCTTAAGGAAGGCAAAAATTGGAGGACAGCATTGTGTTAGTTTCCTATGGCTGCTGTAACAAATTATCACAAAGTTGGTGGCTTCAAACAACAGAAATGTATTCTCTCACAATTCTAGAGATAAGAAGCCCAAAATCAGCTTCCTTGGACCCAAATCAAGGTGTCAGCGTGGTCATACTCCCTCTGAAGGTGCTAGGGGAGAATCTGCTCCTCACATCTTTCAGATTCTGTAGGCTGCTGCCATTCCTTGCCTTGTGGCCATGTCACCACAATATATCTCCATCTTTGCACTGCTTCCTCCTTTGTGTGTATACCAATGCTTCCTCTGCCTCTCTTATAGAGCATCTGTGATTGCATTAGGGCCTATCTTGATAATCCAGGCTGAATAACCTCCTCATCAAAATCCTTAATTTAATTAACCTGCAAGAACTCCCTTTTCAAATAAGATAATATCTACAGGTTCCAAGGATTAGAACCCGATATCTTGGCAAGGGCTTGGGGGCAGGGTGGGAGAAGATGGGTTTTTCAACCTACCACAGGCATTCAACCTTAAAGCTGAAGGTCTGAAGCTGACATTTCTGATCTCTTTTGAGGAAGAGGGGCAAAAGATGCCTGGGTGAATAAGAAAAATATATGAGTGCACAAATTATGTGAATCCTTCTTACAAGTTCTTATAACCCTCTGGAGCCCATGTATGATTATGAGGAATAAAATGCCCTGATGAGGAGAAAGAGAGTCCAAACCCCAGGTGCAGTGGGCTGCATTTTTTTGTTCATAATTCTTCCTTTGTATGGGTGTCCTGTAAGCAGAGAGTTCTTTCCCTATTGAGTTGGTTTTGGCCACATAGCTTGCATTAGGTGATGGGATATGACCAGAAGTGATAGTGCACAATTCCGAACTGGTGCTTTAAGAGTCTTGTCACAGTTTCACCAGCCTCTTTGAGCTCTGGTCTTTGCTATGAAAAGATCTTGCTTCAGGTGATCAGTATTCCTTCTGCCTGGGTCCCAGAAGGAGGACTTGTGGGGCAAACATGAACCTGACCCCAAAGCCTGACCCAAAGAAGCCCAGCTAACTTCTTCTGACCGCAGCTGACCTGAAGATTTATGACCATGAATTAGATGTATATTGTTGTAGGCCACTGAGGCTTTTGGGTTGTTAAGTAGCATTGTCACAGTAAAAGCTGATTGATGCACCATATTTAAATCTCTATCTATTTTTCCAGTCTGTTAAGCTGTCTTGGACAGTGTAGAGGAAAATCTTAGTGTTCATTATTTTTTCCTCTCCAAAATCCTAGAGCACCAGTTAAGCAGCCAGCTCCCTGTTTCCTCTTTCTTGCCGCCCTTAGGAAATGAGTCAAAAGAGCTTCCTAAACCAAAGGCACTCTAGTCCCAAAAGAAAGTGCCAAATCATGATACTTTAAATGGCCTCCACATCAAATGGCTTTTAACACAAAAAAGAAAAATGAACAAAATAAGCAATTCTCTTCTCTCCCTTAAAAATGAACACCAACTTTACAATACCTAGGGACAAAGGAAGGGAGAAGAAGTCTCCTGTCATTTTCTTGGAATCTGGGGAAACATTCATTTTCTCTATCTCTATATTTTTATTAGTTGTTGATTTTGGGATGTAACAGAAGGAGGTGAAGTGGGCTTGAACATTTATAAAATAGGTAATTACCATGCTTCCCTCATGAATTCTACAATATTCACTGCACTCTGGTTTCATTCTAGGCAAAATTTGTTGTAAAACCTGTGTATATTCGAGGTTATTTATGGTAAAACAGACAAAAACCAATAATATTCCTCCCTCAAATTTTATATGTTAATTATTATTTAATCAATACCAGTTTGCTGAATATACTTTTCTTGTCAGTATTCTTGGTAGCAAGCTATAGCCAAGTTTTTAATCTAGAGAAATACTTACTACCCCTGAATTTCCATTCTATGAGTATTTTTTTAAAAAAAGTTTTTCAGTTCAATATTAGAAAAGCAGAGATATTGGAAATTCATAGTTGTCTTAAATCAATTCCCTCTATGAGTTCAATATTCCACCCCCCTTTCTCTAAATAGTTCTAAATAGTTCCACCCCCCTTTCTCTAAAATTAACAAACAATGCTTGGGGAAAAATATAAAGAACTGCTGATAAAAGGCAGCTCTAAAATATGATAAAGCTGATAGCACTTACAGATGGAAGAATCGGTGAGCTGGGAGAATGACATGTCTTAGAGATGGCAGCTTGTATGTTCTCCTTGATGAGGTAGTTGGTGGAGCAGAATGTCTATTTGGTCAAACTACCCTCACCTGTAACATTGAAGGTCCGAACTGTGTTCAGTTGGATATATTTAAAGTCATTAAAATGTAACAGATACAAAAGTAGTTCTGTCTCATCCATTTAAAGTTTCCAACATAAATTATTACTTAGAGTAGTACACTTAATGTCAGGTCTGTTTTCTATCAGTACTAAATGAAAATGGATAAATAAAGTCAGAGAAGATGCTAAAGTTCATTGATGTAGTAAAAAGTGAAAAGGAAAGCAAATGACATTCCATTTTCCAAAAGGCTACCAGCTCTGCCTTTGATGTTGAGATTGTTCAATTATCCTGGAAAGTGAAAGATGTTCCATAATCATTAAATTGTCATTTTCCCCCATCCTGAACATTGTAGTGCATTTCCTGTTAGTGAAGCAAGATAAATTAGGTTCAGGAGTCTCCATGGAAAGGCCACTTTTTATTCTATGTAATGTTGACCTTTTTTCCTTTTTGCTGAATACAATCTTGAAGCCATTCCTGTCTCAGAATGGCATTCAGGTTTTTATGCCTTTGTGTACTTTTATTCCTTTCTGAGACATCACCTTCTCTGTGACATTTAATTGGTTGGATGTTAATTTATCCTGCATTTAACATGATGGGGGTTGCAACAATATGTCTGTGCTTGTTTGAAATGTAATAATAGGCACTGGCATTCTAATAAAAAGTGACACAAAATAACCAAGAATTGTTTTAAAATATCCACTTTGCTAGATATATGACATCTAGTCAACAGAACATGAAATGGATTTGGTAATGATTATTGATTGGGTGTCAGAATCTGTTTCTTGCCAGTTTTAACACATATGCTAAGGACACAAGCCTTGCTCATAACATTTGCATGCATACTGTCAAACAGGCAGGTGAAGTTCAGCCAGGTGCTGGATCTGTGGAACTGAGTCAGGCCATGCGAGGCCCACATTCTAATGCTGGTTTCTTTAGCCTCTCAGAGTTGATATGATTTGGTTACAACACAGTCAGAGTCAACTTTGTTCCTGATTATTTTTCACCAATGTGGTTAATGTCATATAATCACCTACTTGATTCTCTGGCTGGATTTCTTTCTCTTTGGATGGCCTCCTGATCCCCATCTTCAGGTTATGTTTCTTTCAAGAACCAGAATCAACGTAGTTCCTAGGGCTTCAGTACCTCGGGAGAGGTAGTATTAATATAACTCTATTATTCAGTTCTAGAGTGTGACTCAAATCCTTACCTTAACAAATGCCTAGTTTCAATGTTTGATTTCTCCTGCATACCCACAATTAGCCTGATTCCCCACTCTCAGTCTATACAATTTCTAATAATAATAATAATAATAATAATGGCTACCTATTAATGGGTGTGTACTTACTATTAGGACCCAATACTAAGTTTGTTAAATGCTTCATTGCTTCTGAAATAACAAACATTTTCATATTAAAAATTGTGTAATTTTAAAAAATATGCATTAGAAACATTTTTATTTTAAAACATTATTAACTTATATCTGAAGAAACCTGAAACACTAATTCAAAAGAATATAAGCACCATTGTGTTCATTGCAGTGTTATTTACTTACTGCCACAATGAACAGTCCAAGTGTCCATCAGTAGATGAAAGGATAAAAGAATGATGGGACATTTACCCAGCAAAATGAAAACTACTCCACCCTAATAAAAAAAAAATTTACCCTTTGCAACAGCATGGATGGGCTTGAAGAACATTATGCTAAGTGAAATAAGCCAGTTAGAGAAAGTCAAATACCATATGATGTCACTCATATGGAATCTAATGAACAAACTGAGCTAATAAGCAAAACAGAGACAGACTCATAAATGGAGAGCAGGCTGACAGCTCTGGTAGGGGGTATGTTGAGGCATGGAGGGATCGAGCGAAAAAGAAAAAAAGGAGAATGAACTCATGGACATGGACAACAGTGTGGTGATTTCAGCGGGGAGGGAGATGGATAGAGATGGGAGAGGGTATAAGGGCAATAAATGGTAATGCAAAATACAAAAAAAACTATTAAAAATAAAAAGTTATGAACATATAATTTGGTTAGACAAATATATGTCATTTCAGATCTGTGATTTTGTGGATAATCATTGTTTGGGCAAAAGTAAAGGAAAAGAGAGAGTGAATCTAAAATTAACAGATATTAAGAATGGCTGTTTCTCTCCTGAAGCTTTTGCTCTTGCAGATAGATCCACAGAGTTTCCAGATTCCCTGGGGGCACATCTTCCTTTTGTTCCTCCAGCCTGGGAGTGAAATGGCTTCCATTGGTTGCTAATTTCTGAGTGTCCTCAATATCTTCTATTGACTCTCAGTTTCTCCATCCTCTGTTGACCACAGCTCTGTATTAAATTCTTCCTGCTGTAGATATGTAAAGTGGTTTCTGTTTTCCTGGTTAGATCCTGCCTAACACAAGCAGATTTCTCAACCACATCCTTATTTAAAGGGTGAGAAAATTGAGATTTGATAAGCTTAACAAGTTGCCAAAAATCTTACAACAAAAAAGGGACAGAACAAGAATTAAAATTTAATTCAACAGTCTATTCTCTTGACTGCTGATCTTCTGCAAACTTTTGTTGACCTCACAGGTCTACCTAAAACTAGTCACATGTCTGAATGACCATTACAATCTGAAAATGTACCACTCACTGAATTTCCCTCCAGAAACTTACTGTACCCAGAGAATTTGTCTATATCCTGGTGTTCATTCAGTATGTTCGCTACCTGTATATACTGGTGTTTAGGTAATTATTTGATTCTTCAGAAGATTTCTGTAATTCCAGTTCTGGAGTGACCCTAGAATTATCTTGACTGCAACTGTCACAAGACCATTAGAAAAGAGATGGCAGAGTCAAATCAAGATAATTCAAGGGGAAGTTGGCAGATTGTATTTAACAAAGATGGCTACACTGATATGTATGTGGGAATATGTACATGTTCCATCTCACATAATCCCCTTAAAATATGAAGTTGGCATGTCTTCATCATGAGATAGGGTCTGTCTTCTTCTCTCCCCTTGCTTGATCTTGGGTGGACCTTTTTAACCACTTTCATTAACAGAATGCAGAATGTGGAAGTAATGCTTCATAAATCAGGACATGAGGACATAAATGGTAATATGGTACTCTCTGTCTTTCATACACACACACACACACACACACACACACACACACACACACACACACACACTATGAGAACATCCAGGTGCCATACTCATAAAGCCCAATAGAGAGACTCATATGGGAATGAACTGAGGCTGTCAATAGCCAGCACCAACTTGCCCACTGTGTGGGTAAGCCACCATGGAAGTGCATCATATAGGTCCAAATGATTGAAGCCTCAGCCAACATATAACTGCAACCACATGAGAGACCCTAAACAAGAACAGCCTTGCCAGGCTCTTTCCAAATTCTTGACCAACAGGAACTAGGAGAGCTAACACATGATTTTTATTTTAAGCTACTGTGTTTTAGCTGTGATAGGTACAGATAACTAAACAGAGGGTTTAATAAAGGGTCTATTTGAAAAGCTGTACATAGGCTAAGGATAATAATAGGAGGTTGTACAGTATCTTACAGTTTCTAATAACCAGGCAGCTATCATTCCTAGTCCTTAGAAGCACAGAGCTGTGAAGAGAAGTCCACCTGGAGAGAAGCAGTGATTTTTGTTTGAGTGCTACTACCAACCCACAACAGTCTCTCAGGGAGATAACAGGGAGTGGGGGAATAACACCTCAAACTCACTTTTCTTCTCTTTCAAGTGTCTGGCTGATGAGCTCCATATTAGCTGCTGGCCAAATCCAAGCATCAGAGGATGAGTTGACCTTTAGTAAACAAAGACACTGGAGGAGTTGATATGTTTGATTAGCAGGAAATTCATGTGAGGGAAATGTAGGCTTTTACTACAAAGGTATGGCTTATAATAATCTACATTTTATCTCTTGCTACAGCAAGGGCATTGCCACCTTCAACATTCCACAACTCTCTTTTTTGTGAATTGTCAAAGAGAGAACTACATTCGTTGAAGAGCTTCAATTCCTTAAGAGAAGTCAAAGAGGATTTTATTAACCAAGATAGTCTATTCAATGAATTAATGAAAGAATTTCCAACTTCTCCCTTTCTTTTGGATTTGTGCTGACAAGTCCTTCCCTTGATTTTTCTTCTTCTTTTCATATCTACTATTCTTTATTCACTCCTTCTGCTACTAATATACTCAGTCTCCATGGATCATCTCCATGGTCTCACCATCCCCTTACTGTTTAAATGTCTAGCAAAACATTATGTTCCAGCAAGTTAAACTTCAGAGGTCAATGCACTTTATGTCCCTAATGTGACTAAATCATCTGGACTTCCTCTGCTGCTGCTTTTCACTTACTCTCTAGAACGGTGAATCAGAACCATCAGCAAACTTTACTCACTTGTTTCCATGATCTTTTAAAAAATATGATTAGAACCAGGAGTCACAACCAAGATTGAGAATGTGGTTTTCATTCTAAATACCTGATAAGAAATCTTATTAGGGGAGATGATGCTAAATAATGTGTAAGGCAGGTCAAATATTGGCGACATAGAAACTTCCTTTCTCTTAAATGACAATCACGATCTTTCATGCATAAGTAATTAATGGAAATTCATTATGTCAACAGTGCTATTAGTTAGGTGATGTGGGGAAGAGATGAGCTTCATCATCAGTATCCCAAAGAAAATATGATGGTTGATGACCAATTTTTCACTCATTTTAAGGTTTATTTTACTGTCCTCATAAAAAATTTAGAAAATATCTTACAGATTATCAATAATGTTGGTCAAAGAGTAGCCTGTTTATGTATCTGCAATAGATATCACAGATGTTAATAGACAATGATCTGCATTTATGACACAGGGAGGAAGCTCTAGTCCAAGGTATAAAGACATAGAGGAATAATTAAGGTGGTACAACTAATTGGTGGCAGAGATAAAATTATTTTTATGTCTCTCCAGGATTTCTAGTTCAATATTATTTCACATTAGCCTGAGGTTCTCTGCTCTAAAAATTGTGTGGTTTCCAGGTGCATGGAGCCAACTCTTTTGATGAATTTTAATATACAAAAGGATAAATCATTTTCCTACAGAGGACACAGCTCTTGGCACACACAAGGTATTCAATAATTATTTGCTGAATGTATCAAAGACAGGAACCTTCAGATAAACCCAATCAAGTTCTGTTTTTTTTCCTTCATGTCCATGTTGTGCAATGTTATCCTCAATTCAACCCTAAATCTATTTTCCCAGAAGTAGTGAGTGGTTTTCTACAAGTATGCTATTTCTGGGATCTTGTTTGGCTCCAGTTTTTAATTTTTTTCAAAAAGGTTTGACTTTCCAGATTTGAGTAGCAGCTGCTTTTTTGAATGATATACAGGACTGCACATGCTTTTTAGCCTATTTTTCTTTCTTTCTTTTTTTTTTTGCTCCTGAACCCCAGAGGGATTGACATGAAAGACTTTGATTAATGGTGCTTGAGTAATTTCCTTGCCTTCCCCCACACTTTTGTATTTGAGCATCTTTCTTTAGAAACATCCATCTCCATTTATGTCTTAGTTTCTCATGCATTTTTCTTTGCAGTGAAAATGTTAACAAGCCTCTTTCCCATTCCTTTGCTCTATTCCCTGCTATTTTATCATCTACTATGATTCCTTTCTCTTCCATTAATTTTAATACATTAATCATTATTTTTCCCTACTTATGGAAGAATTTAAGTTTATAGATATTCTACTATAGACCAAGCAGTGTTATAGGTCTGTCCATATATTACTTGTATTAATTCATACAATTTTATCAGATAAGTAATACTACTTCTGTTTTTCAGATTATAAAGCAGAGATACAGTGTTTACACATATTTACACATTGTACTTATTTACACATTGTAGCTGCAATGCCCAAATCCTGAGTTGTTCCCTCATATCTAGTGATATAGAAAGTGTGCAATACTTTCTTTGTTATTTTGGTAGAGACAGTATCATCACTGTTCTCATTAATTTAGTTAGGAAGTGGTAAGTGAAAAAGTTAGAACTGGAAAGCCTGATATGGCAGGGAAAGATAGAAAGAAAAACAAAGACTAAATTTCTGTTTTTTCCTTCAATATCAGCAGGGCCCTCAAAACCACTCTATATTGTTAGAATGTCTTTCAGTTTCTAATAAATAAATTCCAAAATTTTGCTACCCCTTTCAAATCTTCTATGCAACCTAACCCTTCCCAAGAGGTGGCTTCACCTCATACTTTACTGTCAAAATAAAGAAATATCAGGCATATCCTGACTCTCAGAAAAAGCATATGCTTTATTTCTGCTGGACAAATGAAGACCTCCATCAATCTGGCCACTCTGATCATCATTCTCTTTTAATCCCCAGCCAAGTTACTTGCTAAAGAGCTTCAGTTATGCCTTCTTCACCTTGTGGGCAATCCTCACCCCACCTCCTCGCATTAAGGTTGACTTGGTTTTGCCTCTTCAATGTTACTGAACATGCCATAATAAAGGTTATCATCAGCCTCCATGTGGTCCCCTTCATTCCTCTGTGACACTTGATATTACTGACCATTCCATTCTTGTAACTTTCCGATTTTATCATCTGTTGCAAAGCCTTTAATAGTTGATGTGTTGTAGGTGGAAATTAGCCTCTTCCATGGGATCATGAGGAAAGCACACCAAGGACCCATGCACAGGACTTCCTGGTCATGGTGTGGCATGGTTTGTTCATGTGGAAAGAGAAGGTCCCCTCTGGATTTCCAAAGTCCCACCTCCCTCTGTCCAGCCATGAAAAAGGCTCAATCTCTTCTTCAGTAGAGTCAATACAAAAGCCAACATCCAAGGTTTCTGTTTCATATTAAAGTTTAGTTTTTTGGAACCCAAGGGTGGCTGCTAAGTGGTTTCAGTCCCCATCCAGGTAGCTTATCTTTTTTTTTAGGATTCTCTGCTGGCAGAGTCTATGTGGCTGTTGACCATGAGGCTACTAAGGCCATATCACTTTAGAGATAAATTGCATGAGCACAGCATGGTGAGTGAGTCACTGGGTGGGCAAAAGAGAGTGCTTTTTTGTTTCCTAGGATTATATTAGCATGGGCTTGGGACAGACCAGGTGCCTTTTCAAAAGAATTTCCCAAATTTTTATAGGCTTTGGATTGGTTTACCCCCCCAAAAAATCCCTCCTTTACCCAGACTAGACTGACAGGCCACTTTGGTCAAGGACCTCGCCCTGTGTCATTTTGATTGCTATTGCATATGTGACCACCTTCCCTTATTCCTACCTGGCAATCTGGTACTTGAGGTGAGGTAGGAAGGAGTGTTAATCTCCTTGGTAGAGCACAGTGCTGTGGTCCCCTGGAGTGTGAAAAGCTATAGCTTTCTGGTGAAGTAAACAGCCACACGCTTCCCATTTTATTAAGCTCAATATCTAGTTTCCTTTGCTTCCCTTTTCTAGCTAAATACTGATGGTAACAGATGCACCTGAAAATTCTGGTCTTAACCCTCTTTACCTAGTGAAATTATAGCAGCCTCCTCTTTTGAGCTTTAGATTTATATATGCAAATAATTTTTTGACATTTCATCTTGAATATTGAATAGATCCTTTAACTTCTCTGACTCCTTTCAACCCCTTTTAGACCTGCTTTTCTTTCTGTGATTCCTCTCTCAGTAATGGTATCACTGTCTGGCTACATGAACTAAAAAACAAGGAATTAATTGTAAATCATTCTCTTTCCAAACAGATCAATTTTATCTCATCCCGTAAAGTCAGTCAGTTCGCTAGTTATGATTATCTTATCTACAAATACTATTTGAGCCTGACCTTTCTTCTCCATTCCTTCAGTCATTCCCACACTATTTCTTACAAGGAGCATTAACAGAAGCCATTACACTGAATCTCTGACTTATTTCTCCTTTCTATTACATTTATTCTTACCACAATGAACTATGTAAAATATAAAACAGTGAACATATATCTTCCTGCTTACAGTTCTTACTTGGTGTCACCTCATAAACGTATAAAATTATAGATGCACAGCACAGAATAAAGGAGCTCCCCTGGCCTGACTGCTGACTAACCTTCCAGGCATATCTAACATTTACAATCGGAAGCCTCCCCACTTCTACATTTTCCACACTTTAAACCATTGTTTAGGCTATTCTTCTTCTTGGTATCCTCTTTTCCCCCTTTCCCTACCTCCATCTGCCTAAGTCATACCTATTTTTCAAGTGCCTGCTTGAAGCTTCCTTTATGAAGTCTTCCCCAAACCTCCAATCAAGGCTAAGAATGACTACCACGACATCCTCAGTAGGAACTTAGTAAATGTTTTTTTGAACTCTCTTTAAGTTCCTGTCCATACCCATACCTCTTGATTTTGTCTTCTAATTGAAAAGAAATACGGAAACTTTAAGACACGAGCCCCTTTATCTTCCTGACATTAAAGAGCCAATTTTCCTTTACCTGCACCACATCCTTCTTCTTTCCTGTTAGAGTCTCCTCCAAAAGAGGAACTAAATAAGCACAAGAACAGTTATCAGGTACACTAATAATCGTGTACATTGATATTTCAACTTTAGGAAGAGAGGGGGAGATAGGAAACATTATAAATGAGCCAAATTCTCTATCAGAATGTCAACTAATAACATACATAAATAGTGGCATAAACATTATCTTAAGACAGTTTAGAAGGATCAGAATTAGAAGTGATAATGTTTCCTTTGGAGAGTGGTAGTGGGAGTGAAAAGGGGGGATTGGATGATTTTAAGTCCCCAAAACATTTCAGTTAATGCTATTGTATAAAAGTTTCTGTTTTTCTCCCAAGTATAGTTAGGATTTATAAGAATACATCAAAACATGAGATAAGTTGGTATTGATTACAAATTGCAGGTCTCTCTATTTCTCTGAACCATGGAGGAATATTTTGTGATTGTTTCAATGAGCCATTTCCTTATTTGGTAATGGCTTTATTCTTATAAAAGTAAATTATATGCCATTTTTTAGCATATCTCTTACTGTTTGATGACCCAGTCTTGTTTTGTGAGTCTCTAGCTTTCATATCTGTTACATAGCACTTAAACAATGCACTCTCTTTCTGTTTCTATAAGTATGACAAATTCTGCATCGGTAATACTGTTTAATCTTCTAATAAAATAAACAAATTATGGAAAAGTACTTTGACTCTGTGCTTCTTAAATAGTCTAATTTGGACTCCAGCTGGGGCTCATCTCTGACAATCCTAACTCTATCAGATAAAGGGAATTTTAAAAACTATTCTGGATTTGTTGTAAGCAATGGACCAACTTCTAAAAGGTTTACCTCAAAGTTGATATTTGATAAAAGGAAAATATTAAGACTGAATCAAAATGAAAAATGTTTTGAGAGTTTTCCCTGTTCAAAGGGTCTCAATTCATTATCATGACGAACCTGGAGACATCTATTTAATAGCTTCACTTAGCTGTTATAAAAACTTTTTAAAATAATTTTTACATATCTTTTATTTTAGAGATTTGTTTAGTTACTAAAATCAGGAATTTTTAAAACAGCAAAGAGGGTTACAGAGTTCATTTCAGTAATGTAGTGAAATAGAATTACGTGCAGACAGTGATGAAGACCCATAAGAACAAGGAAGTAATAATAACGGGGGCCAGAGAAAGTGTGGAGAAAAAGTATAGATGGACCAGTGGACTGTGTGTCCAGAATCCTTTTTTACCTCTTTTCTCATATTACTACACCTAAGCATTCTGCCTCAAAATGCAATTCAGAGAGAATACTCATAAATGTAAAGCAATGTCTTCTCATTACAGAAAATTTAGAAAATTCAGAAAGGCAGAAAGGAGACTAATCATCACATAGAGCCCTAATATTCCCCACCCCAAGCAGAAATTTTATTAATTTTTTATCTATGGATATGTTAACTTTTTTTTTTCATTGTTGTTCAAGAACAGTTGTTTCCATTTTCCCACCACCACTTTTCCCTGCCCCACCCTCCCCCACCTACCACTCTCAATCCTGCCCCTCTTTGGTTTTGTCCATGGGTCCTTTATATATGTTCCTTGATGACTCTTCCCCTTCTTTTTCTCCATTATCCCCCCTTCCCCCTTCCCTCTGGTTATTGTCGATATGTTCTTCATTTCAATGTTGCTGGTTATATTTTGCTTGCTTGTTTGTTTTCTTGCTTATGTTACACTTATAGTTGAGATAATATAGTATTTGTCTATCGTGACCTGGCTTACTTCACTTAGCATAATGTTCTCCAGTACCAACCATGCTGTCCCAAAGGGTAGGAGCTCCTTCTTCCTTTCTGCTGCATAGTATTCCGTTGTGTAAATGTACCATATTTTTTCATCCACTCATTTATTGCTGGGCACTTAGGTTGTTTCCAACAGTTGGCTATTGTAAATTGTGCTGCTATGAACACTGGAGTGAATAGACTCTTTTGAATTGGTGTTTCAGGATTCTTAGGGTATAATCCCAGCAGTAGAATTACTGGGTCAAAAGGCAGTTCAATTGTTAGTTTTTTAAGGCAATTCCAAACTGTTTTCCACAGTGGTTGCACCAGTCACCATTCTCACCATCAGTGTACTGGGGATCCATTTTCTCCACAGTCTCACCAGTGCTTGTTGTTTGATTTGTTTATGACGGCCATTCTGACTGGTGTGAAGTGGTATCTCATCGTGGTTTTAATTTTCACCTCTCTGATGGTTAGTGATGCTCAGCATCCTTTCATACGTCTCTAGGCCCTCTGTATGTCCTCCTTGGAGGAGTGTCTCTTCAGGTCCTTTGCCCATTTCTTAATTGGGTTGTTCATCTTCCTGGAGTGGAGTCATGTGAGTTTTTTATATATTTTGGAGATGAAACCATTGTATGATGTATCATTGGCAAATATATTTTCCCATATGGTTGGTGCCCTTTTCATTTTGCTCATGTTTTCTTTAGCTGTGCAGAAACTTCTTATTTTGATGAAGTCTCATTTGTTTATTCTTTTCTTTATGTTCCTTGCTCTAGGGGGCATATCGGTGAAAATATTGCTGTATGGGATGTCTGAGATATTCATGCCTATGCTCTCCTCTAGGACTTTTATAATTTTGCAACTTATATTTAAGTCTTTATCCACCTTGAGTTTATTTTTGTGTATGGTGTTAGTTGGTGGTTACATTTCATTTTTTTGCAAGTAGTTGTCCAGATGTCCCAACACTGGTTTTTAAAAAAGATTTTTATTTATTTTACTTTTAGGCAGAGGGAGAGGGAGAGAGAAGGAGAGGGAAGGAGAGGGAGAGAAACATCAATGTGTGGTTGCCTCTCTTGCTCCCCCTACTGGGGACCTGGCTTGCAACCCAGGCATGTGCCCTGACTGGGGAATCAAACTGGCAACTCTTTGGTTTGCAGGCCGATGCTCAATCCACTGAGCTACACCAGCCAGGACTCAACACTAGTTGTTGAAGAGGCTATTTTTATTCCATTTTATGCTTCTGTCTCCTTTGTTGAATATTAATTTACCACAGAGACATGGGTTTATTTCTCATTTGTCTGTTCTTATGCCAGTACCAGACTGTTTTTATTACAGTAGCCTTGTAGTACAGTTTGATATCAGGTATTGTGATCCCTCCAACTTTGTTCTTCTTTCTCATAATTGCTGAGGCTATTCACAGTCTTTTTTGGTTCTATATACATTTTTAAAATACTTTTTCTAGATCCATGAAATATGCTATTGGTATTTTAATAGGGTTGCATTGAATCGATAAATTGTTTTGGGTAGTATGGACATTTTGATGATGTTAATTCTTCCAATCCATGAACACGGTGTATGCTTCCATTTATTTGTATCTTCCTTAATTTCTTTGTTCAGTGTCATCATTACCAAATCAACAAACAACAAGCACTGGTGAGGCTGTGGAGAAAATGGAACTCTAGTACATTGTTGGCAGAAATGCAGACTGGTGCAGCCACTGTGGAAAATAGTATGGAGTTTCCTCAGGAAACAAAAAATGGAATTGACTTTTGACCCAGTGATTCCATTGCTGGGGTTATACACCCAAAATTTGGAAACAACAATTCAAAAGAACCTATGCATTTCAGTGTTCATAGCAGCACAATTTACAATAACCAAGTGTTGGAAACAACCTAGGTGCCCATCAATAAATGAATGGATAAAAAAACTGTGGTACGTTTACACAATGGAATACTATGCAGCAGAAAGAAAGGAGCTCATACCATTCATGACAGCATGGTTGGATCTGGGGAGCATTTTTCTAAGTGGAATAAGTCAGGCAGTGAAAGACAAATACCATATGATTTCACCTATAAATGGAGACTAATCAACAGGACAAACAAGCAAATTAAATGTAACCGGAGACATTGAAGTGAAGAACAAGCAGACAGTGATCAGAGGAGAGGGGGAAGGGGAAGACAGGGGGAAACAGGTGGAGGGTGGTCAAGGAACATATATGGGAGACTCATGGACAAAGTTGGGGGGGTGGGATTGAGGGGGGAAGGGATGGAAAGAGCAGGGGAGTGGTGGGGGAAAATGGACAAAACTGTACTTGAATAACAATAAAAAAAAGACAAAAAAAAGTTTGGGAGCCTCCCCTCTCCTTGGATTTTTTGGAAGAGTGTGAGAAGAATGGAGGTTAACTCTTCCTTATATGTTTGGTAGAATTCTCCTGTGAAACCATCCAGTCCAGGGCTTCTGTGTGCAGGGAGTTTTGATCACTGCTTCAATTTCACCAGCTGTCATTGGTCTATTCAGTCATCCTGCTTCTCCTTCACTCAGTTTTGGAAGATTATATTTTTCTAGAAATTTGTCCATTTCACCCAGGTTTTCAAATTTCTTGGCATATAATTGTTCATAGGAATTTCTTACAATCCTTTGTATTTCTGTGGTATCAGCTGTACTTTCTCTTTTTCATTTCATATTTTGTTTATTTGAGTCTTCTTCCTTTTTTTCTTGATGAATCTGCTTAACAGCTTGTCGATTTTGTTTATCATTTCAAAGAACAAGCTCCCGGATTTATTAGTCCTTTGAATTGTTCTTTTAGTTTCTATGTCATTCAGTTCTGCTCTGATCTTGATTATTTCCTTCCTTCTACTTACTCTGGGCTTTGCTTGTTGTTGTTTCTACAGTTCTTGTAGATGTAGGGTTAGGTTGTTTATTTGAAATGTGTTTATTTTTTTTAGGAAGGCCTGGATGGCTATGAACTTCCCTCTCAGGTCTGCCTTCACTGTGCCCCATAGGTTTTGGACAGTGGTGTGTTCTTTTTCATTTATTTCCAGAAACTTTTTTATTTCTTCCTCGATGACATTATTTACTCATTCATTGTTTAATAGCATGCTATTCAGCCTCCATGAGTTTGAACGTTTTTGAGTTTTTTCCTTGAGGTTGGTTTCTAGTTTCATGCCCTTGTGGTCCAACAAAATGCTAGTTATGATTTCAATTTTCTTGAATTTGTTCAGACTTATTTTGTGTTCTGTCATGTGGTCTTTCTTTGAAATGTTCCATGAACATTTGAAAAGAATGTGTATTTTCATCCCTTCAGATGAAAGGTTCTATGTATATCAGCTAAGTCCATTTGATCTAATGTGTTATTCAGTTCCACAATATCCTTGTTGATATTTTATTTGGAAGATATATCCATTGTTGGCAGTGGGGTGTTAAAATCCCCTAGTATAAGTATGTTGCTGTCCGTATCTTTCTTGAAGTCCTCCAAGATTTTCCTTATATATTTGGGTGCTCCTATGTTGGGTGCATATAGGTTTATAATGTTTATATCCTCTTGTTGGATTCTTCTTTTGAGTACTATGAGGTATCCTTCTGGGTCTCTTTTTATGGCCTTTGGTTTGAAGTCTATTTTGTCTGATATGAGTATTACTACCCTGTCTTTTTTTCCTATCCATTTGCTTGGGATATTTTTTCCCACCCTTTACTTTCAGTCTTTGTAGGTAGGTCTTTTGCTCTGATGTGTGTCTCTTGTTGGCAGCATATATGTGGGTCATGTTTTCTTATCCATTCAGCTACCCTATGTCTTTTGATTGGATGTTTTAACCCATTTACATTTAAGGTTATTATAGATAGGTACTTATTCATTGCCATTTTATCCCCTTTGTATCTGTGTTTCTCTCTCTCTCACTCTTCTTCATCTTCTTCAAGCAATCCCTTTAGCATATCTTGCAATGCTTGTTTGGTGGTGGTGTATTCTTTTAGCATTCTTTTGTCTGGGAAACTCCTTATTATGCCTTCTATTTTAATTGAGAGCCTTGCTAGGTAGAGTAGTCTTGGTTGCAGGCCTTTGTTTTTCATTACCTGGAATATTTCTTGCATTCCCATCTGGTTTGCAGTCTTTCTGTTGAGTCAGCACTAGTCTTATCGGGTCTCCTTTGTATGTTACTTCCTGTTTCTCCCTTGCTGCCTTTAAGATTCTCTCTTTGTCTTTGATATTTGTCATTTTAATTATGATGTGTCTTGGAGTGGAGCTGTTTGGGAAGCCCTTGATTGGGACCGTCTGTGCTTCCTGGACTTGTGTGACATTTTCTCTCTTCAGATGAGGGAAATTTTCCATCATTACTTTTTCAAACAGGTTTTCTATCCCTTGCTCCTCTTGTTCTCCTTCTGGTTTCCCTATTATATAGACATTATTATGTTTCACGTTGTCCTACATTTCCCTTAACCCTTCTTTGTTCTTTTTGAGCCTTTTTTCATTTTCTTGCTCTTTCTGGGAGCTTTTTTTCTACCTTGTCCTCCAGCTCACTGAATTGACCCTCTGCTTCATCTAGCCTTTTTTTGATTCCTTCTACTGTGTCCTTCAATTCAGAAATTGTATTCTTCATTTCCTCTTGGTTCTTGTTGACAGTTTCTATGTCCTTTTTCATGCTGATATAGTTCGCAGTAAGTCCTCATAGTTTCTCTGTAATTTTTTTGGTAATTCTCACTGAGCTCATTGAGCTTCTTTATAACCATAGTTTTGAACTCAGTATCTGACAGTTTACTTGTTTCTATTTCATTTAGCAGTCTTTCTGAGGATTCCTCCCTTCCTTTGGATTGAGGTTGTTTCTTTGTCCTCCCATTAATTGTGAGACTCTTCTTTTTGGTGTGTGCTTCTTAAATTGATCTGTTTTGACTCCCTGATTTTGTGGTGTGAACTTCTATGGTGGGAGACCTGCGAGATTCAGTGGTGCAGTCTCCTTGATCTCCTGAACTTGATGTTCTTGGGATGCCTTCTATGCTGCTTATGTTGGCTCTCTGGAAGTAATTGGGTTTTGATTGTTGTTTGGTCTTTCTTAGGTGGGTCCTTCCTTCCAGCTGGTTGAGCAGGGATCACTCCGCCCACAATGTCTTGTGTGTTGTTGTGCAGGTGGTGCCAGAACAAAACCACAAAGCCCAGGAAACACTCCCATATCCCCCAAAATAACTATCCCCTGGCAATCCCACAATCAACAGCAAATGAACCAATATTAATAAGGCTGTAAAGAAATTAAAGCTATTCTAAGAAAGGAGAGGTATAAACTATAATATAAAATCTAGTGACAATGCACAAACTTAATGGACAAGAAATGCATGTTAAAAAGCTATGTAGTAAAGAAAATATTGGAAATAATGGAGAAGGTCACAGTGGATTTCATCTCAGGAGACTTAGTATTTACTGCTGTTTTTTCTTTCTGGATCCACCTTTGGTGATATCGGATGTTGATCTGGTCTGACCTTAGGCAGCCTGTTTAAGACTTCCAGGGATCTATTGTTTGTGGCTGTCTCCTTCTGTTGTTAATCTAGTCACTCTGCATTCAGCAGTCCAGTTTAAGCACCATAGAGTGGGTCAGAATCTCTCCTTGGGTCAGTGCTCTTGTTTCCTCTTAGGCTGCTCCTGGGAGGGGAGTGGTCTGCCTGAGCAAGATGGCTGCTGCTGCATGGGGATGACTCAGCACCAGGATCTGGGGCAGCTCCTCTCTCAGTTCTCTCCTCAAAGCCTCCGTCCCTAGGCTCTCCTCAGGCTTCTCTAGCTCATTCTGCCCTAAACTTTGCTGGAGCCCAGGGTAAGTGGCTGCAAATAAAAATTTGTGTTTTGGCCCTTATAAACGGCTCTTTGCAGCTCTAGCCACCAGCCTCTGTCAGAGAGCAACCCTGCCGCTTCTTGAATCTGGCTGTTATCTGTGTACTTTTTGGGCTCTGGTGCTGTAGGGTGGGGATTTCCACTTATGGTTTAGACCCCACTCTTCTCAGGGGGATCCAACTGACTGCTTAAATATCCCTCTGGTACTGCCACCTGAGGGTGCGCAGCCGGCTTTCTTGAGTCTCTACCTCACTCCTTACCAGTCAGGTTGTGCTGAAGCTGCTTCTTCTGTCTGTCTGAGGTTATAAGGCTTCTCTCTCACTATCGTTCAGTTGTCTGTTCCAGGTGTTTTCTCCACGATTTAGTTGTAATTCCAGGTTGGTCCTGGGAGGAGGTCAGTATGACTTCCACTCACTCCTCTGTCATATTACCTATTCTGGATGTGTTAACCTTTTCATTTAGGTTTTTGTCAAACTTTTCTTACTTTTTATTTTTGAACTCTAAAAATTATAATACATTTTAAAACTATTTATTAAAATAATTATTATTTTATCGAAGTATAATATATATGCATGCCTTTGCATAAATCATAAGAATATAGCTTAATGAATTTCCAAAGTCAAATGTTCAGTCATTAATTATATCAACTCTTTACAACATTTACTTTTTAAAAATAATCACATGACACCTTCTGCAGGACCCCTGCTTTAGCCTTGCAGTAGAGATAATTTCTCCTTAATTTTGACAAAATTAGCTATACTTACTAATGGGGCCTGTGAATTAAAAGGGGCATCACACCACAGAGCCAGCCTGGTTACCCTGGCAAGGCACACAGGGTTGTGAAGAAGAGTGTTAAGGAAAATAAAATATCATAACCATTGCAGGGCTCCCTCTGGGGGATGAGAACCCAAAGAGGGACAGCAGTAGGAACAAGTACTAGTGGCTCTGCAATGGCAGTGGTGATGCTAGCCCCAGGGAAGAAGCAGCAGCCTAAGCTTCCACCATAGAGATATGCACAGAATCCTGGCTTAGAGGGTGGGAGAAGCAGATGACCAGAGTACAATAAACTCAGAAACTTGGCAAGGAACTTTCTGGGACAAGGCCGGAAATGTGACAAGCCTGGGAATGGACTAAGACACTAGAGGCAGGAGAGAACCTCAAGAGGACAATGGGGTGTGGTGCTGAAAACAGGGGACAGGAGGAGTATTTGGTGACATCAAAAGAGGAATTGAATCACAATGACAGGAATATTGAATATGGGCAGGAGAATGGGACACAAGGGAGAACAAGGAATTGTAAATAAACCAAATTCTCTTTATATCTGAGCATCAATGTATGGTGTATAAAGGTAATACATAAAGAAATGGAAATGATATAGAATGCAAATAGAAATACAGAATAGAAACAGGGACAGAGAAGATATATAGGTGACAGGATAGAGATAGAAATATAGAATGGAAATTTACTATATAAATAAATTTAAAAATTTAAAAAAGTAAATATAGAAATAGAGAATAAATATAAAAATAGAGAAAATAAATAATATGGGAATAAAATAGATATAATCAAAGGTACGTATAACTAATTTGAGTTACATGGGGAATATTTAGCAGAGATACAATAACATATAATTAAAAGTGTTATATTTAATTACACATTCTTGTCATTTGTTTTAAATAATGTTTAATTTCAGTTATGATTTCCTCTTTAATTAGAAGAATGATTTTAAAATCAATTTTAAAGTAGTTTCCTTGAAAAACTTATGTTTCTTGTGAATACGTAATTTACTGCAAGCGGCCAAATAATGTGCCTATATATATTTTAATTTTTAAGGACTCATTAATTTTTCTTTGAAATTACATGTGCCATTTTTTAGAATCTTATTACTGAGTCATAGCTTAACTGAATATAGAGTTCTAATCAATAGTGATTTTCCCTGAATAATATAATAATAAAGCTTTATTATTTTCTAATAAGCTATTGGCGCTATTGAGAGGCTGCTATTAGTGTCTGTTATTCTTTTTAAATTTATAGTTTCTCTGGCAGCTTTAACATTAGTTTATTATTATTTTTTGCAATCTCACAAAGGTATGTTTATATATAGATTTATTTTATTAACCCTGTTCCACACTTACATGTTATTTTAATTTGAAGTTTCATGTAATCTTGCAATCTGAAAAGTTCTCACCTGTTTAAACATTGACATGGCTTTTTCCACTACAGTATCCTTCTGGAACTCCCACTAGATATTGGTAAATCTACTCAATCTATCTTCTTTTTAGCTTTATTATTGTTGTTATTGAAACATAATCCACATATTGTAAAACATGCTTTATTAAAGTCTACAATTCAGTGGTTCTTAAGATATTTCCAAGGTTGTGAAACCATCACCATTGTCTAATTCCAGAACATTTTTCTGACCCCGAAAAGAAACCATGTACTCATTAGCAATCACTCCCTATTCCTTGCTCCCTCAACTCCTGGAAACCACTAATTTACTTTCTGTTTCTATGGATTTTTCTATTCTGGACAAGTCATATAAATAGAATCATACAACATATGACTTTTTTTTTTTTGGTCTCACTTCTTTTACTTCCATAATGTTTTCAAGATTCATCCATGTTGTAGCATAAGTCAGTATTTCATTACTTTTTATGCCTGAATAATATTCTATTGTATAGATACACTGTATTTTGTTTATTCATTTATTTATTTAAGAACATTTGAGTTATTTATACTTTTTGGCTATTATGACTAATGCCACTAGGAATTGTGTATGAACATATGTTTCCAATTCTCTTGGAATAGGACTCTTGGGTCATAGTGTAACTTTATATTTGAGAAAATGCCAAACTCTTTTCCAAAGTTGCTGCACAATTTTGCCTTCTCACCAACAATGCATGAGGGCACAAATTTCTTTACACCATACGTAATACTTGTTACTGTCTGTCTTTTTTATTATAACCATGCTAGTGGGTGTGAAACTGTATCATATTGTGGTTTTAATTTGCATTTTTCTAATAACTGTGATGTTGACTACCTTTTCATGTACTTATAACTACTAGTATATCTTCTTTGGAAAAATGTCTACTGATATCCTTTGCTCATTTTTGAATTGGATCCTCTTTTATTGTTGAGTTGCAAGAATTCTTTATTCTGTGCTCCAGATTTGCAAATATTTTCTGCCACTCTCTGGGTTGCCTTTTCACTTTCCTGATGGTATCTTTTGAAGCACAAAAGTATTTTATTTTGATAAAGTACAATTTATCTAGTTTATTTTTTGATTGCTTATGATTTTTGTGTCATATCTAAAAAAGTCATTCAGATTTATCCCAATATTTTCTTCCAAGTATTTTATAGTTTTAGATCTTACATTTAGATATTGGATTCATTTTGAGTAAATTTTTATTACACATGATGTGTGAGTCCAGTTTTATTCATGTTCAAGAGGGCATTCAGTTTTCCCAGTGTATTTGTTAAAAAGAATATTCCTTTTCCTCATTGAATTTTCTTGGTACTCTCATTGGAGTCAATTAACTATAAATACATGGGTGATGGTGGCTGCTTTTCTCAGCCAATATTTGCACTCCTGCACCGACCCCCTGACTCACATGGTGTCTCTGCCTCTGATCTTTGATTGTGAATGGGCCATGTTTCCCTGGAGGAGCTGAATTTAGGTTTACTAAAACCTTTGTCCAGCCCCCAAACTTAAAATGTTCTCTCTGGTTTTCACTTATTTTCTCTTTTGATAATAATGTATAATTTGTTAGCTAGTATTTATTTGATTAAAAATATTATCTATTTATCTGATTTGTATGTGCGTGTATGGGTATATGGGGGGGGGTGGAAGCTCTTGTCTTTTGTGTGCTTCTTTTTGTACCTTTACCAAAAATATATAATATTTATGAAGAATCCATAGGTTCTGTGTCAGGTACCTATTGTCAAAATAATGCTGTGAAACAACTCCAAATTCTCAATTGCATAAAATATCTAGAAACTGCATATTATCGGTCATTTTTTTTTGAGATTTCTAAGAGCATTTATTGCTCACAGTCTCGGGACAGTTGGCTAGAAAGCTATGCTGGTTTTGGCTAGGCTTATTTGATGATCTGTAAGTTGGCTGGCTGCTGGCTAATTTAGGCTAGCCTCAGCAGGGATGACGGGGATTTTCAGCCTCCAGTCAGCTAGCTCAGGCATTTTCTCATGGGGATGGCAGAAACAAAAGAGGAGGCAGAAACACAATTCTCTGTTATTTCTGTTAAGATAACTTTGGCTTAAATAAGTTGCATGCCTTTGTCTGTGCTGCTCATGTTGGAGGGCATTGAACAGTAACATGGAAAAGGGCAAGTGCATGAATAGGGTTGTGCAAAATTTGGGTCATATTTTGCAATAAACTTACCACTGGAGTTTAGAAAGTGTGTATTCTATGATTCCATAAGATAAAAAAGGGAGAGGAAATGAAGAGAATAGAAGTCATTGGTGAGAAGTAGAGAAAATTAAGCTTGCATGGTATTAGTAACTGTCAAAGCTGCTTAAGGAACATATTTAAGTTCACTATACTTCTCTATATTTTATGCATGTTTGGAAATTCTACATAATAAAAAATTAAAATAAGGTATATTCTTTCATAGTTGACTATAAAAATCTCTATCTAGGTCCATGGTATCAAAACTGTTGTTTTACTCAAATTCTACATAGTCCTAGTTATGTTTCCCTATTTGTTCTATAATTTTTACATGGTTGTACTAAACTCTCCTACTATATTGTGTTCTCATCATGGGCTTCCATAAGAAAACATTTTTGAAGCCTGTTTGAAAAGCTTAAAAGTAATGTACAGCACCCCTTTGCCCCAACCTTTTCACAGAAGTGTATGTGTTGAGTGGGTCTGTCTTGAAATTTGTGAATGTACCTGGAAATTTTGCGTTATTAGTCTTTTATTTTTCTTGAGATTTCTAAGAGAAGAAGCTTGTCTAGGTCCGCTGAACTACCTGAGCATTAGGAGTTAGCAGTAAGACTATGAATGAGATACCTATGTCCATTTCTGTCACTTTTGGTTTATGGAAGAGACTCCTGTTAGTTCCTGTGGCCTCTGATATGCTGATGTTAGGGTTAGCCACTGGGGCTGTCTTGGTGATAAACTGGCTTAATAATTAGATACATTCCTAGAGGGTAGTATATAGTTAATAGCTTACATGGGCCCTTGGGACCGTGGCTGCACCTTTAAGGGTCTTTTGTGCCTAGGAGCAGAAAGAGACCTAATGTATGTTCGGGGTACATATTTGTGTCTTTCTTTTCATTTATTTCCTATGGGTAGATTTTAAAATTAAAAAATACATTTATGATAATTATAAATATACACTGGAAACTGCAGTCATTTTTCCTTTGACATAATCCTATGTCAAGGGTCTCATGTGATAATGTACTAATTTATCAGAATATTTTTAACATTATATTTATTACTATCATTGATGAAGTAGAGGTCATAAATATAGTTGAGGCAGGTGACAATTATCTGTTGCTGTGCTCTGAAACTGTCTGACCATTCCCTTTCATTATTTCCACCTTTTGATACCACTTAACAGGTTGACCTCTGGCTCCTGAAACGCTCTTTGTTTTCCCTCCTAATATCATGATGGAATTTGAAAGAACAGTGGGCCTTTTGGTTCACTGCATTCCACTGGGACCCTTCCAACTCCAGCTCATTAGAAACACCCCCGAGTCTGAGAACTAACTATGATGTCATATGTCATAGCAATGAAGTAATTGTAGCAGGCCAAGGCAACAAACAATTTTATTTTTGCTACTTTGAGAAATTCCTTATACTGTTTCAAATGCAACTTCCACCTTTCAATTAAAAATTATTCTGTGCAGATTCCCAAAGTCAAAAGGACAAGTGGGAACTTGTTAGATGGGGTCAGATTGAAATGAGTTGAGGGGACATTTGCATAGAGGACCAACGTCTCTTGGTTTAGCTCAGTCTTTCTGTCTCTTTTTCAGGTGTGTCTAATAGTAAACATTCTGGAAAGATGCAAATGAGAAGACTAAAGAAGTCTTCTCTCACTGGGAGGGTTTGCCTTCTTAGTTTAAGGAGACAAATTTTCATATCTTTTATACTGACTACAGTTGTCTCCATTTAGAGATAGTCTTGGAGAGACAATTAATAATCTGCAAATACTTCTGAAAGTTTATACCATATAAATTTTTTCTGTATTCTATTTTATGAGGAAAGCCACTTAAGCAACTTATTATTCTCAAGTTTCTTTTATCCTCCAATATGCTTTTCAGTGAATAAATTGAAAATTAATGAGTGACATTATCTACAAAGTACTAATTTTAGATGCAATGCTTTATATATCTTAACTCATTCTCCCAAACAATGATCTCAGCTAGTCATTTTAAAACTGTAGTGAAGACACTTTTTATAGCCCTATTCAGAGCACAGGAGACCCACTCTGTCCTTACCACAATCTTAATGCTAGTGAAATGACATAAGGAAAGGTAAAGAAAGTTCCAACATTCAGGATGAAAAATATCAACAAAAACCTTCTCTTCTATCACCCTTTTAACACTCTTCTGAGATTAGGGTTTCTGAGATGATTTTCGAAAGATTGTTCGTTGTTCTTTTTTTCCAAGAAAGCACCCATTGTTTTTATTAAGTTCTCAGCAACCTTGCTGTGTACCACAAATGTTCAGAACTCTCCAAAAACTATACTGTTATTTTCTGTTATAGATTCATAAAACACCACACATGGGGAGTAAGTGAAAAGAAAGACATTAATTTTACCTAGCACATGAGTGAGTACATAATAGAAGTGAAACTTCCCTTGCCAGTCACCTAGTTTCTAAATTGCAAAGTATACTTTGACTCTCTGCTTTTTCTTATGCTCATACTCAATTAAGTGTTAATTTCTTCAGAAAACCACTGTATTAGTCAGATTTTGCGGTAATAATACCATGTAACTAACCACTTCAGATTCTGAGCAGCTTACACTGACGAACATGTATATGTGTTTCTGCTCAGAGACCTGAGATGGATTGGAGACATAAATAAAAATGAAATAAGAAACAAAACTTGTTTTGCATTCAAAAGTTGATGATGCTGAAGAAAAAAATATAAAATCATATGACAAGATAAACAAAATCAGACCAAGATCACTGGGTGGGTGATCCTACCTTTATTTATCACTTTAGAGTTGCCCTATCAGTGTTTCTGAAACCACTGTCTCTGTCTTCTTGTTTGTCAAATACTAGGTTTAAATTCCAGCACAAAAATCACATCTAAAATAAAACTCAGCATTTTTACCATTGTCTACCTCTTTTACTCCTCAATGCCCACTGTATTGGTTGTTTCCCTTAACCTCATTAATGTACTCATATCACAACCAAAACTTTAGAATGATCTCCACCTTCTTCATGTTTTTATTTTTCTAACTCAACAACATATAAAATTATCCCCCTCATCTTTTACACATAATTCCCTCCCCTGACCCTTTATAAAGTTTATCAAAACCCTTCCCAGTTCAGTTCAGTTTAGATCATTTAAAAAATCTCCTTTGTAAGTATCTCTCACATTAGCTCTTTCCTAGACAAATGAATTTGTTTCCTAACTGGTCCCTTTGTCTCCAGCCTCCCCTAATGTTTAGTCTGTTATGCCCATGATGCAAGAGTTCCCACAGGAATCAGATTCCTTGTTTTTTATTTCACTGTTCTTAAAACTCTGGCTCCACCTGAAGTTCAGAACCATTTAATAACTGATTGGACACAAATTAAAAATGGTCTCTGTCATACATAGGGTCATAATCTAAAAGAGAATCTAAACACATAAAAAAAATAAGTCTAAGAGAAAGTAGAATGTTTATTATGTTCTAGTGAATATTTTATGTAGGATTTGAATTAATATTTTTATTTTAATGTTTATATATTCATTTTAATAGTTATGAATTATTTTGAATATGTTCCTTACAAAAGAGTGACTAGGCTCTCAAAATTATGGTTGCTTAATAACATTGCCCAAAAAGAAGCTTAAGTAAGAAGCAATGCTGGGCATGAATATTAAAAAAATACTAAATTAATAATAATAAGGATAAACAAATATGCAAAAATTGGGAAAGTGATGTGAAAATGATTGAAATTCAGCAATTGTCTAGTCATGGCTATGTGGAAGTAATAATGGAAAATGGGAGATAAATCTCAAAAGAAATTGGGACATAATCTGTCTGGGGGTGGGGTACTTTTATATCAGACTGATTTTAGTTTGTTTCTTTATCAATGGAGGTACATCACAAGTTCATGGCCAAGTAGGCTAACTGTTTCAATCAGTTTTTGCTGACTAATAAACAGCCCCCAAAAGTTAGTGTCTTTAAAAAACAACCAATTATTATTTAGCTTCTGAGGGTTAGTGGTTTGGTTTGGTTTGGGCTCTGCAGTGTGGTTATTCTGGTCTTGGCTGTGCTTCCTCACCTATCTGTGCTCAGTAGTGGGTTGGCTAAGCTCAAGGTGGCGTAGGATGTCATTAGCTGGGGAAGCTTCTCTCTATTCTCTATGGTCTCTTATCTTCCAGCAGGACAGTTTGGGCTTATTAACTTGAAGAGTAAAGGGATTCAAAAGAGAGAATGGAAGCAAATAAGGACTCCTAATGTCCAGGCTTAGAATTCACATGCTGATGTTTTTGTCACATTTTTTCTTTTACCAAAGCAAGTCACAAAGTCCCACTATTACAAGGATGGCAAAACAACCTTTTCCTCATTTCCTTCTCTCAGTTTTATTGAAGTATAATTTACAAACAAAATCATATGTATTTAAAGTGCACAATGTAATGATTTGATATACATTACATTGTGAGATATTAGTATAGTCAGGTTAATCAACACATCCATTACTACACAATTATCTTTTGTTGTTATTGTTGTTGTCAAGAATGCTTAAGTTTTACTTTCTTAGTAAATTTGAAGTATACAATACAATGTTACTAATTTTTACAGTCACAACTTATTCATGCTGTAACTGAAGGCTTACGCCCTTTGACCAGCATCTCCCTAACCTTTGCAGTATTTCCCTCACTTCCCTAACCTTTGGTAACCACCCTTCTACTGTCTGTTTTTATGAGTTCAACATCTTTTTTAATCCCACATATAAATGAGATCATATAGCATTTGTTTTCTTCTGTCTAGCTTACTTTACTTACCATAATGTCCTCCACATTCATCAATGTTATTGCAAATGTCAAGAATTCCTTCTTTCTTATGGTTGAATAATATTCTAGTGTATGTGTATCAATTTTTCTTTTTTATTCATTCACTTACAGATGCTTAGGTTGTTTCTATATTTTGGCTATTGTGAATAATGATGCAATGAGCATGAGAGTTTAGATATCCTCAAAATACTGATTCTGTTTTCTTCAGATGTATATCAAAAATTGGGTCATATGGTAATTCTTTGTTTGATTTTTTGAGGAATCGTCATAATGTTTTCCACAGCAGTGGTACCAACTTACATTCCCACCAACGGTGCTCTCCGAATTCTCTCCAATACTTATTGTCTCTTGTCTTTTTGATAAAAACTACTGTAACATGTTCAAAGTGATATCCCTTTGTGGTTTTGATTTACATTTCCCTAACGATTAGCGACATGGAGCACTTTTTCATGTATCTACTGACAATTTGTATGTCTTCTTTGGAAAAACATCTATTCAGGTCGTTTGCTCATTTTTTACTTAGATTTTCTTCTTGCCATTGAGTTTTATGAAATATTTATATATTTTGGAAATAATCCACTTATCAGATATATGGTTTGCAAATATTTTTTCTCATTCCATGTGCTGTCTTTTCACTTTGATGATTGTTTTCTTTGCTGTGCAATGTTTCTTAGTTTGATGTAGTCTTGTTTATTTTTGCTAGTCTCTCCCTCTTGATGGAGGAGCTACAAAGTCACATTTTAAAGGGTGTGGATGTAAGGAAGAGTAAAGTCTTATGTTTAAGCACAACATACTATTAGTTTTATATTTTAGGATGATTCCTTTATTACAAGCCTTTACATACCAAACAAACTACAGAATTAACTGGGCTCAAGTAGGATCTAAGGCATGTTGACCACTGAGAAAGTCAGGGAAAAATAATATGAGAGTAAACTAGGACAGTGGGGTTATAAAGGGTGTTTGGAGTGTTATCAGAGTGTCAGGATTTTCCATGGTGGTATGATACAGGGATATACGAGTATGGTATGGTGAAAGATAAGGATAGAAGTTGTGCTCCTGAACAACCAATGGAATGGCTTGAGCCACGATGTGAGACAGGAGGAAAGCAGGCGTGGCTGGGATTGGTGGTAGGTGGTTGCGTTGAGATAGTAATGTGTTATCTATGTGGCTCTGTCCAGAAGAAAATTTGAAAATTGAATCTGGAGCTAAGTAATAAAATCAAGAATAGAGGTGTAAATTTGAGAATCATTTATATTTTAGTAAGAACTTTCATACACGGGCATGGATATGGTACAGAAAGAGAATTTCCTTAATACCTCCAGCAAAGCTGTGCTTTGTGCAAGATGCCAAATTGGTAGTTGTGTAGCCAGTAGCCAATAGCAGTGCAGTCCACTGGCTACCTTCAACACCCAAAGTCAGGCCATTCCATTTCTAGGTGAGCAAATTTTAGTATAAGAAACTATCATAAGTCAACTAGAAGCAGAGCCTAATATGTTGAAAATAAATTTTTGAGCCTCAACTATGTGTACGTTCTTGAGACATGCAGTTTTCCTCACAAATCTGAACAGTAGCCCTTTAAATGGGGTGCTCTTGTTTCACCCCACAGACCTGAAGTTTAGAGGTTATCATTGTTTCTGAGTATTTTCTAGGTCATGGCACACACAGAACATGACACTACTTATCCTCACCACTCCACCACTTCTAAAGGAGGCGACTATTGGTTAGAGCTTATGGGTTCCGAGACCCAGCAATCTGCCTCTATGGAGGAGGGCATCAATGCCTTGGCACACTTTAACCAATATGTGACATGGCAGTGGGCCCAGCCTACCATTTTGGAAATTATAGGTTAAATAAACTGCCCAGAGTAGCAGAGCTAACAGGTAGCAACATTGTGATAAAAATTCAGTTCTGCTTGACTCTGAAGTATAGACTGTTTCTACTACTTCATGCAGTGATTCTGCCTGTGAAGACTATGGGGATGGTTTATTATTTGTAAGATATCCTGAGACCTTAAATCAAGATATATTATGTCATTTGTTTTTTTAATTTCTAAAGTTGCTTCCATATTATGAGATAAACAATGATGATTCTTCCCTTTCTTTTAATTTATATAGATATTTTAAAATGATAGTAACTAATTTATATAGATATTCTAAAATGATAGTAACTAAGACCATGCCACATTAAGGAAATGAGTCATTCATTGTCACTACCCAGTATATGGGCTTGTAAGTATATCTCAGTCTCCAGTATATATATTTTGAGGTTTTGTTTCTAAAATGTTTTCCATTTCAAAATGTCCATTATTTTAACTGTAATAAAAAAATCTTGGTTTAGAAAAATGGAGAGACTCAACTTCACTAGTTATCAGGGGAATGCTGATCAAAACTACAATAAGATACCTCCTTACATGTATTAGAATGGGTATTATCAACAAAATAGGTAATAACAAGTGTGGGAGAGGTTGTAGAGAAAAAGGAACCTTTATTTACTGCTGGTGTGAATGTAAACTGATAGAGACACTATGGAAAAGAGTATGGAAGTTCCTCAAAAAGTTAAAAATAGAATTACTATATGACTCAACAACCCTTCTTCTGGTTATCTGTCTGAAAAATATGAAAACATTTATTCATGAAGATATATGCACCTGTGTTCTTGCAGCACTAGCCACTGTGGCTGGGGCATGGAAACAACCAGAGTCCTTTGATAGATGGTTGGATAAAGAAGGTGTGGCAAATATATGCAATTGAATACTACTTAGTCATAAGAAAAGATGAAGTACTGCCATTTGTGACAGTGCTTCACAAATGGATGGATTTGAGAATATCTTTCTAAGCTAAATAAGTCAGATGGAAAAAATCAAGAGCCATATGATTTCACTCATATGTGGGGTGTAAAACTGAAACAAGTGAACAAATAAGAGAAACAAACAAACAAAACTTCATAAACACAAACAACAATGTGGTGGTTATCAGAAGGAAAGGGAGGTGGGGAGAGGTAGCAGATGGTAAAAAGGGTCAAATATATGGTGATGAAAAGAGATTTGACATGATAAACACACAATACAATATACAGATGATATATTATAGAATTGTACACTTGAAACCTATATAATTTTATTAACCAATGTCACCCTAATAAATTTAAGAAAAAATAAAAGATTAAAAATATTTTAAAAAAGAAATGAAAAGACAAAGCTATTATAAAATTACGGATTTTAAAATCTCTGGTGACATATTTATCTTATCTCCTGGACCATGTTGCACTGATAGCTCTGCCTTAGTCACAGCCTGTGTCTATACTGGGCATAGGAAAGGAATGGGTATCCACGAGCCACATATTTGTATCTCTGCTCTTAATACTTACTGCATTCTGTTGTGCCCTTACAGATGTGCAGAGAAAGTATACTAACTCTGTTTATAGCTGTGTTCTTCTTTTGCTTAGAAAAAATGCCGTAGTTCAACAGAACATAGAAACATAATATTTGACACACCTGAAATAGAAATTTAGATTTGCTTTTTTTTTGTATCTGTGTGATTTGGAGCAAATAAGTTCTCTGACCTTCATCTATAAAATGGGAATAAGAATACCTATCTCATAGACTTCTATAAGAATTAAATGAGGTAATGGTTGTAAATACTTAGCTCCTGGTTTATAGATACACTAGTGGTGGTAGTGGTGACGTGGTGATGGAGGTGGGATGGTAGGGGTGGTGACTATTGAAGTGGAGGTGATGTGCGTAGTGGAGATGGTTCTGATTGCAGCACAGGTGCTGCTGCAGTTAGTGATGATTGTAATGGGGATAATCATGAGATAATTGTGATGGAGGTGAAGATAGAGATGGTGGCGGTGGTGGTGGAGGTAGTAGAGTTGCTTTGGCAGAAAGTGGAAGAGGTGAGGTGACCATAGTGATGTATTTTATGAAAGTAGAGGGGGCGGAGGTGAAAGTGGAGGTGAAGAGATTGGCAATGGAGGTGGCCAAGGAAGAAGAGGTAAGGGTAGAGGGTGGCTGAGGTGGCAGCAACAGTGGTGGTGGTGCTGGTGGAGACAGAGATGGTGGTGGCAGTGGTAGGGGTGGAAGTGGCAATGGGAAAATTGTGATGACAGGTGGAGGTTCTGGTGAAAATGAAAATGGGAGTAGTAGTGGAGGGGTTTTCAGAGCAGCTGATAACAATAGAGGTAGAAGTAAAGAGGGTGCTGTTGGAGATGGTGACAGTGAAGATGGACATGCTGGTGGGAGTGGGGAAGGTAGATGTGACAAAGCAATATATCACTGTCCATAGGAAGCCGGGTAGCCAGAACATGTTGTTAATATCCTACCCTATGAAACTGAAAATGAAAGAAGAGCTGCTCTTGTGTACCTTCAGAACAGTGACCAAGAGATTCAGTTGACCCTGGGTGAAAAAATGGTACTCCCTACCCATTTAATATTAAAAACTGATATCATCTGAGATTCAAGACTAAATTCCCTTTACTTCCATGACCTGCTGCTACCTTCTTCATTTAATTTTCCTTCCTTCAAATCCATGCTGATTAGGCAATTTTGTATGTGTGTGTGAACTTATGATAGTAGGTCATGATAAACTCAAATCCCTCTTGTAGCCACTTGTCTGCTTACCTGACTTTTAATGCATAAATTCCTGTGGTAGGATGACTTATTAACTGTGAATGTGGTACTTTTCTGGACTTTCCATTTTCACCATGGTTTGCCAGATTAACCCAGTGTAGATGTGGACCTTGCAGTGTGTCCTATTATTGTCCTTCCCTATATATAAATCCACGGGAAACCCAGGCTACAATTACATGTCCTTGACTCTCATTCCTCTCATTTAATTACTTTCTTTTGCTTTTGAAACTGTCGCTTCCTGGCTGCATGAGGCACTGATTTCTAGGTCAGTGATAAATTTCACCCAGTTAAGCCACATATATCCTTTCCTCTACCACTTTCAAAGTAGCATTCTGAACTGTGCCAGGCAACCATGGGCTATGTGGCTGAAATCAGAAGAACCTACTTCTTTCTGGCACTCTATTGCCTTTGCCAGTTCAGAAGGCCATGGCCCCGCAGCCCAGCACCACAATCTTACATTAATCCTGGGGACCTGCCAGCCTTCCCATTTCATGCAAGCTGTGTTTGTGCTTGCCTCATAGGTTGGCACGTTTGAGAATTTCCACCATTGTTGATCCATCTTGCATAGCCACAAAACAGACTGAGACCTGTGGTGTTTCTTCGGTGTGTGGGTGACTCTGGAAAACATTTCTAGTACCAAACTGTGGGAAGTGTGCCCTGCCAGGACCTAGGACCTTTTGGGAAGTGTCTGCTTTGTCCCAATTAAAAGTGTTTTATTGTTTAGAAATGGAATACTTGCAGAGCTCTTCTTTCATCAGGCCAACTTTGTTAAGCATTATCGTGATTGCTAATCTCTCTGGCAGCTCTTGGCCAACAGAATTACAAGTTCAAACTATGGAAACAAAATACATTTTATTTATTATACTACTAAGAGGTTTTCAATAAAGCAAATACTTCCCAGAGGTTTGGCTAGTTAGCAGCATGTCATTGAAAATACACACTGTCTTCCAGCCTTCTGGTAGGTGAACTTTGCCTGGAATGGAGCTTCCTCTGTTACCGTGTTTGGCTTCCAGAGGAAACAGATTGAAATGAAATAACTGTTATGTAAATTTCTAAATACATTTTAGAAATTGAAAGAGTGAAACTTAAAATAATCAAAATAGATATATTTGTTCTTAAATACTTTGGACCAAGGCAGGCAGCTCCTATAGTATTAGCATCTAAAATGATTTGTCTCTTCCATGCTTTGACTACTTCTGAATTTCCCTTGAAAATAATCCTAGCAGCTAATGTTTATTGAGCTTTTACTATGTGCTAGGGACTAGGCCAAACGCTTTACCCAGATCATTACACTTAGCCCTCAAACCGTGGCTTGAGATAAGGAGTAGCCTTATTATTCCTGTTTTGTAGATGAGGCACTGAGACATGGAGAAATTAAGTGACTTTCCCAAGGTCACACAGGTGGTAGTTGATGGATTTGGGGCTTGAATCTACTGACCCACTACATCAGACCATCTTCTGGGGTCGTTGACTAAACACGAGAAAACAGGCAAACATGACAATGTTTGAAGTGAAGGTTTGATTATATGAGTGAAAGGATATCTCTTGACCTTTCAACCAAAGAAGCCAGAGAAATAAAATAGGAGATTTTCTCTGCTTCCATCTTTAAGAAGACTTGTGAAAGATCCTTTTTGGCTACTACGTGAGTTGGTGCCACAGTGCCAGGCCTGCAGGAGCCCAGATGAATCCTTTCTGCTTAAAGTCAGTGCTTCTTGGGCTGCTTGATTCTGCTATGTTTTTCTCCCCTTAAAGATTTACAGCCTGTTCCTAGGAGGCTTTCATGCCTTTTCTCTTTCATGCCCTGTATGTTTAGACTTGTCTAGTTTAAAGGGAGGGGGGCATGGACAATAGAGAAATCATTTTTTTTGAATCACTTTAAAGATGCCTCTGTGAGATGCAAGAAAAAGGAATTATTGTTAAAATCCTTAGCCTGGGGTGGTGGTACGTGAATTGATTTATTTGTGGCACAAATAGGTGTCCTTACATTGAGCAATCAAAGGCAGGAGGTTGTGTGTTACAATCGCAACCAGGCAGAGAAAGGAAGGGAAGGGAAGGGAAGGAAAAGTCAGTACAGCAGACAGGCATTCATGCATCTTACTTCTTGTTGGATGAATTTAAAACAGAAAATTTCCACCACTATCCAGGGAATATATCTGAAATTGATTAGCATATCTGGCACCACCTATGACAAACTGGGCAACTGTATTCAGTTCGGAGACCCTTTAGATCTTGCAACAGGATACCTGGGAAGCATCTCAGAGAACACTGATGCCTTTTAGAGACATTATCTGGGCGGCCTGCGATGCCGAAATCACCATTGGTATTCATGGCAAAAAGAGTGCAGCATTGTCATTGGTCCAGATCGCCTTACAGAAGAGTATTATTCCTCTTTCCATAGGCGTCCCCTAGACACTCACACACAGGAGAACTTCACCATTTGAGCCACAGAGAGGAACTTTGAAGTTGGGTGACCTCAATAAGCTTGTGTGAACCAGGAAAAGGTGGAGCTATTCTCAAGATAAGAGAGCACATCAAAAGTTTGCAAAAAACAAGACAAAGGAGCCAACTGAGAACTGGGTTTTATGATCATTGAAAAATATAGTACATGTGTCTCTAACTAGAGAGAGTGTGTGATTTGAAATAGCCTCTATCCCGTTTTTTTTTTTCTTTTTTTTTCAGGTAAAAAAAAAAGAGAGAGAAAGAAAAAATAAAAGAAGAAGAAAGAAATCTGAAACAGTAGCAGAGTTGAGGCCGCTTGAGCTGGATGTGTGTTTGCAGGATGTGGCTCTGGCAGGAAGCCACAGCGGGAAGGTAATAATTTGATATAAATGTGGCTGCATTTCCATAGCTTAAATTCTCACAGAAGTGACTACCTTTACTTTTTCCCCCTTGACAGGCAAGGAGAGGAAGGGGTTGACCTCCCTGCTCTCTCCAAGATCTTAGGACCTTTGTGGATCTCTCTCATTAGGGAAATGTATGTCTCCTATTGACAAGAACATTAGAGTGCTTTAGCTCCTTCGAGCCTGCTGCACAGGGAGACTGGTGCTTTGAATTTGAAGCCTGACTAATTTCCTGGCATTCCCAAACTTGTGGTACCTGGGTAAGGAAGGTGATTTTGCATATAGTGTTTTTTTCCCTAGTGCTTAGTCACACCTCCTAAATGACCCCTTTGCTTATGGTTGACCTGAGGTCAATGCTATCAGAAAATAAGAAAATGCTAGCTTTTTGCTGTATGATTCTCCACAACATTTAATATCCATCACTACCTTTCCCAAGAACCTGCCCATAGTAGGTAGTGATTAGAGGACATGTCATATGTGGCCTCATAAATTTCTGGTCATACTTTTGGGAAGATTTGTGATGTTCTTGCCAGGTATAAATTCAAAACGTCAAATAGGCTGTGTGATAATGTGCTGGAAAAGTACATAATATAGTAGAGAAGAAATTGTCCATGAAAAATTCTTTTATTTTTGGGAGTTGGGAGAAAAAAAACAATGGGTTAAAGGTCTTGTGAAACTTAGGTGTGGGACTCAGGTAACAATCCGAGTCACCCTGTATGTGACTCAGCTAAAAGAAATTCATGAGCAAATGGAGTGTCTCCATCTAAGGGAAAAAGCATTACGACATGCAGGTCTTCAGCTCTTACTGAAGTTGAGACTTCATGTTTTGAGTGTGTTAGTAGATAAAGTTGTGCTCTCTGTCTTGCTGCTAAAATGTCAGACAGTAAAACTGAAATATATTTGGTGAAAATCAAACTTGTTCTCACTTACTGTTCTGACGGGCAGTAATGAAGGGAGGAGGTGATTAGATTTGACAGTCAAAAGGGAAAGGAAACCTAATGAAGGCCTTTAGGATTCTTTATCCCTCCCTGCAGAGATTAGTGTCATTGGCACTCATTCTTTATGTATGGGAGACTGAGCAAGTGACAAAAGTACATGGAAGTTACAGTCTTAAAACTGAGCTTGCAATCACCTCATGCAGGCTGACAAGATATGCACTGAGAGGGTTTGGCAAAAAAGAAAGTGCTTTTGAGCTTTACTGTTTTTGTTTATTACCAGAGGAGTTCATTCTCACGTGTGAGCCATGAATTTAGATGTTTATTTCCAGTAGTTTTTAAATAATTTTCCAATTTAAATAGAAACTCGGATTGTCAAATTAGACTTGAGCACAATCTAGATCTTCTGAAATTCCAAACAAGAATTTTTGGAAAAGACCAGTCGAGAAGACTGGTCGTAAATATTGCCAGCTATTCCAATAAGAAGCTAAAATGAGCCTCAAATAAGCAACCATAAGGACCAAAATGTTATCCTTCAGCAACCCATTATTAGCAAATATCATTTAAATCCACGATTTCTCAAGTTTGTTAGCTGTCTTTAGTAGTGTTATTTTTAAATAGCTTATTTAATTTGCTTTAAGTAAAAATAAACATTTATTCCATTGAATTATGACCATTCAACCTGTACTCCCTTGACTGTTCTAAATTTAACTATTATGCTATGGTTTTCCCACCAACCATAAAGTTTTCCCAGATTGTATAATATTGTTTCATTCATGCTTTCTTATATATGTGGAAGAGTGTGCTGTTTCTAGAATCTCACATCTGGAAACAACAGGGCATTAATTTCCAAGACCACACATTTCATTGGGATTGGGAAGGACTCAAAGATATGGGTACCATTCTTAGATCACTTGATTGGGGTGGTTGGAAGGAGGTGAGTGTGTGATGAAAACTCAAGTAAATGGTGAACAGAGCTCAAAATTTGTAAGACCTATAGAAGCTGAAGAGCTCTTCAATTATTGTGTGTTCTCTCCTATATAAATGTGGAGGCTATGTACACATGAGAGAACGGCTCCAATTCAACTGCTGTGTGCCAGCTACCCTTCAAGGCACTGGAAGATATAAGAATAAACCAGACACAGCTCCTTGTCATGGAGTGTATATTCTGGTTGGGTGAAATATTCCACAGGTCAATAAACAAATAAACGTAATATATGATGACAAGTAAAATGATAAAAAGCCTATCAAGATAAAGAACTGAGATTGAGAGAAGGTCAGACAGGACGATTAGGAAAGGGTTTTTCTACTGAGTTGACATTTGAGCTGAGACCTAATGTAGTGAAGGAGGAAGCCATGTGGATCTGTGGGAGAAGAAGGAAAAGGAAGAACCAAAATCATGATGTGATATGGAGATGTTCACATGTCCCCGGCACAACCAAGATGCTACCATGCCTGGACTGGTCTAAGCAAGGAGAAGATGGGTAGAGGTGAATTCAGTGTGGGCATGGGGTCCAGCTCATGTAGAGCCTTGTAGGATTCTATGGTAAATGCAATGAGAAGCTATTGGAGTGACTGAATGATTAGAACTGCCATTTACCATGGAGCCAACTCCACAGGGAGGGATCCTGAGCTCACTTCCAGACTGGGTCAGTTTGAAGTTCCTGGTACACTTACAACTGAAGTATTAAAGAGGCAATTTATCATGTAAGTTTGGAGTTCAGGCAAGAAATATGGAACTATAAATAGACCCACTATGAAAATAGCAACTAAAACCAATAGATTGGGTGGAATCAAGTAAATAATAAAGTAATTAAATAAAGTAGATATTTACCTATTCTTGATAGCAGCTCAGGGTTAGTAACCTATGTATCATGGGTTATACAGTTTAAAATGTTGGGAGGATCGCCACCCTCATTTCTTGTGTGAGATCCAGCTCCCTTCATCCCTGTATGTATCCTTTCTACGGAAAGAAAAGTAGTAAAGGTTATTTCTTCACACCCTCAGAGAGTGACCAGAATTCTTTTCACTGTGGGAGAGGGTCACTGTGCTTTGAGAGGCATATACCATATTTTGATCTTCTATTCTGCTGCCTCTCTTCCAAATGGCTGATTTAGAAAGATGGTCTCATTCCTCGGAGTTGACTTAACCTTCAGAAATATAGCGTAGGGCAGTCCAGTGATGTTTACTTTTCTAGCCTTCCACCCTAGGTAGTGAAGGCTTCTAGCCATCTTTGTCCCACAGTTGGTTGGCTAGCTGTCTGGATGCTTTATTTACAAAATTGGTATACCTGGATTTAAGGAAATAGAACAAGAACACTTATTAAGGCCAAGAACCTAGGTCCCTGAGTCCATTTTTCAATAGGGAGCCCTGAATGGGGCAGCCATGACTACATAGTCATGGTCTTCCCCCCCGCCACACCCCATTTTAGCAATTGTTCATGTTATGCTCTTCCCTGGGAGAACCTCAGAGTGGAGGAGGGATATGGGACATAGGGTTTACGTATCTAAATCTGAACAGAATCTTTTTTTTTTTCTTAAAGACTCTGCTAGCAAATTGTGGATTCCTGGATATGATGAAATACCTTAAAGTAATCCTTAAAGTAATGTGCATTTTGTGGGTGCCTTTGACTCTTCCTCCCTGATTAGACTAGTTCCTTCAGGGCAGGGACTGTATTTTGTTCCCAGACTATTCCCAGTGACTAACTTGATCCCTGGCATATGGGAAGCACTCAAAAGAATTTGTTGAATGAGGAAAGGAAATCGTGCCCCAGGCATTATCTATTTTCTCTGAAAGGAGGCAGTATTATGTTTTTTACAATGAGCCATTCCTTCCTCCTTTTTCCCATAGCAGGAGAGTTCACCTTTCCAGCAATGATTTTATTTCCAACTCTCTGGAGGTAACGGGGTTCTGAAAGTCATTTGCTTCTTCAGCTTGGAAGTTGGAACAGTCCCATTGTGCAGTTTTCCATCTCTTCTTGAAATTCTAGAACAGGCTGTGAAATTATGGCCCTATACTTCACTGCATAAACCACCTACAGCCTCCAGTGTGGTTAACTCCCTGCCCTGGGACCAGCTATGGATTCTGACCCCCATGCACACTAGATCACACACTTCTTTGGCTGGAAGAGCTGGAGCTCCACCTTCTTTCTACTCATCCCAATTTTACCCCTCCTGTGCCCTAACTTCAGAGAACTCCCTAGCATGACTTTCTCAGAACACGTATGGGGCTTGGAATCTGTATCACTCATTTGGCACTATTTGCTTCCTTGCATACTTAGTATATACATTAATGCAGAGGTTCTCAAACTTTAGTATTTACCAGAATCACCGGAAGGGCTTGTTAAAACACATTTCTGGGCACCACTCCAATAGATTCTGATTCAGTAGCCCTGGGGTGGAACCTAAAAATTTGCATTTTGAACAACTACTCAGGTGACATTGATGATTCTAGGATAATACTTTGAAAATGAATGAACTACCGGACTAGAATTTCTTAATTCTGGATGCACATTGGAATCACCCAGGGCAAATTTTAATCTGTGCAATGCCCAGATCCCATTTTAATCAGAATCACTAGATGTGAGATCCACACATTGGTAGGTTTAGGAGAAACCATCCTTTTTCTCTACTTGAATTACTGTATGTCAATAAAATAGAAACTTCTGCCTTCTTGGAAGTTCTGGGGACAAACACATCTCTGAGATGGTGTATTTTAAAAATGCCAATAGACCATATTTCTTTACCATATTTCTTTACAACATAGGTTCTCAAAATGTGTCTCCTCAACCTGCACCTTCAGCAATTCCTGGGTCCCATGCCATATAGATTTACTGAGACAGAATATTCGGTTGTGGAGCCCAGTAATCTGTATTTAAAGTTCTCTAGGTGATTTTGATGCACACTCAATTTTGAGAACCAGAGCCCCATTACATGGGTAGGTGGTTTGATAGTTAAATCCATCATTCCCAACCATAGCTAGCTGTAGAATCACCTGGAGAGCTTTTATTTTTAAAATTTTTATTTGTTGTTTATAATGATGGGCAAATCTTTAAAAAAGAGATGGACAAATGCCTAACAATTTATTGTTACACTTATTTATGCATTCATTAATTGACCCTTGTACCCTGACTGGGGAATCAAACCCACAACCTTGGCATATTAGGATGATGCTCTAACCAACTGAGCTACTCAGCCAGGGCGTGGGGAGCTTTTAAATATGTATAGACCCTGCCTCAGGCATTCTAATTTAATTCTCCCTGGTGGGTATCCATTGTTTTAAAAGCACCACAATTGATTTATTGTACAGTCTGGGGTGTAGAATGACTGAGACAAATATTACTTTGTAACTCATTAACCTAAACATTTATAGTGGCTGTGGCTCTATTTTCACATGAATAAATAGACATCCTGGCTGACCACACTGGTTATAGATATGAGGGTCAAAGTTATTGCTATAGATTGAATGTTAGCATCCCTCAAAATTCATATATTGAAATCCTAACCAGCAACATGATGGTGTTAGAAGGTGGGTCCTTTGGCAGGAGACTAGGTCATAAGGGCAGAAGTCCCGTGAAAGGGATTAGTCGCCTTATAGAAGGAGAGCCCTGGTTGGTGTAGCTCAGTGGATTGAGCATCGGCCTGTGAACCAATGGGCCACTGGTTTGATTTCCTAGTCAGGGAACATGCCTGGGTTGTGGACCAGGTCCCTAGTAGGGGGCACGTGAGAGGCAACCATACATTGATGTTTCTCTTCCTCTTGTTCTCCCTCCCTTCCCCTCCGTCTAAAAATAAAATAAATAAAATCTTAAAAAAATAAAAAAGACCCTGGAGAATTTCTTTGACCTTTTTGCAAAGTGAGGTCACAGAAAGATGATGACCTCTATGAACTAAGAAGCAGGCTCTCACCAGACCCAAATCTGCTTCTTGACCTTGGATTTCTCAGCCCCCAGAACTCTGAGAAATAAATTTATCTTGGTTATAAGCCACCCAGTCTATGGTATTTGGTTATAGCAACCCAAATGGACTAAGACAGTCACCATCACCAAGTCGTGTGGGGGGCTTTGGGTGAACTATGTGGAAGGACAGTGATAAACACTGAGGATACAAGTAACATGACATAACTCTTAGAGATTTAAAGTCTAGAAAGGGAGTGGAGGTGTGACAGATTAATTGCAAAACTGACCACAGTTATGCCACTCTTTAGGTCCAAACTACTTTGCAATGTGCCTTTCCTGCTCCACATATCAAGAGGTCTTTATTTCCTAATCCCTGTATCTGAGCAGGCTGTGTGTCTTGAAAGGATCAACAGGATGTGGCAGAAATGACATTGTGACAGTCATCAGACCAGACTTCCAGAAGCCTTGTGTACAACAGTGTTCTCTCTTAGACCCCACAGCCATTATGAGAACAAGCTCAACCTAGACTGCCAGAGAATGAAAGACCTCATGGAACAGAACTGAGGCAACCCAAGAACAGGAACCCTTATTCAACCCAACAGCTGACATGGGTGCATGAGGAAGTCCAGTGGAAAACAAGAAAACCAACCAGCTGAACTTAGCCCACATTGCTGACTTGTAGAACCATGAGATAATTAAATAATTATTGTTTTAAGTCACTAAATTTTGGGTAGTTTTTGAAGCAGCATATCTTAAATGATATGGGTAGTATAAAATTTATCCAGATGTTTTTAACCTGAGCCAATCAGCATTAACATAAAATTTAATGCTTTACTAACAATTGAATGCAGAAAGAGAAATTGTACACTGTCTGAAATTAGCATCAGCTCCTTTGACATCTTAGCATATCAAGATTAAATAATTTTAAAAATACAGTCAATTAATATTCATAAAAATTATTTTTGTCTGCAAGTGAGTGAGATATTTATGATTCATAGGAAAGCAGGACAAGGGCCACTCAGCAGAAAACTTGTAGCACCGAACAGAAAAGTAGAGAATATAGCATTAGGTTAGCAAACTTCAGAGTTATGTAAAAAAGAACAATAATCTCTTCAAAGTGATCATAACATTTGTTGGGGGTGGATACCAAAGGACAGAGCTTCACCAGTATGTACAGTCTGTTAAAATTCTCTTTAACTACAAAACATCCATATGTGACTTTCTTTTTTTCACCTGATAAGAGTCTGTAATGCTCTTTTGTTTCTCAAAGTGATTATTGAAGGACAATTCACACCCCAAGTTAAGAATTCAAAATTCTAAAAGACTAATAACAAAATGCAAAGTGCCTATGAGTAATGATACAGATGTAGAGTGCAGACAAGCACTTTAAGGATTTAGAAAAATGTGTACCTCTTTTGGACCACTGATAGGAAAAGTGCTACCATGTGCCAAAGATTTTATGTATGTCATTTCATTTACTCCTCAAAAAATGCTCTAAAAGATAGCTGCTGGTGTTAGGTGATGGCAATAAAACTGAAGATTATGGGGACTATGAATCAGGGTATTTTGATCACAAGGAACTGAAAGCCCAATTCCAACAGTCTTAAGTGATATAAGTAATTAAAAAGTGGCAAGGTAAGGCAAGCGGCAGGTATGGTTTGATCACGCCTTCAACTTCTTTGCTCTGAGATTCTTTACATTCAGCCTTTCTTCTTGTGTTGGCTTTGCCTCCCAGGTGCTTTCTTTATGGGGGCTGCAGCAGTGCCAAGCCTTTGAATTACACACCACATCATCCTTAAGAACAGGAAACAAGCAGTATATAAAAGAGTTAAGCTTTACTAGGCTGGAACAAACTTAGGTCACATGTATATTTCTGAAGCAATCACTATTTCTGTAAGAAAGCCATGTGCTAATTGTCTTAGGCTGGGTTATCTCTACTCCTAAAGGATACAATGGCAGAAGGATTATATTTACTAATTTAATTGAACAATAGTCAGGACTATTCCCATCCAAAATCTTCAGCTTTCACACAAATGACGGAGGAAAGGAACAAACGCCAGTAATATCCACCTTGATGAGTAAGTGATGGAAACAGCATGAGAACCAATTTTTTTTTCTCCAAGTCCAACCCAATATCCTTTTCCTTATGCTGGCCCTTTCATCTAGGAAGTAAGACTTGAATTGGGCCTTCAGGGTTGGACATAGGAGGTGATCTTAAAATATTCACTAACTTGTAAGAGCTTTTGAGGTCTGGGAATGAAAAGCACAATTGTGTGTGATTGTGTGTGAACTCAGGGAATTAACAGTAAGGGTTGTGCCTTCCTCCATTGGTGGCATTATTAGAAGACTAGCAGTCATTTGTTCTATTATCCTGACAATTCAGGGAATTTTTATAAGCAGCGATTTTTGTTAAGGAGGGGTTAAAATGACTTCTTAGACATTGACAGTCCATCTCTAATAATGCATGTTAGCAGAAGGAAGACAAAGCTACGATTCATCTGCTAGGTCTTGGTGATGTCATAAACAGTTATGACAGTACTAGAACTTTAAGATTGAATTACCTTCTTTGTACCCACTGAAGGAGCAGGCTTTGCTGTGTATAACACATTGTGTAAGCTAAACAGTGTTTGGTGGTTTTCACATGGCGCATGGGAAGAAGGGAACTTGATCTGTGAACCCAGAAGATCATGAATCTGATATGCAGAAAGACAATTTAACCCTGCAAATTGCTTTGGTCTCTGATATATAATTCTAAAATTAAATAAATTAATATGTGCTGACATTTCCCTAACCTAATCTTAAGTATCACAGTTGAGTTAATCTAATGAGGAGTCCCAAACTGAGCACTTCAGCAGGTAACTAATAACACTATAATAGTCCAAGATTATAAAATCAGTTAATAACTCAAACCCATTAAATGTTATTGGTTGAAAGACACACAGTAGGCAGAGGGATTGGATCAAATCTATTTCTTTTCTCTTAGCAATTGAATATTTTGTAAGAATGTTACCATTTGAACATCTCAAGCATAGAAACATGGACAGTATGCAAGATTTGAATTTAGATGGTAAAAATACCAGGTTTGTAAATCAGAAAGGTTATGTATCACAGAGAATTTCTAAAGTCTCCAAAGCCAAAGAGAAAACAGAATTAACAGAAGAGATAACTGGAGAATATTCTTAAAGTTCATTTTTAAAAAATTCTTCTTATTTTTGGTCACCTTTTTTAATATTCTCATTTTTAGTTAATATGTCAGTAAAACTTACTTTAAAAGTAAGATGCTTTTTCCAGACAGTGCAGGGTGACTAAAAAATTATGCCGTATTTTGCTTTAATGCATGTATAGTTGCTGAGAGGACATTGATCATCAAAAAAGACCAAAATCTGTTTGAGGTATAGTTTTATAGATTTTTAATGAAAGAAATTTAAAAAGAGACTATAAAAGACTTTGGCATATCTCTGGTGAGTTACACTAGAGCTGAATGTGAAATTAAAACCAAGTTAGAATAATACAAAGGTTCACTAAGGAAATAGCCAAATCACTGCTGAAAAAGTGCTCATAACTATTGACTACTATCAGATGTGCTCAAATTTGAAAAAAATTAAATGATTAGTTAATTTAAATCATGTAAACATAAGAAAATCATATAATAAATAAAAGATCCTGTCATTTAAGATTGATTTGCTGTGTTTTCTAACTGATAGATTACTCAAGGGCTTGATGCTATCAAAAATAATAAAGACCCTTTTATTAATTATCATTTTTTATGATTTTGCCTGAATATTTTTTCCAAATAAATTTTAAATTGTATTTTTTATTAAATGTATTGGGGTGACATTCGTTAATAAAATTATACAGGTTTCAGGTATGCAATCCTACAATACATCATTTGTATATTGCAGTTTGTGTTCACCACGACAAATCAAGTCTCCTTCTATCACCATTTACCCCTCCTTTACCCTTTTCTACCTTCCTCTAACCCCCTTCCCCCTGGCAACCACCATACTATTGTTTGTGTCCAAGAGTCTTCCTTTTTTTCTTTGCTTAATTTCTTCACTATTCTAACCTAGCCCCCAACCCTCTCCTCCCTGACAGCTGTCAGTCTGTTCTCTGTATCCATGAGTCTGTCTCTACTTTGTTAGTTTGTTTTGTTCATTAGTAGCCACATATAAGTGAAATCACATGGTACTTGTTTTTCTCTGACAGACTTATTTTACTTAGCATAATATTCTGCAGGTCCATCCATGCTACCACAAAAAGTAAGATTTCCTTCTTTTTTATGGCCGAATTATATTCTGCTTCATAAATGTCCCATAGTTGGTTTATCCAGTCATCTACTGATGGGCATTTGGGCCACTTCCAAATCTTGGCTATTGCATATAACTCTGCAATGGAAATAGGGATGCATATAATCTTTCAAATTAGTGTTTCAGGTTTCTTTTGATATATTCCCAGAAGTAGAACCACTGGATCATAAGGCAGATCCATTTTTAATTTTTTGAGGTAATTCCTTACTGTTTTCCACAGTGGCTACACCAATCTGCATTCCCACCAACAGTGTTTGAGGGTTCCTTTTTCAACACATCCTCAGCAACACCAGTTGTCTGTTGATTTACTGATGATAGCTGTTCTGGCAGGCATGAGGTGATATCTCTCTGTGGTTTTAATTTGCATTTCTCTGATGATTGGTGACATTGAACATCCTTTCATATGTCCATTGGCCATGCGTATCGCCTCTTTGGAGAAGTATCTATTCAGTCCTTTGCCCACTTTTTAACTGGATTGTTTGTTCTTATGGTATTGAATTTTAGAAGTTCCTTATAAATGTTGGTTATTAAGCCCCTATCAGATGTATTGGGGAAAATATTTTTGCACTCAATAAGTTGTCTTTTCATTTCATTGATGGCTCCCTTTACTGTGTAAAAAATTTTTGTTTGTTGTAGTCCCATTTGGTTTTTTCTCTTTTGTTTCTTTTGCCTGAAGTAATATATCAGAAAATATATTGTTACAAGAAATGTCTTAGATTTTACTGTCTATGTTTTTTCTAGAATATTTATGGTTTTAAGTTTTACATTTAAGTCTTAAATCCATTTTAGAGTTTATTCTCAACTATTATATAATAAGGTGATCTAATTTCATTTTTCTACATACATCTGTCCAGATTTCCCAACATAACTTATTAAATAGACTATCTTTACCCCATTGTAAGTTTTTGCCCCCTATGTTAAATATTAATTGATAATAAATGTATTGGTTTATTTCTGAGCTCTCTATGGTGTTCCATTGATCTATATGTTTGTTTTTATGTCAGTGCCATGCTATTTTGATTATTGCTATGGCTTTTAAAAAATTTTTATATGTTTTTAGACAGAGGGCAAGGAAGGGAGAGAGGGAGAGAAACATCAATGTGTGGTTGCTTCTCGCATGCCTCCTACTGGGGACCTGACCTGCAACCCAGGCATGTGCCCTGAGTTGGGGAATCAAACTTGTGAACCCTTTGGTTTGCAGGCTGATGCTCAATCCACTGAACCACACCAGCCAGGGTACTGCTATGGCTTTGTAGTGTAGTTTGATATCAGGTAGTGTGATTCTCCCAACTTTGTTCTTTCTCAAAATTGCTGTGGCTATTCAGAGTCTTTTGTGATTTCATATATATATTTAGAATGTTTGTTCTAGCTCTATGAAATATGCACTTGGTATCTTGATAGAAATTGCATCCAATCTGTAGATTGCTTTGGGAAGTGTGGACATTTTAATGATGTTAAGTCTTCCTATCCATGAACAAGGTATATGCTTCCATTTATTTGATTCTTTTTTTATTTCTTTCTTCAACATCTTACAATTTTCTGAATATAGAACTTTTAAATCCTTGGTTAAATTTATTCCTAGGTATTATTCTTTTTAAGCAGTGTGAATGGAATTATTTACTAAGTTTCTCTTTTTGATAGTTTATTATTGGTATATAAAATGCAACTGATTTCTGGATATTTATTTTGTATCCTACTACTTTGCTGAATTCATGTATCAGTTCTAGTATTTTGTTTTTTTGGTGGAATCTTCAGAGTTCTCTATATAAAATATGTTATCTGCAAATAATGATGGCTTTATTTATTCTTCTTGTCTGTTCTCTGAGACTAGGACTTCTAGTACTATGTTGAATAAGAGTGTTGAAAGAGAACATCTCTATCTTGTTCCTGATCTTAAGGGAAATATTTTAGTTTTTGCCTATCGAGTATGATGTTGGGTGTGGGTTTGTCATATATGGCCTTTATTATGTTGATATATGTTCCCTCCATTCCTAAATTGCTAAAAGTTTTTTAGCACAAATGGGTGCTGAATTTTATAAATAAAATTTTTTCTGCATCTATTGATATGATCACATGGTTTTTATCCTTCATTTTGTTTATGCAGTGTATTATGTTTATTGGTTTTTGGATATTGTACCAATTTGTATCCTTTGAATAAATCCCATTTGATCACAGTCTATAAACATTTTAATGTATTGCTGGGTCAGGTTTGCTAATTATTTGTTGAAGATTTTAGCATCTACATTCATCAGAAAAACTGACCTATAATCTTCATTCTTTGCAGTGTGTTTATCTGGTTTTGGAATTAGCATAATGTTGGCCTCTTGAAATGAGCTTGGGCACCTTTCCTCCTTTTGATTTTTTTCTAATAGTTTGAGAAGTATAGGTATTAGGTCTTATTTGAATGTTTGGTAAAATTCACCTGTGAGCCACCCAGTTGAGGGCTTTTTTGGGGGGGAGTGTTTATTTATTACTGCTTCAATTTTACTAGTTGTAATCTGTCTATTCAGATTCTCTGATTCTTCCTGATTCAGTTTTAGAAGATTGTATATTTCTAGGCATTTCTCCATTTCTTCTAGATTGTCCAATTTGTTGGCATATTTGTTGGCATAGTTGTTCATGTTTTCTTATAATATTTTGCATTTCTGTGGTGTCCGCTGTTTCTCCTCTTCTTGTATTTCTGATTTTATTTACCTGGGCCCTCTGTCTTTTTTTCTTGATGAGTCTGGTTAAAGTTTATCAACCCGTTTTATCTTTTCAAAGAACAAGCTCTTATTTTATTGATCTTTTATATTGTTTTCTTAGGTTTTATTTTGTTTGTTTCTGCTCTTACCTTTAATAGTCTCTTTCTTCTACTCACTGTGGGATTTGTTTGTTGTTCTTTTTCTGGTTCTTTTAGTGTAAAGTTAGATTCTTTATTTGAGCTTTGAGCTTTTCTGTTTTTGTTTTTTGTTTTGCAATAGGTCTATAATGCTATGAATTTCCCTCTTAGAGGTACTCTCCCTGTATCCTATACATTTTGGGTTGTTGTGTTATTTTCATTTGTTTCAAGTTATCTTTTCATTTTTTCTTTGATCTTGTTAACCCATACATTGTTTAGTTACATGTTATTTAGCCTCAACATCTTTGTGTGGTTTTCAGTTCTTTTTCCTGTGATTGATTTCTAGTTTCATACCATTATGGGCAGAGAAGATGCTCGATATGATTTCAAAGTTCTTAAATTTAATGAGACTTGTTTTGTGTTTTAACATGTGGTCTATCACAGAAAATATTTCATGTGCACTTGAAAAAAAATATATTCTCCTGCTTTGGGGTGAAATGCTCCGCTGTAATTATTAATTAAATCAACCTGATCCAGTATGTCATTTAAGACCACTGTTTCCTTATTGATTTTCTGTCTGGAAGATCTATCTAACCATTGATGTCAATGGGTTGTTAAAATCCCCTACACTGACTATGTTACTGTCAATCTCTCCTTTTATTTCCATCAAGATTTGCTTTACATATTTAGGTACTCTGATGTTGGGTGTATAAATATTTACAAGATTTATATTCTCTTTGTGGATTTCTCCTTTTATCATTATGTAGTGTCCTTTTTGGTCTCTTACTGTAGCCTTTGTTTTAAAGTATATTCTGCAAGATATACCATATTTTGCCTTGTATAATGTTCATTTATTTGCACAAATCTTTGAGGGAAAAATAAGGATGTGCATTATACATGGGTATAATGATTATATACCATGGGTATTATAATCCCCTGCATAACTCACACAAAACATGGATATGCATTATACATGGCAAAATACAGTTGAGTATTGCTATCTCAGCTTTCTTTACATTCCCATGTGAATGAAATATATTTTTCCATTTCTTTACTTTTAGACTGTGTACATGTTTTGTTCTGAGGTGCACTTTTGTAGACAGCATATATATGGGTGTTGCTTTGTTATCCATTCAGCTGCCCTATGTCTTTTAATTGGAGTATTTAAGCCATTTACATTTAAAGTGATTATTGATAGATATGTATTTATTGATATTTTATTCTTTTAATTATGTCCCTCTGTTTTTCTTCTTCTTCTTTTACTTCTTCTACTTCTTAAAGCAGGCCCTTGAACATTTTTTGTAATATTGGTTTTGTGTTAAACTCCTTTTTTTTTTCTTGTCTGGGAAGATTTTTATTTCTTCTTCAATTTTAAATTATAGTCTTGCTGGGTAAAGTAGTCTTGGTTTTAGGTTCTTGCTTTTCATTACTTTGAATATTTCATACAAATTTCTTCTAGCCTCAAATGTTTCTGTTGAGAAATTGGCTGAGAGTCTTATGGGAGCTCCCATCTAGGTAGCTGTGTTTTTTTGTTTGTTTGCTTGCTTGCTTGTTTGTTTGTTTTTTCTTGTGGCTTTTGAGATTCTCTCTTTGTCTTTAACCTTTACCACTTTCATTATGATGTGTCTTGGTGTTGGCATCTTTGGATTCATCTTGTTTGGCACTCTATTAGCTTCCTGGACTTATGTGCCATTTTTCTTTACCAAGTTAGGGGAGTTTACAGTCATCATTTTTTCAAATAAATTCTTGATTCCTCGATCTCTCTCTTCTCCTTCTGTTACCATTATGATGCTGATGTTGTTATGCTTCATGTCATCTCAAAGTTCCCTTAAAACTATCCTCATGTTTTTAATGTTTTTTCTTTTTTTGCTCTGACTGGGGGTTTCATTTCTATCTTGTCTTCCAGACCATTTGATTTGATGCTCTGCTTCATCCACTCTATTATTTATTTCTTCCTCTATATTCTTGATGTCAGATATTATAGTCTTCATTTTTAACTTGGTTTTTTTTTGAGGTTTATATGTCCTTTTTCATGTTGTTGTTCTCACTAAGTTTCTTGAGCATCCTTATAATCATTACTTTGAATTCTATATCTGATAAATTGTTTGCCTTCATTTCTTTTAGCTCTTTTTCTGGAAATTCTTCTTTTCTTTCATTTAGGGCTTGTTTCTTTGTCTCCTCATTTTGGCTACCTCTTCATGCTTGTTTCTATGTATTGGGTAGATCTGCTATGACTCCCAGTGTTTGTGGGGTGGGCTTTTGTTTTAGGTATCCCATGGGACCTAGTGACACAGTCTTTTTGATCACCTGAGCTGGGTGTTGTATGTCCCTTGCGTATGTTATGTGGGTCCTTCTGCTGTAATTGAATCTTGATTGCTATTGGTCCATTCACACGTGGGATCGACCTGCAGGCTGACTGACTGTGAGGCTCAGTCCTAAGCACAGTGTGTGAACTATTGTACAGATGCTAACCACACAATGAAGAATTTGCCTCAGCAATGTCTGCTGACTGCTAAGATCTCCCTTTGGATATGCCACTTGTGAAACTTACTGGGTCTTGCTCTGATGTTGTCTGAAATTGGCCACTGGGTGTGGTAGTTCTGGGCCCCTTGGGAGAGACTCTGGTGCCAGCCAATGTCAGATAATGTGTGCCTGGCCATTAGCAACCTGTTTGAAGCAACAAGAAATCCACATTTTGTGGCTGCCTCTGCTCAGCTTGGGCACACATGGGAAGGACCAAGCTGTCCACAAAGGCCAGCTTTTTCCAGTGCTGTGCTCAGGGGTAGGTCAACAAATACCCCAAGGCACCCTAATATCCACCTCCACTTGCCTCCACCTGCAGGCTTCCTGTTAGTCTCAGTAACTGAATGATCTTCTGGTGGAGTCTGGAGCATGAGGCTAGTGGATGCCTTGTGAGTGCGAGGTACCAGTCAAGCTTCAGGGAAGATAGTAGGTACAGCTCCTGCCTCAGAGTCACATGGTTCAGTCTGTCCTGGATTTTGCTCAGTGATTCTGAGCCACTAGGATTCAGGGAAGTGGGACCTCTGGAGCCTGATGGTTGCATCTGCTGGAAACAAGGAGGGTGGTTCTGTTGGATGTCCTATGAGGGTAAAACAACAGTTATGTTCATGGGAAAGTGGGTGAAATGGCCCCCACCCCAAAGCCTAGTCTGCCTAGATCTCTACACACTGACCAAGACAGTTGACTCCTCAACAGGTCCTAAGTTCTGTAGGGTGGTGTGAGAAGGAATACAGAGGCAGGGCAATTGCTTTCCTCCAAGCTGGTACCACATGGAATGGGAGTGCTTCACCCAAGAAAGATGGCATCTGGGGTTTGGAAGAATGACTCAGCACAGAGATTGTGGTGGCTGTCCCACCAGCTCCCTCCTCAGAGCCTCAAACTCAAGACTCTCCTCAGGTGACTCTAGTCTGCTCCACCCTCCCTCTGCAGAAGCTCAGGGTGAGTGGTTGCACAACAAAATTTTATACATTAGTCCTTTAAGTACATGCTTGGGTCTCTAACAGACTCTGTCTCTCCCTTATGTTCAGAATTCTATTACTTTTGATAGTCTGATGTTATGTAGGCACCTCTTGCCAGCTCTGGGGCTCTGGACTGGGGAACCTGGCTTGGGGATTAAGCTCCATATGTCTTGGGAGAAACTCTTCACATCTGAAATATCTCTCTGGAACCTTGGCAAACACCTGTGGGAGTGGAGCCAGCACTTTTCCAGTCTTTACCCTTCTTACCAGTCTCAATATGGCTTCTTCTGTAAATCTTTGGTTATTAGACTCCTCTTCAGTTAGTCTTCAGTTAGCTATTCAGAATTATTGTTCTGTATTTTAGTTATAATTCCAGTTTGTTCCTGGAAGGAGGTGAGTGTAGCTTTCACTTACACTGTCACCACCTTGAAATCCTGATTAATTCTTATATAACAAAAATAAAGTGCATTCAACCCACTTAGCTATGTACAGGGATCTTGTTGCCCTAATAACTTCCAGAGATTAAAAGAAAAAAAAAATCATTTGATTGATTCCTGTACCAATTTTAAATAAAGAAGTGATATTTTAATAGATAACTTGTTGATTCAACAGAGCAAATATGCCTTAGGTATGAAAACAGTGAAAGCCTTTTTAATTTATAGGTTCTTGTTTTATTCATTTTCACCTTTTCTGGGATACTCACAGCTTCCTGATATATAACATTTCCCCTCATGTTTACTTCTCCAAATTTTTTTTCACAAAGGTAGATTCATGGCTTGGGATGAATAAAACTGGCTAGCCTAAGTTTAACTGATCAATGGTGCCAACCCAAATAGATGAAAACTTATGAACTTTTTCCCAGCCCACAAAGCCTTATCTAGTGTAAATGGAATACAATGGTTACTAATGAAGTGCATTGAAACCTATTGGCCTGAAGGCACTGATTCAAATTCTGCCCATACCTAGGAGAGAAGTCCTGAAAAAATGTGGCTGCAGACTGAGGGCTGTGCAATTAGGTTAGTGGTTTGAGTCAAAAACTCAGTTGACCAGAGTCCAACTGAGTCCAACAGATACCACTGATACAATTTATAACCTTGTTATAAATTATCTTCAGGGGTGTGACTTCATGTCAATAGACTGAGTGGTCATCTTCTATTCTGATTTTTCTTGTGGAGCTCACATAGGAAAACTTACTTTTTGGCTGACTGTGGGAACCCTGCTCAGAAGAAAAAAAAATGCTCATTCCCAAAAGTCAATTGCCAGAAGAACTTAATTAAAAAAAAATGCATTACAATACAATTCTTTAGCCTACAGAGATTTATACCAATATACTAGTCAGAGCTCAGTTTTACATGACTATATAACACTTTGGTTTTTAGAGATTATCAGGTACTAGGAATGGATGGAGCAAATAACATTGTAGGTTCCTACATAAAAGCAGTAATGAGAAAGAATTAATCTGTTTTTAAGAAAGTTGTTATGAATTTTAGAATTGGGAGGGTACTTGAAATGGAAAAGAAGAAATTACATTTAATATAGCAACTGTAAGGGAGTTATTATTTAATTTTACAGAGAAAGAGTGAAGGTATGTTTGACTCACGTCATATAAGAAACAGAACTAAGTCTAGAATTTGGCTTTTAAAATAATACTATTAAGCATGCTTCCTCCATCAAATTACTTTCCTTACCTTCTTTCTTCCCCGCCATTGAAAATAAGGGCAATTTTATAGGAAAAAAACACTGTAAACAATTAAACCATTTAGGTCATAATTTATTTGGCCAAGATTCCTAGGGTGTTGTTAGCCCTAAGGCATTCTGTAGAAAAGCAAGGCTGCACCTGGTCTGATACTCACCACCAGGAGCTTCCAGTTAGATCCCAAGATCAGATTACATTTTAACCCTGAAGGGACAGAGGAAGAAGTTTACACTTAAACTGCTGTAACCCACCAAGGCAAATGAGGTCTCTACAATCTGAAAAACTCTGTGTTTCCCCCAGCGCCTGTCCATTTTAGGGTTTGTGGACCCACCCGAGGTCTCAGGGGGGCTCACTGGGTGTGTGCAGGACAATGGGGACACAGAAGTGGCAGTACCTGCTTGAGGCTGGAATGGGGGTGACTTACACTGTGTATATAAAGTGGGGTCAAGTCAGACGTAAAATGGGAAATGATTAGCCTAAAGGCTTTACATCTTTAAAATCATTATTTTTTTTCCTGTCAGATAATAGCATTGCACATACCTCACACACAAGGGATAATTACTTTGGGTTTTTTACCTGTCATCTTACCCTCTTGCATTCCAAACTCCCAGCATCACTCTGTAGCTACTTGATTTTCTAGCAGTCTGAATGCTTCCTTCTTTATTATACGTACTCCTAGGAAATGGAACACATCTGTTAATATACTCAGTGGATCCTAGTGGGCTAACATGTACTTCTTTCACATTTTGCCTTCTCTCCCGCCCCAAATTATTGTCTTAATTCAGAGGCATAATTCAAATGATGACATCAATAAGAGAGGGAATCATTTAAAGAGCAGTGAGAGAGGTGTGTGTCAGTCCAAGTTCCAGTGGGAAACAAGTCATATTCAAATGAATAATAATTTGACGAAGCTTTATTCCCAAAAGTGTAGGTGAGGTGGATAACCACAACATAGATTGAGGTAACCTGAGGTTAGTAATCTGTTACTACATTGTAATTACCCTTCTTACTCTTGGATGAATAAAGAAAAAAAGCTGTTATCATGACCATAGGAGTGGGTCATTTAGGGGAGGAGGCCCTGACAGAGACAGTGACCTTCAGCCTATGAGGACACCTGCCTAAGGTGACCTTGCAAGGAGGAAGCCAGGAGACTCAACATTTCCTATACCCTTCTTCCCTCTATTTCCTCCAGGGGATCCTCACTGGGTGAACTCAACTGAAGCTGAGCAGACTAAGGACTATATACAATGCCACATGGAGCAGGACAGAATGTAAGCCTGGAGGGACAAAGTGAAGACATTTGCCAATAGGTATAAATTTTGAGAGAACCCTTCAAGTGACATGATGTAAGCCCTGACAATTTCTTCTATCTGGAAACCGATCCCAATGTCACAGATTTTGGAAAGTGAAGTTATGACTTTTAACTTTACATAGTCTATGAAGATCAGTTAGTTCTTAACGCACAAAAAGCTATTAAACAATTTGTGGCTTACCTGAGTTTTCTCTCTCTCCCTCTCATTCTCAGCTTCTCTTCCCATTCCCTGCTGCTCTTTTAAAAATTGGCCAAATAAGGTAGAGAGTGGTCCCAAATTAATTTTGCTAATGTGACCAGTCATTAAAAACTCCTTTGATAAATCTTGGTGGGAAAAAGGAAGTTTGTGTGTAGTTAAAAATTAACCAATTAACTTCATTTGCCCCTATAACCGGTAATTACTGAGTATCTACCATGTACAAGAAACAGTGCTAGGTGTTGTTATATTACATATAAAGAATTGGTGGCCAGTGTCCTGGACCTCAAAGAGCTTATAGTTTGATTATATGGAAATGAATGAGGACAGGTAAGTGGAGATATAATTCACTGAGGTAAAACAGTTGTCATACAATTTTAGTTGCAAAGAGTAAATGAAAATGTTAGAAGGTAAGCAGAAGGAACTCAGGAAATACCATTGCTCCAGACTGGGGCCAAGTAATGGGAGATTTCCAAAGGAAGGGATGTCTGAAATGAATTTCTAAAGGCAAATAGAATTAACTAGTTGAAAGAGCATACAAATATTCAAAGATAAAAATACCATCAGTGATAGGGAAGAGGTGTGAGAATATATTATGAATATAAAGATGGGTGGGGTTAGAGTGAAGGCTATAAAGGGTTGGATGGGGGTAAGGATTGTTGATAGATTAGATAGGGGAGGCAGATAAGAACCTATTTATTGAATCTTTGGTGGCTTTCCAAAGCTCTTGTTTTTGTTTGTTTTTTTTATCCTCATCTGAGGACATTTAAAAAAATATATATTTTATTTATTTATTTTTAGTGAAAGGGGAAAGGACAGAGAAGAGAAGGAGAGAAACATCAATGTGTGGTTGCCTCTCATGTGGCTCCTACTGGGGACCTGGCCCATAACCCAGGTATGTGCCCTCACTGGGGACCAAACCAGCAACCCTATGCTTTGCAGTCTGGTGCTCAGTCCACTGAGCAATGCCAGCTAGGGCCTGAGGACATTTTTTTTTTCATTGTTTTTAGAGATGGAGGAAGGGAGAGAGGAAGGGAGAAAGAAAAACATCATGTGAGAGAAAAGCATCGACTGGTTGCCTCTAGAGCTTGCCCAGACACAGGGATCATATGCCTGGATGGGAACCTCATGCACCCAGACTAGGGATGGAAGCCACAACCTAGGTATGTACCTTGACTGGGAATTGAAACTGCAACCTTTAGGTTATGGGATGATGGTCTGATACTCTAACTAACTGAGGCACACCGGCCAAGGCTTGTAAAAAATTTTTATTTAATAGAATTACATTGTGTAAATTTTACCCTTTGCAACAGTATGGATGGACCTGGGGAACATTATGCTAAGTGAAATAAGCCAGTCAGAGGAAGACAAATACCATGTGATTTCACTCATATTTGGAATCTAATGAATAAACTGTACTAACAAGCAAAACAGAGACAGACAGACTCACAGATGGAGAACAGATGACAGATAGTGGGAAAGAGAGGTTAGGGGATAGAGGGATTGAGCAAAAAGGGAAAAGGACTCATGGACATGGGCAATAGTGTGATGATTGCTGAGGGGAGCGGAGCAAAAGGAGACTAACTGGTAATGGAAAAATATAATAAAGTTTAAACAAAAAACTTAAACAAATAAAATAAAAAACTGAGCAAATGAACAGGACAGAAACAGAGTCATATATATGGAGATCATATGGTTACCAGTTGGGAGGGAAAATTCAGGAAAAGGTACAGGGTGAAGAAGTACAAATTGGTAGGTACAGCATAGACAGGGGGCTGTTAAAAACAGCATAGGAAATGGAGTGGCAGAAGAACTTATGTGCACGAGCTATGGCCATGAGCTAAAATGGGTGTTGTTGGAGAGATTCAAGGGTAATTCGAGGGGGGAGGAGGTCAAATGGGGAAAAATTGGGACAACTGAAATAGCATAATCAGTAAAATATATTAAAAATAAAAAATATTTATTTATTCATTTATTTATTTACAAAGAGCATGGTTTCTATGATGGCAGCAACAGGACATGACTAATATAACCATAGAATGAGTGATGTACATGAATTTCCATATTAATAGTCCACTCTGGCAGCTGTGGGGAGATTGACTGGAATTCAGTAGATATGTGGAGGGCCCGAATGGAGAAGCTGTAGGGCGGGGCATAGAGATGAAGAGAGAAATTCAAGAAATTGTATATAGTTATAATCAGTTGGGAATCATTATTGATTGAATGTCAGAAGACCGGTGATACTGGCCTATTTCATGTAGTGCAACTGGTAGCTTGTGGTGCCATTCACTGAGGTGTGGGAAACAGAAAGTGAGATAAGTATGCCTAGGAGACCAGGATCACTTTCAGACTTTTAGGTTTGAGATGCTATTGGGATGTCTGGGTTGACGGATAGCTGTGTCTGGGTATGAGATTAGGGACATAGAGCACAGTGGACTTCATTTTTCAATGTTACGCATGAATGGCTGAAAGTTAATGGCATTATAACCTGAAGTAGTTAATGCATCTTTTGGAGGTGGCAGGATCCAAGCCAAGTATAATATTTTGTTATCTTGCACCCCAAATAGAAAACTTTCCAATTGCATTTGTAAGAAGCGTGGATCAGAGATCAAGGAATGTGGTGGAGAAAAATGGAAATTTCATCTTCTTGGTTGATGGAATCAGGAATAAAAATGAAAACCTAGAATATCATATTACCTTAACATTTTAGAAATTAGAGCAGTGTTCTAATTAGCAAATTCACTAATATAAGATGATGAATAACTGGGTTTTGTTTGAATAGGTGAAAAGATAATAGCAATCATAGACTAAGTATTAAATATGAGTCAACACAAATGAGCAATTTGTTACCAGAGAGATTTGAAGGCAGAAAGTAAATTTTAGACTATACATTAGCAATGTAAGTATGGTTAAAAAGCATGTTTTAGTACTAGGTAAAGTTCAGAGAACTTGACAAGCATCCACATACGAAATGAGCTGCTTTAGAAAATGCAGAATGCCATAATACATCGAAGGTGATATTTGAGGTTGAGTTTTGGGAATCATATTATATCAACTACTATGTGCTTTTGATTCTAGTTACCTACTTAGTAGCCTGACTGTAAAATAAACTAATGTTAGAAGATTTCCCACTGAAACAGACCAAATTTTGCAGGCTAAAGCTGTGTCTCTTCCATCATGCATTTTAATTCTAGGTACCTTGCATCTATGAACTTTACATGACTTAGTTTAATACTCATTTTGAGTTACTGAATGATCAACTTGTTATTGTAGGCTCACATTAAGAATTAAGGATAGATTGGATGTAAATCAGCTAATACAAATCCTTACTAAAGAAAACCAGTTACTTTTAGGGAATTCTTTGTTGAATTATAGCTATTCAAATTGTTTTGACTTCAGGGAGAGAGACCAAATTGACCTCTCATCCAGACTGGTAGAAGAGGTGGAGATGGAGACAGGAAGCCAGGGTGGAGGGACCATGGCAAGGCGGCAGCTGGCAGATGGGGTAGACCCATATTCACGTGCAGATAAACCAGGAGGAACAACTGGGAAATGAGAGAGACCAGGCAACTTAGGGTTTTGGTGCAAGGAAAGAAAGCCTCAAAACCTCCACTGGCAAGAACCTGTGGGGTTTCCAGTAGCAGGAGAAACTGCCAGTCTCACAGGTGAATTTGTTTGAGAGACCCACAGGGTCCTAGAATGTACACAAACCCATCCACTTGGGAATCAGCACCAGAAGGTCCCTATTTGCTTGTGAGTAGCAGAGGGGGAAGTGACTGAAAGCTGACCAAGAACCAAGCAAGTGGGATTGTTTCCTCTCAGACCCCTCCCCCACATATAGTGCCACAAGGCAGTGAAGGGGGTTGCCCTGCTCTGGGGAATACCTAAGGTTCCACCCCTCACAATGTAATAGGTGTACCAAGACAAAACAAATATGGCCCAAACAATAGAGACAGTACAGATCGAAGCTCCAAAAATAGAACTAAATGATGAAGACATAGTCAACCTATCAGATGCAGAGTTCAAAACACTGGTAATCAGGATGCTCACAGAAATGGTTCAGTATGGTCACAAAATGGAGGAAAAAGTGAGGGCTATGCAAAGGGAAATAAAGCAAAGTATACAGGGAATGAACAGTGAAGGGAAGGAAACTGGAACTCAAATCAACAATTTGGAGCAGAAAGAAGAAATAAACTTTCAGCCAGATCAGAATGAAGAATTCAAAAAAATGAGGAGAGGCTTAGAAACCTCTGGGACAACTTTAAATGTTCCAACATCTGAATCATAGGGGTGCCAGAGGGAGAAGAAGAAGAGCAAGAAATTGAAAACTTATTTGAAAAACTAATGAAGGAGAACTTTCCCAATCTGGCAAAGGAAATAGACTTCCAGGAAGTCCAGAAACCTCAGAGAGTCCCAAAGAAGTTGGACCCAAGGAGGAACACACCAACGCACATAATAATTATATTACCCAAGATTAAAGATAAGAAGAGAATCTTAAAAGCAGTAAAAGAAAAGGAGACAGTTACCTACAAAGGAGTTCCCACAAGACTATCATCTGGTTTCTCAAAAGAAACCTTACAGGCAAGAAGGGGCTGGAAAGAAGTATTTGAAGTCATTAAAGGTAAGGGCTTACATCCAAGATTACTCTATCTGGCAAAGCTGTCATTTAGAATGGAAGGGCAGACAAAGTGCTTCCCAGGTAAAGTTAAAGGAGTTCATCATCACCAAACCCTTATTATATGAAATGTGAAAGGGACTTGTCTAAGAAAAAGAAGATGATCAAAAATATGAACAGTAAAATGACAACTAACTCACAACTATGAACAGCTGAACCTAAAAACAAAAACAAACTAAGCAAACAACTGGAACAGGAACACAGTCACAGAAATAGAGATCACATGGAGGGTATTGGGGGGAGGAGAGGGTAGAGAGTAGGGGAAAAGGTACAAGGAATAAGAAATGTAAATAGTAGGTACAAAATAGATAGGGGAAGGTTCAAAATAGTGTAGGAAATGGAGAAGCCAAAGAACTTATATGTATGGCTCACGGACATAAACTAAGGGAGGGAGTGCTGATGGTGGGGAGGTGCAGGGCAGAGAGGAATAAAGGGGGGAAAAAATGGGACAAGTGTTATAGCATAATCAATAAAACATATTTTAAAACCAAATTTAAAAAATGGCATAAAAGATCATCTGGCTATATTATTAAATATAATCATTTATTCCTCCCTGACTTACATAATTTCTGGCTATTAAAAACTTATATTAGTGTTTGGAACTTCCATTCAAAATATCTACAAAACATATCCTATTATAAGAGTGTTGGTTATAACATCCCTCTGTCCAAAAGCACCATCAAGAATGTTGTGTGATAACTAATGGCAATGTGTGTTTTTGATATCTGAAGATGACTGATATTGATTTATATATTTCTATACAAGCTTCAAAATGTATACTTCCTGTTCCTGATTGTCATTTTGCAGGACCTGACTCTTCTCTTTCCCTTACCTTTCTTTTTTAAAAAAAATTATTTTTATTTAATTAAAATTGTTTTTTGTTGATCAGATTGAGAGAGAGAGAAAGGGAGAGAGAGAGAGAGGTATCAATTTGTTGCTCCACTTATTTCCATATTCCTTGGTTGATTCTTGTATGTACCCTGACAGGGGATCAAACTGGCAACCATGATGTATCAGGAAAATGCTCTAACCAACTGAGCTACACAGCCAGGGCTCTTTCCCTATCCTTTATTTTTCCAAAAATTACTTTATTCAACTTCCCTCTTTCTCTCTCTCTATCCGCCCTGCCCCTGCCTCCCTCCCTCCTTTCATCTCTTTCCCCACCAACCCCCTCTTATTTTAAACCTTTTTTTTTTTTGCAGCCAGACTTGTTCCAACTCTTTTATCCATGCTTAAGAACAAAAGAGATAATGTCTCACTGAAAATGAACAGGGAAAATATATGCACAGATTGATTTTGTACATATTAAATAATGCCAGTTACTTATTACTGTGGTTTCCTGAATGTGAGGCTTATAGCTAATAATTACAGATTGAAAAGTCATAGGTTGTGGCCAATATATGCACAGGTTTCTATGATTCCCTCCATGTGGTCCTTCACAGGCTCTCCAGGGATGCCTAGTTGGCTCATCTAGAGTAACTGATTCAGATCCAGTCAGGTGTCTACTTGGTTGTATGTAGAGCGAGGTGAAGAACTATCTATTTGTGTAACCCCCTCAAGGCAAGTTCGTGAGGATAAACAACATTCTAAAACAATAAGACATAACATCCCTGTAGCATGGTATAATTGGCAAAACACATTTATTTTGGTGATCCTTATCATAGTCTTTCAAGAAGATTATTATTAGCTTCTCCATTTTATAGGTTAGTGAAAAATAAGTCTGAGATATTAGGTAAATTTACCATGATCACTCGACCACGTAAGTTTCAGCCACTCATCCAATATCTATATTATCCATAGACTTTTAAGGAAATAGAACCTGGTTCTTAGGTGAGAAAATACTTTTTATCAGAATTAAAAGAAAAGAATTAAAATCAAAGAATAGAGAAGATCATTTAATTAAAAAAAACAAAGAAATACAACCTTGGCATCATCTGGAGCATCACTTGACAGCTAAAAGGAAAATAACCAAACACAAGCTACCTATTCACAGGCAGTCCAACACAAGAAGTCCTCATTGCACCCCCTCCCCAAGTTTTCTAGAGGAAAGGGGTTATCATTTGCTAAATTTTATAGTAGAAAGGATAGCACTTAATGAGGTTTTATAAATGATAGTTTATTCCACATACATTCTATGTATAGAAACTTTTTGAGTAATGTTAGGCATATGCTAGCACCCATAGTCATATTTATAATATCTTCAATTTGACTAATTTTATTTTGATGTATGTTCACATGACATCAAAATTATCCAAGTTGAAAACGAAAAATCAAATCCGACACTCAGGTATTACTAAATATGCATATGTCTGGAACCAGTGTTAAACAGGTCTCTGTGAAGACGATACTCAAAGCCTTGCCTTACCATCTGTGATCTAATTTCAAGTTTCAGAATTAGAATGTTGTTCTTAATATACTAAAATATCAACTTTATCATACAATTTTCTCATTAACATTCTTTCATTCAATAATGTAGATAACTGAACTTAGATTAATACGTATGTGTGTATATATATATTTTTTTCAGTGATTTTTAATTAAGGTGTTTAACTGAAAAAAAAAATCCTCATTTTAAAATATTTTTACATGTCCTAAATTGGCTTTTTAAGCAAAATACTGTTTATTATTCATATAGACAAAACATTCTAATGAGTGATGGAATTTTTGCTCTCTATTCAAATATCTTGTTAATACCTAGACACAAAACACCATTGTTCTGTTTCATATAGAAACTGCAAGTTTATTTTGTTTGAAAAATGGGGAAATAAACTCCTGTTTCAACCCTTTCTTTGTTGTTCTAGCTGTGTGTCATTGACCCTGGCATGACTTGCCATGGGAAGGTGTAATGAGGCAAGACTGGGCTTGTAACAATTATTAACCTGCAAATATGCTATGACAAAGTAAATGTAAGTGACAGTGACACTTGTAAGTATATCGACAAATAGCACTCTCATTCAAACTACTCATTTTATTAATTTTATTTGATGAATGTTGGAGAAACGAACAACATTTCAATATAAAGGAAGACCAAATGTCATTAATTGGGCATTTCACATGGGCTGATAGATTGGAATCCTTCCACCCTCCTGTCTCTTTGGTGGTAATTTATTTAGCTGGGAAAGCTTGGGTTTGGTGTAGCATCTGGTTTTCAGTGATATCCTGCTGGTCTTATCCAATTTTCCAGCTGGGAGCATGAGGCACAGTGAGGTCGAATGGCTTGCCTAAAGGTCACCTGGTAGCTCAACTGGGATTATAACTCAGAATCTTTCTGATTTTCCCATCCTTTGCTCACTGGACCACAAAACTCCCTTGATCCCATCTTCTCAAGCTTGCCTAAGCAGGAAGTAATGTTTAGGGCTAGAAAAAAAAAAAAAGCCAAATTAAATACTGGCCATTGTCATTGTAAAAAAAGGATGTTAAACTTCCACTTGTATGACTCTAAAGGAATATTTTGTTTGAATTCTAACACCTGAGAACATTTCCATCCATGAGAGTTTTGTGTCTTTTCAAGTGGTCACCTTGGAAAGGTTCATCCCTATTGCTCGGATGCTGCTTTTGGTCAAAATGTTTTGAGGATGCCAATAACTTGATGCTTGTGGCAGAAGACTACAATTAATGCCTAAATGTATAATGGACTTTGCTCATTATAGTCAGGCACATGGTACTTGACTACTAAGTTCAAAGAAACCACCCAGTTCACCCTATCTAATAACTTCTAGGCTTGCCACTTCCTCAGCCTGGAAATCCTCACCATGGTTTCCTGTGGATGCCTCCTTTCCATCAGTCAGGTCTTAGGAGACACGTTGCCTGCTCTAACCTCCTACTGTATAGCAGGTTTTTAAATAATATTGTTTTATCCAACCTCATTTTGTTATAATGTTGATAAAATGCTGTAGGAATTAAACCTTTGTTTATATAAATTAGCCTATGGTAGAAGTGGTTTTGTTATATGTTGTGTCACTTAAAGTCACAGTACCTGTCAACAACATTAAATGAGGATGTCCTATAATAGCTTTCTTTATCTGATGTCCCCATATTTTTCATTAAATTTATTGCCATTTAAAATTTTTGTTGATTTTGTTTCCTTTTTTATTTTCTGGATCTTTACTATGAGCATAGGAGTCTAATCTGTCTTATTCACCAGTATATATTAGGCAGTATTTTATATATAAAAGAAGCTCAGTAAACATTTGTTGAAGAATGAAGAGCCATTTCTGGTGAAAGAAGGGCTCTCTTTTACTTTTTTTAAGTTATCATTCAAGGAGTTTCAAAAGGGATATCAATGAGGTGGTGAGGGTGAGTGAGATGACCCTTAGTCAGCCAACCAGATCAGGTGAATTAACCCTGAAGGTCAACAGAGTGACAGATGACAGCTGTCCCTGTCAGATCACCCTCTCATCCATAGCTTTGAGCCTTGAGATTGCTCCTAGGCTTGACTGGTGCTGGGCAGAAGAAATCAACCTTCATATATGTAGTATATATACACATATATGTATGTATATATAAATGTAGTATATATAAATGTTTATATATAAATGTAATATATATACTTCATAAATATAGTATATAGACTACATTTTTTAAATCTAAATTTGCAATGCCTACTTCTATCATTCACCTGTTTACACAGTTGATACTTAATGATGTTTGGTCACTTTTCAAAAGCCAAATCCATGTCCGAAGACTGACCAATATGTAAATATCTCACATCTAAAAAGGAATTTCTCCAATTTTTTAATCAACAGACGTATTATGCTGGAATCTCCCAGGGTGATGACTTTAAATAAGGCTTGTAAAACTCTTTAAGATAGTATTTTAAAGGACCCTGACAAATTATTTCCCAGATTTGCTTTTGTATGAGGTCTGTCCAGAAGGTATCCAGCCATATAATATGAAAAATAGACACATTTACTGAAGATACAAGATACAAGAAACATTGTACATAGGACAATGATGTCTAAGTCCCCTTCAAAGTAGGCATTGTGGGACCTCACACAGTTCTCTCAATAGCCATCACTGCCCCGTCATATTTTCCTGAATCTCATTGACAGTCTGAAACCTTATCCCTTTCAAAGGTGATTGTAGTTTTGGGAAAAGCCAAAAGTCTCAGGGTGTCAAATCTGAGCTGTAGGGTGGCTGAGTCACCTGGGTGATTTGATGTTTCACAAAAAAACTGCATGAGACGTGATGCATGAGTGGAGGCATTGTTGTGATAAAGCTGCCAATCACCAGTTGCCCATAGCTGTGGCCTTCTAAATCATCTGAACAACTTCTATGGAGGAATGTTCAAGCTTCACACAAAATCTGATGCACATTTGTGCTCTTCTTGCTCAGCCATTTTGAGTGTGATGGCCACATGGAACACATGCTCACTCAACAATGCCTACTGCCCCACGGACTAGTACACAGAAGTCATCATTGTTCACACACGTGCATTCCAGCCCACTCTCCTTGGCTGCCAGGTTACATCAATGTCGTACAAATCATTCTCATTATATTAACAATGACTGGACTTTTTTTTGGACAGACCTTGTATACTTATTCATGACTTTTGAAAGAAAATGAAACTATATGCTACACAAATTTCTGTTGCTGGCAACTCTATACATAAACTACTCCACATTTAAACCTAATAGCCTGGTCATCCTTTTATTGAAGAGGAGATACGAACACAGAGTGACTTTCTCAAAAGGATCTTCAGAGTTATTCTGGCATCCCAGTGAGTGCCTCACTGCAGGTATTACAGAAGAAGGGTCCTAGAACTTCCTCCCTGTGATCTGTCTTTAGAAGTCATATCTGTAGAATCTAGCTATTTTGCTTACCACCGTGTAAAGCCCTAGAAAGCCACTGTGTGATGTTCTTCGTGTCTGTCTGAGAATTGGATGATGGTGACATCAGGCAGTGAACAATATCCCTCTCACTTGATAATGAGTGTCCTGCGGATATTTTGTTGTAAATGTTGGGTGGCAGTTGCAGGGTAACACAAGGTACCTGTGTTATCTGCCTTTTGTTGCACTTTCAAAACTACTGCTGTGTAATTTAATTGAATCAATGTCAACCTTCTGATCACTTTGGCTAAGAGATGTATAGTTTAGAAATATGCACAAGCAGTTGTTACTACCATATCAGCATCTGAACTCCTGTGACAATTTGAAACTACCTGGAGGAGTGAAGTTGAGCCTCAAATTTATGTTATTAATGAAAAGAAAATAGTGGAAAACTATTAGAATGCAAATAAACATTGAAATGGACTTTTTTTCTTGATCTGCATATTTTAGGGCAGGCACCTTAAAGGCTCTCAGGTTATTTTACATGATTCTTCAGACAGACTATTCCTCTTTGTCCTGAAAAATGTGGTAAAGAGTTAATTGGCTTCTTGAATGATCCAGCTTATCTTGTGTTCCAATAATCATTTTTTTTTCCATTGGGAAAGAATTAGGTTGTACTAATACTTGTTCTGGAAAAGTCAGAAAGTCTCTCATCGATAGGGTTGGTATTGAGAAAACAGGATGTGCCATTAAATGATCTCTTTGTTTTTAGCCAACAGAAATGTGATCTTTCCTTCTTTTATACCACTGATATAAAAGCACCCCCCAATGTTCCAGGCCCTCAGAGAGTCATAAACTTTGGATCATTAAACTGATGATGGGAAACCTATCTGGGGATTGTTTACAAAAAGATGCAACTGTTTATATTCAGAAAATGAACCCTAGACACAACTGAAATAGAACATACTAATGATTATAGTATAACTGTAAAAAAAGGAAATAGATTTATATTTTCAGTTTACTTTCAATTTTGTTTTGTATTGGTCTCAGGTATACAGCTTAGTATTTAGACAATCATATACTTTACATAGTATTCCTTTAGATATTTCCAGTCTCCAAATGGCACCATACACAGTTATTGGACTATTATTGACCGTATTTTGTATGCTTTACTTTACATCCCCATCATTATTTTGTAACTACCAATTTGTACTTCTTAATCTCTTTACCTCTTTCACCCAGTCCCCCAAACTCTCTTCTCTCTGGAAAAAATAGATTTCTTGAGGTTCTTTTTTTAGTATCATCAGTTGAGTTTCATACTTTGCAACTTCTTTCCAAGAAATAGTCCCAAGTGACCCTTCAAACATTTCATAAAAATTGCCTTTGGGGAGGAATTGATCATTTCTCATAGAGCTGGCAACTATGTTTCCTTTTCCATTTACATCAATGATTCAGTGGGCCAGTTTCTTGTTATTGATCATGCTGACATTAGGAGGAATCTCAAGATCAAAGAGTTTGTAAACAGATGTACTGAATGACAGCAAAGTCAACCCATCAAATAGATGCACTTGGTGAGCTCCTGATTGATGGAACAAATTTTCTCTGACATCACAGGAAATTTTTTTTGATTGCTTCTGAGTAGACAATCTGACTTCCAGGGACATATTTTAAATTAGCTCTCTCTCTCTGAAGAACTAAACACTTTTTTTATGGGAGAAATGTTTTCTAGTTAAATTTATGAAGAATAAATAGGGAATATGACAAAACAAATAAGAAAATAATGGAATTTTTGCTGGTCTGATTCCTCATTCACTTATTCATTCATTCAACAATGTTTATAGATTATCTACTATGCACGATAGTATAATATAGGGTGTAATATTAGAAACCAAGTGGTAGATGCAGAAATTATTTGGAGATGCCACTCATTAAAAAAAAAAAAGAACACAGAACTAGCAATAGTTACGGTATATGTATATTTGGGATTTTAACTTGTAATTGGCCCTGCTTTCAGCCCCAACTGTGGTGTCTAATGAAACGTAGTAGCCCCAAACAGAAAGGCTGTCTTCCAGGGGTGAGGAAGGTACATATTATTAAGGACCAAAATGACTGTGGTAACTGATACTGCTTGCCCTAAATTTCTATGTAGAAGAAAGAGTGTAACAGAAAATGAAATCGGATACATAATTTTATCCTATTCTACTGTTTAAAAAAAGGAATTAGGGTAGAGGTCTTCTACTTTTTTGATATCTTGAAATATTGAGAAAGAGGAGGACAGAGAAAGAGAGAGAGAGACATCTGAAGGGGGTGGGGAAACGGGGTAGTAGGAAACTCAAACATTAATGGGTAATAGAATTTCTCCTGCACTGGCCACAATACATATGTTTGTTAAAAAGCAAGAGGCGGGGAAGACATGCATGCCTGATGTTGAAGAAAAGCCTGTTTGTGCCTCACACACTGGAGAAATTGTTCAGGAATAGTTCATCCATGTGAAAATATGACCCATGTCATTTTGCCAGGGTCATTAAGACACTGAGCTGCTGAGTAAGGCCAGATTGGGTAAATTCAAGATCTGGGGGTGAGGGGGGGGGTACATACTTCCTAGTGCCCAGTTTTTCTAAGATTCAAAAAAAAGTCAGTGGAAATAAGGTTATGAAGTGCCACTTGCGTGGGCGAGACAGGGTCTCCAAAGGGTGGGAACCGGCCGGATCTCAGACATGGTTCATTCTTTTAGATCCTTCTCCATTTTCTTAGTGGGCAAATTGAGAAATACAGAACCCAGCACTGCTAGCCAGAAGAAAACAGTGGTATTTAGAGATGGGGAAGAGGGAAAGGTTACAAATAATTTTTGAAATGAATCTCCCATTCTCTTTTGACTATTGTCATATTCATGTTTCACAAACTCCTAAAATGTCTGGAGATAAAATTCAGATCATTCGTGGTGAAAAAAAATGGCTTTATAGAGATGCTTAGAAGACATGAAAGCTATGTTTGAATGAATGCATATTCAAAAGCAGGCAGGAAATATGGGATAATGAACAAGATCTTTTCCTATAATATATTGGGAGAATTGTATGAAGCTTAAGGGTGTCCTACATGAATTGAAATAACTAATTGAAAAACAGAAAAAACCCTCATAATTTAGCTGTTCTAGTTTTAACTAAACTAGGACAAATAATCAGTTCAATCTCAATCTCAGTGTTAATTTTTTAAAAATTAAATTTACAATTCTAAATATGCTGGCCTTTTCTTAGTGTTCCAGTCTCTCTATAATTCAGGAGACTGGCAGGGCAATAATGTATTTAATTAAACAAATAAAATCTTATAAATCTACAATGGACCAGAACTTTAATCTCTATGGGCCTCAGTTTCTTTATTTGTAAACTGATGGATTATGACCAGTTTATTCCCAAATTTTACTCTTTAAATTGTATAATTGTTTTCTAGGTTTTAACATTTCAGTAAAGGGCTTTAGGATATGGATGCAGGTCTTGAAACTATTTGTACTTCTATTAATAATAATAATAATATATATATATATATATATATATATATATATATATATATATATATATAGTAACCCTGTTATGGCCTTTCTGCAATCCCACCTGAATATGTGAGAGAAGGATTCTTGGGTTTCTCCTTATTAGCTGCTAACTATATTCTAGGAATTTTTTTTTAACTTAATAGGCACTTACTTTTTGACCAGTAAAGGAGTTCGTCTGGGTGGAGATTGCATTGAACCTAAGTCAATCATTCAGTTTTAATGGGGTAGGTTTCAAAATCATCCTTAAATTAAGGACAGAGGATTTATTTTAAAGGATCCATTTCAAAGAGATATATCTTTATACCTTTTTCTTTTAAGGGTCTGCAAGCATGTTTCAAGCTACTTAGATTAAACAATTTGAGAACTACTGCTATGAAGTGTTTTCTTTCTTTCAAAAATGCAGAAGTGGTTTTCAAACCAAATTGGCAGGTACATACAGAATCTTGGGCTCAGAGAGGGAAGGAGGAGAAACATGAGACCCTTGTAAAGATTTTACCACCATTAAGTTTCTTTTGAGACATTCATATCAGCCCACTGATAAAATGTCATAAAATAACTGCCATCTCCACCTTTTATAGGAGCAACCCTTGGGTTAGTGCTGCTGGATTGTAATAAGGAAACGTGTCTTTTAAAAAATGAAAAGGAAAAGATGACCTTCAGGTTACTCTGGTCTGTTGATGGGGTCAGGGGAAGGAAGGTTCAAAACCTAGTAGGAGAGGGGTCAGTCTGACACTGGATGCAAAAGTTCACAAGTCTGTAATATAAATAATATATGTAGGAAATGAGTGTTTACTCCTCTCTAATGTTAGCAAACTGGAAGGATAAGATGGCTTCCTTTTGACGCGAAAAAGATCTAAATGTGAGATGCTATTTTAAACAATGAACAGCTGTTTCATCTTGAATCAAAAAGAACAAAGAAAACACCCTCAGGTCCACATAGGATATATTGTGGTTTCCCGTGTGTGTGTGTGTGTGTGTGTGTGTGTGTGTGTGTATGAGTGAGTGTCTGTTTTCCCTCTTCTCTTTTTACTTAGGATAATTGAAATGTCATTTTATCTTGGGATGTTTTCTTTACCGACCAGGGACATGAAAAGTTAAAATATGGGAGAATTTCCTTTTCATCATTTAGAACATAAACAACTTTTCATTGCTTTAATATGAAGTGTTTTCTTTGTTAATCCAACAGAGATTAATGCCTAGAATGCTAAACTGTATGCATAAGGAAAAAATCATGATGGTCCATGGATAATATATTTTAGGCAAGACTAAAGCAATAGGGTGGCATTATATCATAGTCTAAGAGTTTTCCCTTGCTCTGGAGAGCAGCTGGAAATATAAAGGGTAGCCTGAGTTGCTGATTTAAGAGATTTCAATTATCCAATTAATGCCCAGGCCTGCTAGAATTGAATTCACAGGAAAGTTTAAGCACATATGTTTGAATGATTCAGAAAATGAATTTCTGATTTTCAGAGCAAGCTTCTTGAAAATTAAACTCAAAACACCTCTTAGATTGATATGCAAAGATATGTGTCTTTAAAAATGTTAATTGATACATAATATAATTTGTCTTGATTTTGGTTTTGTATTAAAATAAAAATTGGTAGTACACAATTTTACATACTCAATGGGTAGCAGATTCTTTACTTTTTAAGTTTTCATAGATATTTATATCTGCCTTCCCAATTCTAAGTTTTGGAAAAATGAAGAGGCATTACGATGAATTCTGTTATTCCAGATACAAAACGCACACATACACAAATGCTTCATTTTACCTGGAAAACGATTCCATTACACAATCTAAAGTTAAATTATTTACTTATCTCTTTCTAAAAAGCTGGAATATAAGAATATAAGAGTGTGACTTTTTTTTAATTTGAAGGAACTACTTCATTTAGCTTTTTTTGATTACATAGTTGCAAAAATATATGTCTGCCGTTTTACTCTGATTCTAGCTCTCTTCCTTTTTAACTCAGAGACATAATTTTAGTTAACTTTCCTGGGGGCTTCATTCCTTGTAATTTTGTGTTTGAAATAAAAGATGAATTTCTTTAAATTAAGCACAGGAAATTCTAGGCCAGAAACTGCTATTGCTCTTCCTTCAAATATAGATCTGAATAATACTAATATGTTGTAAAACTTTAAAAAAAGGAAGGAGAAAGAACATGTGCAAATTCTTTTTTCTTAAATCCAAACTTGGTTATATAGCACATTAATAAATTGTCCTGTCAACCTCTAGGATGTGGGTTCAACTCCAACTGGTTTAATGGCCACAAATATTTCCTTAGAAGAATTCCAGATTTCTGGATGGAGGAAGGGATGTCAGGGAGTCTCAGGACAGGCTTGAGAGCCCCCCCAGAAGGTGGTCTTGGGAGGTAATCAAACCCTGCTGATAGGATTTGGCAGTTAAAATAGATGGAGGTCAGCCTGTCATTTTGTCTATTTAAATAAGTCACTCGCGATTAAGGATAAGCAGCAAGTTTTCTTTTCTTTCTCACTTTTGGGTCCTTGCAGGTTCTCATCTGTTTCTCTGATGTTCTCCGCTTCTTGAGGGTTTCTCCCTCTCATTCTCGCTTGCCTTTTATATGGAAAATGTTCACGTTTCTTTCCTCCGCCTTTCTCCCTTGGAGACATGGACTGGGAAACAATTTATCATTTTATTTCATTCAAATAACAAAAATTGATTTTTCAACTAAAATTTTTACTACATACCACGTGTTTTGTGACATGGAGATAGAGTCTAAACTGAAGACAGGAGTCTGCTATTTCCCTCTTTGCTAGGAGAGGCCACTAGAATCTGTAATCAAGTTTATGATGATTTTTTCCATCTGCTTGGGTCTTTGTCAGGTAAACTTACTTTTCTGCCTTTTGAAAAAATTATTGATGTTTATGATTTTATATAAATGTCCATGAAGACTACATTTGCTTTTTGGAGGATTCTTGGCTATAAAATAGCAGGTTCTTATAAGATCATGCACTTTTTTTAAAAAAGTACATGGATTGTTACCCAAAATGGAATCAGTGATATACGAGTATAAGTATTTGCATCTGCCAACTTGTTTGCTGAAATCATTTACAAATGTTCTGCAATACTGTGTCTTTTTTTCAGTGGTTTTCATCCAATGCTCTTCTGCCTTCCCAGGTCTAGTTAAGACTCTTCCTGCTCCTCATGTTGTTCTGGAGACAGGGCTTGTGAAAGGCAACACTTTAGTGAGTGCAAATAGATCCAACACAAAACCAGCCACCTCTTGTACCCTTTCTCATACTCATTTTTTTCCATAGAGAGAGGAAGGGGGTAGTGGGGGGGTGGAGAGAGAGAGAGAGAGAGAGAGAGAGAGAAATCGATGTAAGAGAGAAAAACATTGATCAGCTGCCTCTTGTATGCACCTTGTCCGGGAATTGAACCCACAAACTTTGGTGCATGGGACAATGCTCCAACCAACTTAGCCACACTGGCCAGGGTTTTCATACTCTTTGCCCATCGTTTTCTCTGATCAGTTTGGAAGCATCTGGCTTTGGGCAGGTTTAATCTGATAGTGTCCACCTCAGCTACACCACATATTTTGTGCTTTCTGTCCTGGTACAGGAAACTCATGGTATCCAAACATGCATTGCCTGGATGTACCAGATGGTTACACCCTACAGGGGAACCCTTAGGTAGTTGAGGACAAGAGCTAGTACATCCCTTGGGTAGACAATTTTGAAGTTCATTCTATATGTCTCTTCAACATTCCCAAGGGAGTTGAACCCCAGGTGGTCATATCAGTGATCAATGCAGTGTGTATGGAAATTTCCCAATCATCTACTCCTATTCTTGGTATTATTTCCCCCAAATAGCCTGTTTGCACACAGGTTCTTATCTCAGGCTCTGCTTTCCAGGGAAACCCATCCTAAAACAAAACAATACAACACGATGCAAAACAAAACAAAATAAAAATCTAAGAGATCATTCTTCTAATGTGACTTGCTATCTCATATCATGGTTATTTAAATATAGTTCTATCTCTTCTAAGAAAATAGTTTGTGACTTTATAGCTGTGACAAATATTGCCCTCCTCTCTTTTACACCTAGCTCTCTGTTGGGACCTGGGGACACAGCACTGGAAGAGAAGATGCCACTCCTGGGAAAGAATCTGCAGTCTAGAGTTTACCCTCTTTGGATATTTCACTATAGGGGCAGAACAGCTTGTTTAAAAAAACAAAAACAAGTAATGTTTCTTAAATTTACATAGAACTCCTTTGTGAAAAGGTGTTTATATCTGTGTTAGTCACAGGACACAATAAATAACATTCTACAGAAAAAAATCTGGGTGCTGTGGGAATGAAAAAAGAAGCCAAGAGATAAAAAGTACATCAGAGAAAAAGATTTTCTCCATGAGATCTTTTGAGTGAGATTTAACAAGAGGTGAAAGGCTTAGGCCGAAAGAGAGGAAAGACAAAGGCATCTGTGGGAGGGAATGGGGGGAGAGAGAGCTCAGAGTATAAGAGCATGGGTAGGTAAGTGTAAACACACGGAGCAGCTTTTCCCTAAGTGTAGTCCTGAAGAAATTAATATCCTGTGAAGGGTCAAGAGGTATTGCACTACAAATAAATTGGGGGGATTAAATAAATTAGAGAAATTTGCTTATTACTTCTAGAATTCAGGGGTTCCTTGTGCACATGGTATATTGATTCTAAGATGTACTGCTATTTATAAAAATTAAAATTAAATCACCCCCAAGAACCACGTTTGTTGGAATGGAGCATTTTCCAAACTTCTGTGACTGTGAAATATTTTGCTACTAGAACACTGAACAGTGTTCATCTCAAGGCACATTGATGTTCCACAGAGTGAATCTTGGAAAATTCTGGAAGGGAGCGGTGCTGAGAAATGAAGCTGATGGAATCAAAGGTGGGGTGTGTGTATGGCACTGAATCTCTTATACTAGATAGATACGTTTGGGTTTGGCATGTCAAGCAATCAGACATTACTGGCTCCAACCTGGAAAAGGGAAAGATGGTTTCTTGTAATATAAGTTAGCTTCCCAAAATCTCACTTCCAACTTCTCATTTATGTTATCATCATCCCATTAGATTTACCATGTTTATTGTTGGAAAGGCAGTATAATGGAGGATTTCATAGTCAGAAGCCCTTTTACAAATCCCAACTTCTCCTCTTCCTGTGTGATCTTGGTCTATGTCTCCCTGCTTTTGTTTCATCATCTATAACAAATATGAACATGATAATAGTGCCTAGCTCACAAGGCTTGGGAGAAGATTAGATGAGATAAAACAACTAAAGCACTTAGCAGAGTGTCTAACGTAGAGCATGTGACCAAAAAAGAGAAAACATTTATTTTAAAGGAAATTTTATTGTGTAATGAAGAAAGCACAGACTTAGGAACACGCAGTCCTAAATTTAAATCTTGCCATTGTCCTTTTAAATAGGTTTACCAAATCCTACACATTATTGTCATTACCTCAAAAAGAAGAAATAATAGCACATGTCTCACAGGGATATTGGGAGCTTTAGAGATATTGATAAAACATCAAGGACAGAGATACTGCTGAAGAAACAGTCTCTGGACTAATTATTGCTATGATTCTACAGCGTCCCTCCATTTCTTATTAGATATAATATATTGCTCTTGAGCTGCCCCAGTCATTTTCTGAAATCCCCTCAATTTTTTCCAGTGATTTCTGCTAGGCTGAAGGAAACGCTTATGGTGATTACTGAATTATGGAACTTTACTAAAATTTTGCTAAATAAATGGATGAATTAATATTTCTTTGCAAATTTCAGACAATGATTAAACATAAAAACTGATTAACATAAGAACTCAAATAAAATGGGTCTATTTTATCCTTGTTGTATAGACAGAGGAGTTAAAAATCTAAGAAAGTTAAGAACCATGTCTAGGTATTTTGTTCTTGCAGATTAGATTTAGGCTTCGACTCACCGTTTCTCATATTTATTCTTGTATTTGTAAGGGACAGATAGGATGGAAATACATTACTAAACTTTCCTCTTTGGTATCTGTATCATCTCCTAGGGATTTTGTTAAGGGGAAAATTTAAATTTTCATTTTTAAGAAAATATTGTCATAAGGTATTTTATTCTAATACATTCTCACTGGAAATTTTGAATTTACAAAATGAGAACTACTTTTCCCATATCAGCATCAAACAACAAAGATAGCACTCCAAAATCCTCTTTTATTTTCCTTCTCTTTGTGTGTGTGTAATAATGCCTTACCAGGTTTTCATTCAGGTTAATCTGGAAAAATTGTTTTGCTAGGTGACATGTACCTTGTGATCCTGTTGTGTGTTATATGCTCTTTCATATGAAGGCATATGGGAAATGTTTTTTAAAGAAACACTTAAGATTTATATTGTAGATCATGCCATCTGAAGTGTCACTTAGGGCACATAAGACCATATGATCACTCAATAACTTTTTTAAAGTGGCACCTTCTCATAGGATGAATATTTTATAAAAAAGACAGAGAGACATATGATTATACTATTTTACTGAAGCACATTTCTTTTTTAAAAAATATTTTATTTATTTATTTTTAGAGAGATGGAAAAGGAGAGAGAAAGAGAGAGAGAGAAACATCAATGTGTGAGAGACACATGGACCGGTTGCCTCTCACATGCCACCAATCAGGGACCTGGCCTGCAACCCAGGCATGGACCCTGACTGGGGATCGAATCAGTGACCCTTTGGTTTGCAGGTTGATGCTAAATCCACTGAGCCACACCATCCAGGGCTGAATCACATTTCTTTAAGAAACCAAGGACAATTTTTAGCCAGCTGCAGAAACAAACATATTCTTGTTTTAAAATTTGACATGAATATGTCCTTATGTTTAAAATCTTTTGACAATGTACTGGAAATTTGAATTCTTACAACCCTAAAGAGAGGAAGAGATGAAAAGTACTTCCTTCTATTTGTGAGTTATATTTTTTTATTTACAAATTAAAAAAATTTGTATTGTACTTTTTTCATTACCATTCACCCCCCTTACATGGCCCCCCAGCTCTGCAGTCACCACACTGTTATCCATGTCCATGAGTCCTTTTTCCTCTTAGCTTGACCCCTCCAACCCCTAAGCATGACTCTCCATAGCTATCAGCTTGCTCTCTATGAGTCTATTTCTACGATTTTGTTTGTTAGTTCAGTTTCTTCATTAGATTCCACGTATGAGAGAAATCATATGGTATCTGTCTTTCTCTGATTGGCTCATTTCACTCAACATAATGTTCAGAGTTTATGAAGTGTTTTCATAAACTTCATCCTTGTTGAAGATTCTGATGAATTACCTTCCCATTTCAGGGGATATAGTAGTTAGCTTAAAACATGAAATCCAATAACTACAACAGTCAACACAAGTGTTTTATAAACCACAGTGGTGCCAAATTTCCCACTTTCACAGTTGTTCTCAATGCACCCCTCCAAACCCATCCCATGGACACAGAACAAATGGCATTGTAACAATTGGAATTAGCTTTGACAGGAGAGATTTAAGGTTGCAAAGCGACACAGGGTGGGTTTAGGGCAATGTTCATTCCTTGCTGTTTTCCTATTTGGATATAGACTAATTTCTAAAAACTACTTAAGATACAGCATAATTGTTAGAACAAAATTTTTGTATCTTCTAATTTTCTATATATAGGCACATGAAAGAAGAAATTCTGGATTTCAACCTCAGCTATTTGCAAAAATCCTCACTATTTTAGTCTAGATTGTTCTTTAAACACACACACACACACACATACACACACACACAAACACACACACTCACAGGAGCAGCAGGAAAAAGAAAGAAAACAACCTTACAATTTCATGTGATGAAGAACAGATTAAAACTCACCAATTTGTGATGTTATTATACTTGAGAGTTTTCAAAGGCAAGAGCCAAGGTCTCTAAAGAACTGAAATTGGAGCATCTTATTGATCTCAAATGGAACTCTTACTGAGTATTTATATTCTAAAATAAGAAAAATCTGTTTAGGGCAAGGAATGAGAATCCTAAATGGGTTCTTTTACATGTGCAAAATCTGATTTATCAGCCCAAATTTTACAAAGTATTTTAACAGGCAGTTTTATTCTTCTCCAACCTAACGGTAGCCACATGGCCAAGATCCCTCTGAAAATGTGTATCTTTGCTTAATATTTATCTAAATATTATATAATTTAAGGCTCTTTGATAAGTATGTTGAATCTCATTGTCCTGATTTATTAGGAGAAAAATTAAAGTGGAAAAGATTGATATTGGGGAGAGAAAGACTAGTGTCCAGTGACGGATTTGGCTGCTAATCTGGCAGAAAAACAGCATGGTCAAAATTTGAGACGGCACTTTAGGTCTTATAATAATCAGCAACCAAAAGAAAGAAGAAAGCTAAAAATAGGGATGAATAATTAACAATCTAAAAATAGACTTGGCTAGTCATATGGAAGTCATTACACTCTAGAGGTTAAAAGGAGCTGAAGAGAATAAAAAACAAATCAAATATTGCATATTAAATGGACTACCTAAAAACATACTCTGTAAATTCTTTACAGAGTTCAGCTCCATCGAAGACAATTTGGTACAAGAAAAATAGAAAAGCACAAATGATCATTTCCTAATTGATCAGAGTTTTTCTTGGAAAGGTGCTTTTGGCTCTAATCCAAAAGGTTCCTTTGGTTTAAGATATGCCTGTCATGCAATTGACATGATGGGGATTTGGTCTTTCACAATGCGGAAAAATATAGGGATTTTTAGATCATTTCTTATATTTAGAATAACAGTAATGCTTGCAATATAAATAGCATTGCCTGAAGAACACAAAATTATACAGGAGAGAGAAAAACTGTCAACAGAAATGTACCTAGTTCAATGGTTCTAGTATGCCCTCAAAGTTCTGAAATGTTTTATAAGATTGAAGCTGTCAGGGTGTGTAATTTCTTGTTTTTTAAAAAATTGTTTAATGGGAAGATGCATGAAAATGTTATTATAGGCAAATTACTATGAAGGCTGTAGAGTTCGTAGGCCTTTTATATCTTTGATGTCTATTACAGTTCTCAATACCATTGCTTAGAAAGTCATGGGAAGGAATTGTAAAACTGCTTACTTTAGTTCTGGGTTTTTAAAAAAGTGGATATGTGAAGGATTGATTGGATGCTGACTAAATTAGAAAGCAGCATATTAAAGTGGAAAGCACACAGGTGTGCAGTGTGAGGCTGAGACCAAACTGGGAGCTAGGCTCTGCCTTTTATCATGTGATGACCTTGGCCAATGGATTTATCTGCCGAACCTTATGTGTCTTATCTGCAAAATGAAAATAATGGTTTCTTGATATTTATGTTATGCATTACAAGTATCTTATAAGAAAACATATGTAAAATCTTTATCAACATAACAAGGGCTTAATAGATGATAATTGCTCTTGGTACTGCTGTCCATCAGTTTAATTTAGTCACAGTTAACAAACTCTTAGGACATTGGCAGATAAAGGCGGTAAATTTCACTAGAACGGTTTGAAACTTCATGGATAAGGAATAATATGTCCTTTCTAATCTGCAGCCCTGCCATTCAAATTTTAGGAAAGTTTCTTGATCCTCCCTATTGAATTTAAATGATTTTTGCCTTCTCAGATGAGGCCATTTATTCAAGACCTATGTTTTTATTCTTTTAACATGAGTACCTTTATGCCTACATAATAATTCTCATCTATGTCTTGATTTTTATTTTCATCTTCATATGCATATTATTGTCTATGATTTATAAATAAAATAAATGATAATGCCTGAAATTATAAAAATGGATATAAAAACCAATTCTTCATTAAAGATCTTGCACATTTTTTAAAGTATTTCTCCTAGCTAATTTGCTTTTTCTATTGTTATTCTCCATAGGATCTTTCTATCAGGTTTTCTAAATAGTTACTATCTGTAAATATGAAAGTATTGATTTCTATAAAATGATACTACTTTAATTACCTTTTCAAAAGAAACTTTGAGTTTGTTATTTAGCCAAATCGCCTGAAAATAGTGATGATTTTATTCTCCTTCTGTTCCAATTTTTACGCTGCTGAGTTTTCTCTTGTAGTTACATTGGTTGGTACCTCCCAGAGAATGTTAAACACTCCTGGTGTTAATGAACATCACTGCATTTCCCTGACATTTCTGGGAGTGTCTCTAGTGTTTTGCTGTTCAGTATGATGCTGTCCTATGGACTGAGATGATACATCTGACTACGGTAGAAACGTGTAGTAATGGCACCATATATTGCCATTTTGGTGAGTTTGCTCATCAGAAGGGATTTTGAATTTTTGTAAATTTTTTCTAATTTTTTATTTTTAGAACTATCAATAAGATTTTTATAGTAATTACAGATTAATTAAAATTAGTGAGATCTTTTAAAAAAATCTAAACTTGGTATATAACCATATATTTGCAGTCATGGCATTTGACCTTTGAAAACTTGTATGTGTTTGAAAGATCATTTGGATGACATTTTTATTGTCGTAACAAAGTCTTTTTTGTAGTTGTTTATTATTTTTTTTACTGTATTGAATGAGCAGAAACACTAAATATATTATCTACTACATAAAATATATATAACTTAATAAAGTACATTATTGCTTTTTGCAAATATTTTTTCTTTTCATGTCATTTAAAAAAATTGGTAATATATTTATAAGATCCAAAAGAAAAAATTAATGATATATAGTAAAGGTCTCATTCCTTCTGCACCCATCCTGTCATCTTTTTATAAAATCTATTACTAATCTACTAATCTTATATCTCTCGAATCATGTTTAGAGTTTTTTTATTCATGTGCTCCCATCAGAACTAGATTTCTTTCTTATAGTAACTCATTTTAGACCTACAAATCCTGAAATTTCAAGTGTTTCCTCTGAGATTTGTACTCAGGTTATTTTCATTACACTTCTCCCTTCCAACGCCACGCTCCTTGGTCTCACTTTGATTTCCTTTCCCTTGGTAGAAAAGGTAATTTCATTGACAGAAAATTATCTGACCTTGTATTTCTTTTCTTTACTCTCTTCCCACATGACCCCCTGTGCTATGAAGGGTGAATAGTTTTCTCTTCTTGGAGTTTCCCTCCCTTATCTCTCTCAATTCTGTAATTTAAAGCATCATTTGTATTCATTTATAATTAATTTTTTCATATTATACAGAATCAAATAGAATGGAAGGGTTCATCATGAAAAGAAAATGCTTTCACCCCCATAATGAAACGCTTGCTAGTTTAGTTCCCAGAGATAATCTCTTAACATTTACGTTCCAGTGTTCCTGGTGGTTACTTCCATAATTTTAAATCATGTAGTCATGCCACTATTTTTTGAAATATTAACTTTAATCTCTCTAATTTGTTACATGAGAGATAAGGGTATAACTCCTATACATTTCTCCCCACCCCACTTTTTTGATATTGATTGCTATTTAATCCTTATTTAATTCCATTGACTAACTTTACATATCTTCAATTTATATACTTAGCTATTTTCTTTTTCCATTATGAGTGTTTTTTATTTCCTTTATGTAAGATATATATGCTACTTTTTGTGCTTACTCTTTTTCCCACCTGTTTTCACATTTCTACTATCTCCTGAGAGATAGTGGTCAAATTTGATCACATTTACATTCAGTTTTATAACTATAATCAAGTCATCCCTGCTTTTTATATAAATTGAGTCTCACAGGTGAAAACCAATAACACATGTTTATAATGTAGAGCCAAGTAGTGAGTTATAATTACAGTTGCATCTCTACTAGCATAACATCTGAAATTCATTCGGAATTACTATTTGGAGACTGTTTCTAGTGCCAAGGGGTAGTAGAGCCTCCCTCCCTTTGTATGCCAAATTGGATGCTCCAACATGAAAAATTATAGTTTGCTTTCATATTTAAGGCATATTTTCTTGCATTTTGTCCTATAGTTATTGCTTGCCTTTGTTTTCACAATGAGAGAATTACACTTCCTACCACTCAATCTTTTTGAAGACTAAAATTAAAACCTATATTCTTTATGAGACATGTTCCCTGTGACACTCCTGAGGATATCTATCTTGGTACAAGGTTAATGTGTCCATTGTTGGTATCATAAATTCATGTATTGGTTATGATTAACACTAAATACTTAAACCCATCACTAGTTTTTCAGAATTATATTTTATATTTCCTCAAGAAGTATAATAATGCATTTGAGTGACTTTGGTTTTTTTTCACCTTTTGCACTACCTATTCTTTCTTTTACTGTATTACTTGCAACAGTTTATAGTTTCCTATAAATGCTAATTTAAATTAGTTGATAATGCAGTTTCTAAATGAGATCTACATCTTGGATTAATCTATAGTCACTTGTATTCTGTATACAGAAAAACAGCCCTCAAAAAGTATATTAATGGAAATTATTGGCTCATTGATTCCAGGTATATTTCTTGGGTCAATAACAGACACTTTCAACCACAACTCCCTATGTCATCTTGCTCCTGTCCCTTAATATCTCTTGGACTCCTTTTTCTTATCTTTTATGTATCTTTCTGGTATTTATTCCTTTCCATTCCCAATATTACCTTGGCTCTAGCCCTTCTATCCTCTCTAGAATTATCGTCAGGGTTAGAGTTAGGAACCTCCTGCTTTCTGTCCCACTCAAACCTACTCTGGCACTTTCCTTCACTCTAAGATCTTTAACAACTGTGTAAAATCCTAGCAACTAAGCTTCAAACTTCCTAACTCCCACAGGTGGATCTTCTATGACCTAACCACATATTCCCAAATCCCCCAAGTAAGCAACAAGCCTTAACTTACTTCTCAAGAATAATAATTTTAAGTTTTTGAGTACACATTTCCTCTTCCCCTCGTCAACCTTGCTTATGCTGCTCTCTCTTAATGGAATGACCATGATCAGTCTCTGCCTAATGAGTTCTCCTTATTTCCCAAGCCTTTTTCAGATTTAATTACCTCCATAGACATTCTCTGATGCATCAGAGCTGAAATTGTGTCTGTTTTTCCATACCTTTTTCTCACACTTCCTTAAAATCAGCTCTTTTAACTGTGCCCCTTGCACAGTTAAACCCCCCCCAACTAGATGCATCTTCCTTGAGAAAAGGGGTATTCTGTGCATATGTTCATGTCCCTCAATGAACATGTTATAGGAACTCCAGAAATATGTTGAGTGCAAGACTGAATCTATAAAATATATTAGCCATTCTCACCCTTGTTTACCTCGCAGAGCCAAGACCTACCTTCTTTGGAGGAAGGATTGCACAAATATATAGGGCTATTCTAAAAAGCAATTTAGTTTTATTTTTTTCATGAGGAGATGAGTGGTTATGTACACAATGTTCAAGATACATTTGAATATAGAAATAGATGGATCTTCAGCCTGGTTGAACTACCCCATTTTTAGTGGAACATGATGTGGGATGTTTCATTTTTGCCTGGGAAAATGAAATGAAAGGGCTGACTAAAAATATCAAAATATATTTTATAGTATGTATAAATTCAAACATGAAAGCATTTAGTCATTCATATTACAGGCTGAAAAGTTCTCCTGGCCTGGCATTAGAAGAAGAAATTGGATGTCTTAATTATCTTGTGGGCCTTATTAAATTTGTAAGCTTGTCCCTCTCTGTTCTGTGTACTGAGAACCACTTCTCACAGCTCAATAAATAATAATGACATAATCATCAAGAGATGGGCACTTAGAAGTTTCAAGAGAAAATACCCATGGTAGGGGGTATTTATATATGGCAATGGGAATTTCCCCTTAGCTGCCAACATGGTTTGGCTACATGAGCAGATAGCATTTCACACATTGGCATTGCAGTTGTAGACCTGCAATAATGAACATAAGATCAGAAATATCTGTAACAATTTCATAAACTCTCAAGTATTGGAAGGTAAGAAAAACAATAAGGTGGTTAAATAAGAAGACTTCTGGTGTCAGAAAGATGGGAATGGGTAAATGGTTTCCTTGTAGTCTTAATTTCAGATTAGCACAGATTTAAGATTAGCATATCAGGTGAGGATTAGCCATCCCACTTGCTTTATTTGGTAGATAAGGAAAGAAAGGTATGAGGAAATTTAGTCACTCCTTGTACTATTTTATCACCCTGTATATAATTTATACCAGTAAAAATAGGCTTTATATACTGGATACTCCCTTGCCTTGAATAACAGAGGGATTTTATTAGTGGATACTACATTAAATTGTTTTCTATCACCAATATTTTTGTAAAATAGACAATTAATTCTGCCCTTTCTTTTAATCTCAGGGATGGTAGTATGGACACTGAAAAGAAAAAAAAAAAGGCACCTACTAGGAAGGGTTCCTAGTAGCTAACTAGGTTCAAGAAAAAAAAAAAAGAAGGAAAAGAAAAGCAGAGTTTAGCAACCATTTCTGCATAGGGGCCTGTTGTAAACTGCACTTCAAGGGAAAAGGCCTCGGCTCTCCGTTAAACTGCCTGCTTGCCTGCACTATGTTTGTGCCATCTCAACTAGTCCTTAAACGAGTTCCTGGAGTCCTATTTCAGCCAATAGGATTGAGGCTTTCCCCGCCGAGAGTGTTTTTGGACCAATCAAACTGTGAGGATTTGGAGTCCTCATTTGCATGGGTACAGACCAATCAGGGACTGGGGGCAGAGACTTCTGTCCTTATAAATCAGCTCCCTTCGTGCTAAGGGAGGGTAGTTTCCACCGAGGAGTGTTCGTTGCTTATGGTGTTGCTGGTGCAGAGAGGAATTAAGATGTCTCCCCACAGTAAAATGGACTGGACCAGCGCTGTGTGAAGGAAGAGTAGAGCTACCTAGCTTAAGAAGGGCTCGGCCCCAAGACACCTGGCCATGGGGCAGTCTCATAGCTGGGCTGTTTTTGCAGCTGTGCTGTGTCACTGTTTGCACCGAATGAAGTTTCCTTCTTCACTGCAGCTCAAATTGGGGATACCTGTTGGTGCTGAATTGGTATCAAAGACAATCAGTTGACATTAGGAATGAAGTGACACTATTAAATAGTAGTGTATTTAATATCTCTTAGAGGCTAGTGCAAAATCAGGCACCCTTAACTTAGCAACCACAAGACCTCATGTGCCACCCTCCTCCAAAAAAAAAAAAAAGTTCTATCGGAGGATCTGTGAACTGGGATGGGAAACACTGCATTTTTATTTTCACTAAGCTCTATCCTAAATAGAGCATTTCTTTCAGTAATGAACGTGAGCAACAAACCACAGTACCAAGACATAGATATTTTTAATATTTCATGATAGGTTATCTTCAAAGCTCATATATGTTTCTCACTACTTTGAAAATGTGGTATCTAATAAACTCCTTTAAATTTAATAGACATAATAATTCATCAATAAAACACTTTGTTTTACACTACATCACAAATCTTTCTTTAAAAAAATTACATTCATAGAATTATTCTCCTTTTTATTCCTATGTATTTTAACTTACGTTTTCATAAACATTATTTTGAGAAGAGTTCATAAGTTTCACCAGATTGCCAAAAAGCTCATGTCCGAAAAGGGTTGTGACTTCTATACTAAATAATACCTTCAAATGTTTAATGTGGGTTTTTTTTAGAATTTAATTTTTATTTCTTTCCAACTAGCTCTGAAATTAGTTTAACAATGTTTTCTTCATAATTCAAGCTACTGTGTTCACTAACATTGGTTTTCTATGGCAGCCTCTATTAGAAGAGGTTAAGCTTAAATTAATTTTTATTGCCATTTTAAAAATAATTAAAATTTTGTACTTTCCAATGGAAAGATCATTACTTTAAAAAATAATAATTTAACATCTTATCAAGCTGGATTTTAAAAATGGGATTCCACTGCCTCTAATTTAATACTAGACTTATTCCCATGCTTCATCAATTATTGAGCCAAGATGTGATGAAGCAAAGAGGTCAAACGACACTACTCTCAAATCTGGAAGAAATTATGCAAAGGCATACACATTTTTTTACTTTAGCCATGAATAGATTAAGTAATTTGTGTTTGTGAATTATGCATAAATTACTCATAGACAGGAAAGTTCCTTAAAATTACATGTTGTTTGGACACAGAGTGTTTCTTTTCTTTAAAACAATAAATGAGACTGAGGAATTGTTGCTGAAGGGAATTAGGATTTAATCTTACCAAATAATATCTAGGTTGTTATGAATTAAACACATAAAATGCTTTTAAAATTAAGACTAATCTCTCAAATATCAGTTCTGCATTAGGTTGAATTTTTAACAACTTGAATCGTTTTATCTAAACCTTCCTAGAGATCAAATGTCCGAGCCTGGGAAATAGGGGCCAGATGGCACAAGCCAAATTGAAAAGTGAAAATCAAGCAACACTTACACTACTCCCTTTCACTCGCCTTGTGAGTGTAGGTTGGGGGTGGGGGGTGTCTTATAAAATTTTTCCTGAAGCAGTTCTTTGGAAGGCAAGGTATAGCTGTCAGTGCTTCAATTCTTTACACTTCAGTTTACAAATAACCTTCAAGTGCTTTTTTTCTCCAAAAGTCACTGCTGATCGTCTAAATAGGTGGTAGCTGTGACACAGTAGTGGCAAAGGGATCACACATCATTACACAGTGCACACGGGATTATTTATGCCTCCTCAAACACAGGGTAAGTTACAAGCAATTATTTTTCCAGTCTCCTCGATGTAATTACACTGTAATCTACAGGGACATGTAATTGCCGGGACGGCTTCTGCACTGAAGTTTTGCACTGAATTACGCACCTCTCAGGGTCTACTCGAGACCCCAGGAGCCACCTCAGGAGCCTTTTACCAGCTAGCAGCTGGGCGGTCTCTTTGTGTAAACCTGGTGGCCTGAATATAAAGCCTGTGCTGCAGGGAGATTTGCAATCCAGATGTGATGTGAAGTCACCAAGTAAACTGCCTAAGGGTTGGAAAGCCTGTGCGTTTGATACTCAGCCTCATCAAATGGCCTCTTGATTTCCCATCCTCAGATTATGAAATGTGTGTGGAAGAAAAGGAAGCTCTTATGATTGCAAAGATTTTATTGATGGAAAATTTCTTTAGGATTTAGGGATTTTTATTTGCCATTGTCAGACTCCATATATCTAATAAATGATGAGGCTTTAAAATTTGGACAGCTTTTTAGTAATATGTGTGCTCAAAAGAAATGATGAATTGCTTTATCTTAAAACACAAAATAGCTCTTCCGGTCCTGAGCACTTCGAGGGCCTTGGGCTTGGGTGCAGGGATGGCCAAGTCCAAGAACCATACCACGCACAACCAGTCCCGAAAATGGCGCAAAAATGGCATCAATAAACCCCAATCACAAAGATACGAATCTGTTAAGGCGGAAGTCCCCAAGATCCTGAGGAACGTGCGCTTTGCCAAGAAGCACCACAAGAAGGGCCTGAGGAAGATGCAGGCCAACGACGCCACGGCCATGAGCGCACGTGCTGAGGCTCTCAAGGCCCTGGCCAAGACCAAGGAGGTCAAGCCCAAGATCCCAAAGGGCAGCAGCCGCAAGCTTAGCCGCTTTGCTTACTTTGCTCGCCCCAAGCTTGGGAAACATGCCCGTATCCGCATTGCCAAGGGTTTCCGGCTCTGCCGGCCAAACGCCCAGGCTGCGGCTCAAATCAAGCCCCAGGCTGCAGATGCAGCTGTGGCTCAGGCTCCACGTCAGTCTCAGGCTCCCAAAGCTGCCCAGGTCCCTGAGAAGGCTCCAGCAGAGACCTCTGTCTGCCGATGTGAGATCAGAAGGACTGGTGTGCTCCTCCGGCTGGGATCCTCCTGTGGTTCTTGTGCAAATAAACCTGAGGCAGGCTCTGTCCATCAAAACAAAAAATGAACAAACAAACAAAAAAACCTCAAAATAAATATTACGTGGGGGCTAGGGGATATTATCCAAGAGGAAGAGAAGTGAAGGCTTCTTTTTCTTTTCTTTAAAAAAATTAAATGTTTATTGATTTTAGAGAGAGAGGAAGAGAGAGTGAGAGAGAGAGAGATAGAAACATCGATGTAAGAGAAATATCGATCAGGTGCTTCCCACATGCACCCGGGCTGCAGGAACTACCTGCAGCCCAGGTATGTGCGCTGACCAGGAATCGACCCCCCCAATTTTTTATGTATAGCACAATACTCCAACCAACTGAGCCACACCAGCCAGGGCTCTCTCTCTCTCTTTCTTTAAAAAAAAAAAAAATAAACAAGGCACAAATATAAAAGCAGCACGTTAAATAATCTGATGATGTGGTAATTTACTACCATTTCTAGTGCATTCATCTAAGGAAGGAAAAATTTTTAGTTGTTTAGCTATTTATTTATCATGATGACTTCTAGACAGTTTCTGAGAGACCAAAGTTTGTCCAAGTGGGAATGAGGGAAATTCCCAAGAGGCTGTCCTAGAGCCTGGATGACCTGATTATCTGGGAAGAAAGAAAGAATTGCATGGACAAGAATAATTTTTCCCTTGTCTCACTGGCTGCTTCCGTCATAGGAGAGCTGAGGTTGCACTGGGTTCATTCACCATTTAGCTTGATCATCTACCCAGGTGCACATACAGTATGCGTCAATACATTTTTCATGCTTCTTGCAGGTGCATGTATTTCATTTCATGCCAGAATTCTTGTAAAGTCAAATAAGTTTGTTTAAAACAAGAGGGTCTTCAACTAGCTAGAAGGTTTGATGGAAAAGTCTGGTGAATGAGCGCTAAAGCAGTGATGTTGAATTGAATCCTATGAGCAAAAACACAAAATCCTTGCTTTATTATCCTTTAATGTGAACTTTCAAGTTGTTACATATCTTATTACTAGCCCTTCCAAATAGATGTGAATTTTTGAGCTGTTTTCCTTGAAGTGATTTGAATAAAAGGAGTATTTGAAGAATTTAAGAGATAGCCTTGTCCTGAAAAAGGCTATTTTGAAAACTTATCTCTTGGATGGAATTCCCGCCTGCCCAACCTTATAACATTGTGAAAGTTTAGGGCATACAATATCACGATTTAATACATGTATATTTTGCTAAGTGGTGATCACCATATGGTTAGTTAGTATATATATTAATTACCATTTATTTTTGTTGTGGTGGTAATAACATTTAAGATCTACTCTCTTAGCAGTTTTCATGTATACAATACAGTGCCGTTAATTATAGTTGCCCCAGAACTTATCTCCAAACTGGAAATTTGAACCCTTGACCAACATTTAAGTATTTCCCTTAGCCCCCAGCCCCTAGCAACCACCATCTACCCTATTCTATGAGTTTAGCCTTTTAAGATTCCCTGTATAAGTGAGATTATGCAGTATTTATCTTTGTCTTATCTTAGAATAATGTCATCAAGTTTCATCCATGTTGTTGCAAATAGCAGAATTTCCTCCTTTTAAACTGAGAAATAATTTTCTGTCATCTATCTACCTATTTATCCATCCATCTATCATCCACCACATTGAAAAAAAATTAATATGCATACTGATTTTAGAGAGAGAGGAAAGGGGGAGAGAGAGATTGATTGGTTGCCTCCCATACAGGCCCTGACTGGGTACATAACCCACAACCCAGGTATGTGCCCTGACTGGGAATCAAAACCCCAGCCTTTTGGTGTACAGGACGATGCCCCAACCAACTGCGCCACACTGGCCAGGGTTCCATCACATTTTTTAAAATCCATTGAATGGGTCTTCATTCAGTGAATGGGGCTTTTTTCCCCTTGTTTTGTGCATGCATGTTAATATTTTCTAATCTAATCATCTGCCTTCTAGTATGATTTTATGATTTATTTGCTTGGGAATGAACATACATAGATGGTCCATACATACAGAAAAAGAGGGATGGATGGACAGATAGATAGATATAAATATAGCGGAATTATTTTATTGGTTTTCATTATTAAACATTTATAGGGTCAACTCTTCTAAACTATCTACCTCAGAATAATCCTCTGAAATAACTGCAGATTCAATGTATGTCTAGTATTTAGCTGTTACCGTTAGCCATCATACATAGTTCCAAATCTGCGATTGGCATTGCCTTATCAGCTTTTAATATTGTATAATGTTTTCCTTTACCCCAGAGTCACTAGCTAATAAGTCAGGTGTTTTCCATGATTGCACACCTGATTTGTTTCACTTTAGGCTATCGTTCATCACAGTGGTGCACACTTGTGGAATACAGGCTATAGTTACATTTTTCACCTTTGAAAATGTTGCATTGTTTACCTCTGACCCAGATGTTAAACTTTCCATAGGTTGTCATGGATTTTTGACTTTGTGATATACTTTTGAGATTTCAACCATTTTGTTTAGTGTTACCACCAAAATCAGAGACCTCCCGTGAAATAAATGGGAGATTTGGATGAATCTACTTGTGGTTTTGTGAGGTACATAAAGGTCAATGTTCAAAGGGCAACCCCCTACTGTGGGGAATGCAAGTATGCTTTAATTAGAAAAGAGCTCTCCCTGCATGAGTACCATTAAGCACTGAGCTAAGTATAGGTCATCCTCCCTTTCTCCCCCCATAAAACCATACTATTAAGTAACTATATCACTATTGTAGTTTGTAGAGTTTAGTAAGTTGTCAACAGAAAAAAATGTTTTCAATATTCATTAAATGGTAGCTCAAAAAATCATAGCTTCATTGCTCTTGTACTATACAATAAGCAATGTATTTGCTTGCCCGTCACAAGCTCATTCCTAATTTTATTAAACCCTTTCAGTTGTAGGAACTGGAATTCAAAATATATTATATCCTCTTTCTAAATTTGTGAGGGTGGGTTTCCCTCTTTTTTTCCTGAAGTTGGGCTGCATATTACTTTCCAAGGGCCTTAATTCATGTCATTAATAATTTGGCCCAAATCGAAGCGATAGTAAAGCAAAATTTAAGGCATTCCAAACAGTCAACCCCAGGTGTGCAATGTCTTGCTTAAGTTCTCTAGTGGGAAGAGGGGTAGCCTTGTGAGAGGAGAACCTACAGCCTAGGGCCCTACTGCCCGTTTTGAGAGCCACTACCAACCCCATGGCAACCGAGCATTTGAAATGTGGCAAATCCAAATTGAGATGTGCTTTATGTATTAAATACACGTCTACTTTGAAGATTTAATATGAAAATAAGAGTGTAACTACTTTTTTCAAACACTTTGCCTTTTGGAATGATAGTATTTTGGACATATTGGTTAAATAAAGTATAATAGTAAAAATAATTTCAACTCTTCATTGTTACTTTCCTTTAATGCGGCTTCTGGAAAATTTTACATCACATACATTGCTCACATTATATTTTAGAACTGGTGTAGAGGTTAAATAAATAGACTTTATTGAAAGTCCTTGATTGTCTTGCCAGCGCAGTTTGGCTCCAGATGAGACATATAATCATAAAAGCCCTCAGTTTCTTCATCTGTGAAATGGGCGTAATAACACTTTCCACTTACTGACGTCACTGGGAAGTAACTATAACAATTAATAACCCAGAGCTTGTAAAATGCTGAGTTCTTTGGATCTGCTAGAGTGAAATTAACTTTTTAAAAATTTCCCTGGGGACTGGATATGTGAATTAAACAAATACAATGCATGGGAAAACACCCACACACTCATGTAGTTTGGCTCATTTTTCCCTGTGGCGGATTTATAGTGGCTACCAACAACAGAAGAATAAAAAGAGAATCACGTGCTAAAAATACCAAATGTATTTCTGTCAGGCTTTGCTAAGCCTTGAATGGCCTAAGAATGGCCTTAGAGACATAGAACTCTTAAAATATCCATACTAGGATTATAATTACTGAAACTGTGTGAACATGGGCATGGTTGTTTGTTATATGTGAGAGTTCTTTCGGTATATTTCAAATGTTCATGATAAAAGTGATTGATCACATAACTAGTGACCATCCTACCTTATCTCACTCCTTTTTTATTTTCTTTATTTCCTTTATACTTTATATGAAATAGTTATATGCCGATGGTCTCCTTTACAATAAATTTTACATATCCAGCCATTCTGTCAAATGAATAATTTTGCCCTGAGCTCAAGGTTAGATTAAGCCTTTCTCTTCTCCATGATTTCAGAGTAAAAGGACCTCAGAATGGCTTGAATAAATGAACTAGGATGACTAAATGATCCAGGATAAAAAACTGAAAAACTCATCCTAATTTCTGCTCCCTAACTTTTTAATGTTTTAATAGCTAATGATCTGATTCTTTTGATGCCTCCCAGTGGAATCCAGAGGTTTTTTTCTCACCCCTGCTCTCAAAACCAATGATACGAGGGTGGATATGAGGCGTGCTTGTTTTTAAGCACCACCAAGCTTTATGTTGCCAAGATGAACCCAGCTTCTTCCTGAAACACAGGAAGCATAGAGTATTTTCATCCTCTGAAGAAGCAAACTCCTGACCTGCTGGAGCCAGTGCAGTCATGCTGAGTGTCTACATTTTCCTGTTCCTTTGCTTTGTACAACGGGGAAGTCTTGTTTGATGTCTAAATATGAGGATGCTGTAACTCTGGCACGCCAAAGGCTGAATTTATATCCATAATTGTCACATCCTTTATTGAGAGCTACACACTTGCTCCATTGTGATAGGCTTTTTTTTTTGGGGAGGGGAGATAAATTGATGTCAGCAATTATATTTATGCATCCATTTTAGGTGTATAGCTGAATATGCTTCAAAGGATAGCACATCAGTCAAGGCTGATGGAGATATTGTGTGTTTGTGTGTTTCTGTGTATATGTGTTTGATAGAAAACTAAAATAATAACTTGATATCATCTAGTTAGATAGTAATGATCATAAACCCTAGCCTAGAAATCTAAGAAAGCTCAACAGATAATCTTGTTGTGTCCACTGACCTTCAGTAGGAAAGGAACTATTATTTCCATTTTATAAATGAAAATTCTAAAGCCTGGAGAAGTTAAATAACTTGATTAAACCACACAGGTTATTAGAGGTAGGATCATGTGGAGAATACTGAATTTTTCATATTGAGAAAGTGTCAGTCATTTAAGGAGATTAAGGAGAGTAGTATTTTTATACCAAGAATGCTAAGTATTGATTAAACCCATCCCTGTCTAACCTTTTGAATGAATGAAAATGTCTTAGATAAATGAAAACTGAAAAATTGTTTCACTGAATGGAAGCTTCTCTGGAGCTTAAGTGCTCTCCCACAGGCACCTCGGAGCTGTGGCAGCCAAGACATGAGCGGGGGACTTGAAGAATCAACCATGAGCATCAGATAAGGCTGCCTACCTAGTGGACAGACATGAAGGAAAATTGAGTCTGGTAAGAGTAACTGTAAAACAGGTCCTTAAACTACACCATTTTGTTCAGTGACATTTTAGTACAACATTGATGGGGGTAAAAAAAATAGATTCCTAGCTGGGGCCACTGCTGTGAAGTTTGGACGTTTTCCCTGTGTCTTCGTGGGTTTCCTCTGGGATTCTGGCTCTCTCCCACATCCCGAAGATGTGCACAGGAGGTGATTTGGTATGGCTACTTTGTGCCAATGGGAGTTGTGAGGGTCTTCGTAAGTGCACCCTGCAATGGAAGCATGCTCTGTCCGGGGTACTCTTCACCTCATGACTTGAGCTGCCAGGTTAGGCTCTGGCCACCTGCAACCCTGAACTGGAATCGGTAAGTTGTTTTTATTAGTCTTTTAAAAATATATGCATAGTTCACATTTATTTTAATGTTTAATATTACAAGTGCATTGGATCTTTATTGAGAAGTTTGGTGTTCTTGTGGCCAGATTTATGTCATGGGAACTTAACTCTTGTTTATATCAATTAGCCTACAGTAAAATTGGTTTTATTATGGGTCATTTCACTTAAAGTCACAGTTTTTAAGAGGACCGAAGGAGGAAACTTAGGCAAAAGTCAGTGTCAGGGGAAACCACAGTGTCCACGGAGCAGAGTGTCATTAAGAACCCCAGAATGCCACATCAGATGAGTGGCAGAGTAACCAGGGTGAACAGACATGTATGAGTACATGAGACATTCTACCTGGTTGGATGACCCCTTTGCAGGGGGCTAGAAGGGACAACTGAGAATATGTGTGATAACCAGCAATCGTGTCTGTAGTAAGTGAAACAGCTAAGATATATACAAGGTTGGAATGTAGCAAAGATAATAGAACTACATCTGCTTAGGGGAGGAACTTCAAGGTTCCAGGGGTAGTTTGATGAAACAAGGTGTCTCATTTTGCTTTCTACTGAAAGCAGAACCTGTGACAGGGATTTTGATGCAGTTGGTTTGGGAGTAGGTCCCAGGAAGCATTGGTGAAGGTAGGTGAGACTGGGAAGAGGGAGAGTAATTGTAAGAGTGTCTTATCAAGGGTTCCACTGTGGGCAGTGGGGCTTGGTTCCACTAGGACTTCCTGAGAAACAAATACAATGTTTTCTAAAACTGTCACTTGAAAGACAGGAAACTGGACTCTTATTCACTGGCTCCTGTCCCCACTGGTGGAGAGTTTCCTCCAGGGACTGTGCATGCTCAGGGGAGCCAGCATAGGGATGTCCCTGAAGCTGACAGCTAAAAGAGGCCTGCAGTCCTTCTCGGGGTGGGATCATATGGGGTGAGGCAGATCTGAACTCACTTGGAAGTCTCCAATGCAAATTCAGCAGCCATGTTGGTGGTGAACCATGGTGGTCATGAAGAACCAGGGGTATTTGCTCTAGAAGATGGGGCATATTGTGACTCGTTAGGTTGGTAAAAGAATGAAAAGCCAGACATGGACAAGAGCATTTAAAAAGGCTCAATAATGTAAAAGAGCAAGGCTGATTTTAAAAACTGAAGGAAGTCTGAGATGTTGGAGTGCAGAATGTGAAGTAGTGAGTCAGGATGAAAAGTATTCTAAGCGAAAGGCAGGTTATAAAGAGCTAAAAGTAATTCTATGGAGTTTAAGCTTTATCTTTATAGAGCCACAAATTTCTTAATTTTACATTTTTGATCTTAAAAAGGACAGAAATTGAAATTGAAAACTCTTTGACATATAGCACCCAAATTCAGTCCAGGTATGACAGAGTCAGGAGCAACACCTGATCTGGGAGGAAGTCTGTGGAGAGGCTTCAGGCTCCCTAGAGCGGTACGGAAGACAGGAACGCCCTCTCTTTTGTTCTGGTAGCTTGTTGCAAAGTGTTGTTAGTTAAATGATCTGGTTAGGAGGATTCATGGATTTAATTATTACATTTTCATTGAATTTCTCAAAAAATGGACAAGTGCATTAAAAAGGAACCATCACCTTGAAGACAATACCAGTTAAGCCTTGACAAATAAACAGCAGTGCCAGTGGCATTGACTTATGCCCTGCTCTTAGAATGATTGCTTCATCCCTCCTGTCATGAGATTATAAACAGTGAAATAATCAATTATGGTAAGAAATATGTGTAAAAAAGAAGAAAAATACAATTAATTAAGAAGGCTATTTGAAACACAGACTTAAAGCCACTATTCACTAAGAATGTAATGCAGGCCATACCTTGAGAGGACACTGTTTCTTGAGATACTAGCTATTCAGTGTGAAACCATTTTAGATAGCAAGCTATGTAGATATAGCATATTATTTCCTACTGCTTTTCATATGTCTATTATTTCCTGACTTTGTTTTACCAGAAATATACTGTATTAGCACAGTAACATATGTATAATTTATAAACAAATAGATATACATATGTATATACATGTATACATATATACATACATAAATATACATGTGTGGTTGACACATGCTATAGTGCCCCCTACCCCCATTACCAAACTCTAAGACAGGGACTGGGGCAAGTAGTTTCCCTGGGAGGCAATTTCAGAAAGAACACATGAGAGGGTGAGGAAGCAAAAGAGGGATGGGAGAAATACCAATGAAGAATGTGGGCATGGTAGACAGCTAGTGCTCAAGTCAGCTGAGGGCCGAGAATGCACCCTAGAATTGCTCACTGGGGGCTAGAACTGCTGGGGTACTTTTCACGGACTCACATTCCCCATTTGTTGAAGTTTAACCATGGAGGCATTTAATCACTGGCTTTTCCAAACTACCCCTACCTGCAACTGTTGCAACATTGTCTTGTGCAAATGCTTTTAAACTTACACTTCCTAAAATGTTTTTTCATTGATTCTACATCTTGTTGGCTTTCAAATACTCTACAATTTCTTTTTCTCCCAGAGTCTTAGCAATGCCTCTCAAACTATCTTTCTAAATTAACACATCTTTAAGGTACTTATTTAGAATGCATAGACCATGGTCCACCCCAGTGAGCTAGATGTAAAATCTCTAATGATAAAGCTGAGGAATCTGCATTGTAACAAACAGGGCAGGTGAATCTTACACGCATTAATATTTGCTGAAAACTACATTCAGAAAATCAAGAGGCAGCATATCAGGAATTGCCTTTCTTAGGCAGGTGTCATTCTCTTGTTCCCCAGTTCTTCCATTCTTTGTCTTTTTCCTCTTCAACTCACAGGCAAAAAAAAGTTCTCAAGTATTTTTCAAATTTTGAGTAGGTAAAAAGTTCCATACTTTGCTCATTTTCTTCAGTGTATCACCCACCTGTTCCTACTTCTCTCTTCTAATTCTCAACTTTCCTTTTATCACTTTGTTCCATACATTCATGCATTGGCTTTCTCCTCCTAATTTTTTGTGAATTTCTCTCTGATCTTCCAGGTGCACATGGTCCCAATGTTATACTCAGTATGTTCCATGGAAGTTGCTGCTGATCACTTCATTCTACGGTAAGAAAAAGATGAATTCAGGAAAATGAATTGCTTGAAACCAGACAATTGGACTTTTAGCCATACAAAGCCTGACTGCATGACTGTTTCATTTTGTCTCTTTTTTATCCTGTGAACCTTATGAACTGGGAGCATAAGCATCACCTTGGGAACTTGTTAGAAATGCAAAATATCAGGACCCATCCCAGACCCACTGACTCAGAATCTGAATTTTACTAAGATCCCCACATGATTTTTGCACATATCAAACTTTGAGAAGTGTTTATATTGTGTATAGCACTATCAGGAATAATAGAATGATTGAATCATCTATTTGTGACCCACTAACAAAATTTAAACCAGTGTAAAATAGTTTTCATTTATGCCAGGCTCCAATACTTAGAGGAAGATGTATTTATCTTTGATACGCTGTAGCCGAAGCTGTTCCTTTTTAATTCTTCAGGATAAAACAGCCTCTAAGTATGTTGAGATATTTTGAGGAAATGCTTTCATTTGAGAAATGATAGTAATCATCTCAGTGTGTGCTTGTTCTAGGACCAACTCCTAGACTGACTGAACCTCTAATAAAAGGAAATGGTAACACAGAGTTAGGAATTTTAGATTATTAGATTTGAAAAAGATCTTAATTCATAGAAACCTAGATTCCACATTTTAGAAAGGTGAAAACTCTCTCTTGGGTTCTAGATCATTCTATCTAACTCTTTAAAAGCCATCTATTCCTAGATATCCCCCTGACATGTCACACTGACACTGTTGAAACTGAGCCCATTACAGCCTCACCTTCTCCCCTTCCTTGCCATTGTCAACCAAGTAACCCAAGTCAAAATCAGAGGATCATCCTATTGTTTCTTCTTTCACCCTCCAACATCAAATCAGCCACCAAGACATTTGTACTTTGATCATATATACCTCAGGTTTTTGCCCCTCTGATCTATTCCCACTGTTCACTTACATTATCACAACATCTTCCTAGCTGATCTTCTTGTCTTCTATCCCCTATACCCTCAAACACAAATGCTCGCTCTGCTGTCCAAGAGATCTTTCTAAACTCCAATTTGGAACACCTCAAATTAAAAAAAACTAATAATCATTTATTTCTCTGTGTAAAATATAACAAATTTTTATCTTGCTGTTTTTCTGAAAACTTTGTGATTTATTTTCAGTGTGACAATTATCATTAATTTCTCTTATTAATAAATATCATGTATTTTAATCTTATTCCTCCAGAAAACTTTAAAATTTTTTTAGATAGAACAATGATAGGGCATTTCAAGATTTATATTCATTTATATACTTCTGCAGAATCTTGAAGTATGTTTAAATGTTCCCAAGGCTTGGATGTTTAAAAAGACTGAATCTTTTGTAAAATTAACTTGAGTTATTCTTTTGGAAAATTCCTTCAGATTGATTTATTTTTTTTCCAAAATGTGCAATATATTTGAATTATAAATATCTCTTAATTTGTTTAGCCTCCTAATTTCTCATTTTGGTCAATTAGGAGTTAACCTTGGTGTAAAATCAATAGTATATATTCTAACATGTTAAGAGGACAAAGTTATCTGTTTAATCATTCTCATCCCAAATGAATTTATTAAACACCTTCTTGTGGGCATTGCTGTGCCAGGTACATTGCAAAATAAGTTAGTCATTCATGACCTGATCAGATCTTAGAATCAGCTGATAGGAATGTGTTCTCTAGCATGAAAACAGGATGGGTCTGAAAACAGTTCTGCCCTAAACATTGCATCTAAGCAGTGTTTACCACTGCTGCTCGGTACTTTTGGCCCTTTGATTCATTCATTAAGTACTTCCAATCTCTTTGAGTCAACATTGTTCTAGGCCCTCACATATGAAACAGTCCTGTGATGAACTCATATTTCAATGTGACTGATACAGGGCCATGACCACTGAATGAGGGGGATACTTTCTGAAATATAAGTTAGGCAACTCTTTGTCTTTGCGTGAACATCATAGGTTAGAGATGGTATAGCCTACCACCCACCTAGGCTATATGGTATAGCCTATTGCTCCTAGGCTACAGGCTGGTACAGCTGTTATTGTACAAAACAACCCAAGATTAAATCAAGCACAAGAGAAAATAATGCAATCAAGAGACCTGGTAAACATGAGATGTTTAAGGCTGCTGCCAGCATTTCACGGCATATTATATTACAGCAAACTGTTTTTTTTTAATAAGTAAAAGAGTATACTCTCAAATAACAATAAATTAGTATAGTATAGTATAGTATAGTATAGTAAAGTACATAAACAAGAAATGGTCATTTATTATCAAGTATTATGTACTGTACATGATTATATGTGTTATGCTTTTATATGACTACCCACACAATAGGTTTGTTTACACCAGCATCACCACAAACACATCAATAATGCACTGCACTATAACATTTTAACAGCTATGATGTCATTAGGTGATAGGAATTTTTCTGTTCCATTACAATCTTATGGGATCACTGTCATATATGTGGTCCATTGTTTACAGGAATGTGGTTATGTGGCTCATGATTGTATGAGCAAATAATTAGACTTAAATACCTTAGACACTCTAGTAAGTTACCTATAAAATGATAGGAAAATTTTGAGAGACAATTACATCTGGCAGAATCCTTCCCAAAGCTGGTGTCATTTGAGCTGAGTCTTCAAGGATATATAAAGACTTTGTCAGGCAAAGAAGGGGAAAAAAAAACAACCTGTGTACAAGCATAGAAGTATAATAACACATTAACTGTAAGGTTTGGCGGGGAAACCAGTGTAAGTGCAGTATTGAGATTGGAGAAGGAGAATAATAAAAGCTAACGCTATATGACAAATAGAGTTTAGATTATAGGAGACATTATATACCAGGTATACAAATAAGAGTTCTGAGTTGCAAACAACAAAATTCAAAATCAATGTCATAGAAATCTAGTGAAGAGAGATTTTCAAAGAGATGGGAGTAGAAAAATATGACAAATGATGACAAAATATTAAGTAAAATGAGGATTGAAATTGGACCATCAAATTTATCAGTTACTAAAGCTCCTTTAACACAGGAAGAGAATATTCTATAGAATAATGATTTTCATATGTGGACCACAAATCAGTAGCAGCAACATCATCTAGATACTTGTTAAAAATGCAACATCTCACGCTTGACCTAGACATGCCAAATCAGAAATTCAGGGATAGGTCCCCTCAATCTGTGTTTTAGGACCCCTCTGGGAGATTCTGATACAGGCTGAAGTTAGAATCACTGCTGGAGTGTTCTAAAAAAGGAGGACTTTTGTACTTCAGAACTGACAGAAATTGGGGCAGAAAAATTGCCCTTTTGAGAAGTATGATATGGAAAATAGAAGAAAAAGAGAAGATGGAATTTGGGGGAGGAGGTAGAATTATGAAAGCATAATAACCCATCATTTATTTTACTTATTGATAACTTTTAATTTTCTCAATGGTGTTTTTTATTCACCAAAGTCTTAGCTTTTTAAATAGGTAAATCTTTTTAATTTTTATGATTTTTCACTGTGAAGCTATTCACATACACTCCAATATTTCTATTACATTGACTTTTTTTTCCATTTTTTACACTTAAAAATATATCTAGAGTTTATTTCAGGGAATACTGGGAATAATGGTTCTAAGGTGATATATTCTTCCCCCAATAGCTGGCTTTCTTAAGGTTGTTAATTAATTATCTCTTACTCAATGTTATGAGCCAGTTCCTTCATTAGATGTTTGCTCTTATGTACTCTGCATGTCTTCTAATGCTTCTGAGCAGAGCCACCACAGTATTACCTTCTATGAAGTTTATGATCAATCAAATTCTCAAGTTGTCTTCAAACCAGTTCTGTCAAGTGAGGTCTCCCTTATTCAATTCATATATTTACATAGATAACAACATAGATATTGATTATGAACCTAAGTATATAATATAGATATGTAAATATAATTTTATAATTACAAATATATAATAAAGGCCATATATAAGAAACCTACTGCCAACATTATATTCAATGGGAAAAACTAAAGCATTTCCTCTTAGATCAGGCACAAGACAAAGGTGTCCACTTTCACCACTTCTATTCAACATAGTATTAGAAGTTCTAGCCATAGCAATCAGACAAGAAACAGAAATAAAAGGTATCCAAATTGGAAAGGAGGAAGTAAAGCTGTCACTGTTTGCAGATGACATGATAGTATACATAGAAAACCTTATAGACTCCACCAAAAAAACTACTCAACCTAATAAATGAATTTGGCAAAATGGCAGAATACAAAATCAACATTCATAAATTGAAAGCATTTTTGTACACTAATGATGAAACAATAGAAACTTTAATTAGGAAAAAAATCCTGTTTACTATAGCAATGAGAAAAATAAAATACTTAGGAATAAGCTTAACCAACAAGGTAAAATACAAGTACTCAGAAAACTACAGAACACTGAAGAAAGAAATAAAGGAAAACACAAATAAATGGAAGCATATACAATGTTCTTGGATTGGAAGAATTAACATCATTAAAAAGTCCGTACTACCCAAAGCAATGTGTAGATTGAATGCAATCCCTATCAAAATACCAATGACATATTTCACAGATACAGAACAAATATTTCAAAAATTTATATGGAACCATAAATGACCCCAAATAGCCTCAGCAATTTTGAGAAAGAAGAACAAAGTAGGAGGGATCACAATACCTGATATAAAACTATACAACAAGGTCACTATAATCAGAAAAGTCTGGTACTGGTATAAGAACAGACACATAGACCAATGGAACAGAATAGAGAGTAAAGAAATAAACCCATGTCAATGTAGTCAATTAATATTTGATAAAGGGGGCAGGAACATTATATGGAGTAAAAATAGCTTCTTCAATAAATGGGTTGGGAGATCTGAACAAGTACATGCAAAAAAATGAAATGACCACCAACTTACACCATATACCAAAATAAACTCAAGATGGATAGAAGATTTATATATAAGTTGTAACACCATTAAAGTCTTAGAGGAGAACAGAGGCAGGAAAATTTCAGATATCCCATGCAGCAATATTTTCACTGATACATCCCCTAGGGCAAGTGATATAAAGTAAAGAATAAACAAATGGGACTCCCTCAAAATAAAAAGCTACTGCACAGCTAAAGAAAACATCAACAAAATGGAAGGGAACCAACCATATGGGAAAACATATTTGCCAATGATGCCTCAGACAAGGGTTTGATCTCCAAAGTACATAAAGAACTCATAGGACTCCACCCCAGGAAGACAAACAATCCAATAAAAAAATGGGCAAAGGACCTGAACAGATACTTCTCCAAGGAGGACATGCAGAGGGCCCAGAGACACATGAAAAAATGTTCAACACAGCTAGCCATTAGAGAGATGCAAATTAAAACCACAATGAGATACCACTATACATCAGTCAGAATGGCCATCATGAACAAATCCACAAACAAGTGCTGGCGAGGTTGTAGAGAAAAGGGAACTCTAGTACACTGTTGGTGGGAATGCAGACTGGTACAGCCACTGTGGAAAACCGCATGGAATTTCCTCAAAAAACTAAAGATGGAAATGCCTTTCGATTTAGCAATCCCACTGCTGGGATTATACCCTAAGAAGCCAGAATCACCATTTCAAAAGAACCTTGCACTCCAATGTTCATAGCAGCATTATTTATAATAACCAAGTGCTGGAAACAACCTAAGTGCCCACAAGTAAAGGAGTGGATCAAAAAACTGTGGTACATTTACACAGTGGAATACTACACAGCAGAAAGAAAGAAAGAACTCCTTCCCTTCATGAGCATGGAGGGAACTGGAGAGTATTATGCTAAATGAAATAAGCCAGTAAGCCAGGTGGTGAAAGACAAATACCATATGATCTCACCTATAAGTGGAACCTAATCAACAAAACAAACAAATGAGCAAAATACAACCAGAGACATGGAAATAAAGAACAAACTGACAGTGACAAGAGGTGAGGGGGTAGGGCAATAATGGGGGGAAAGAAAAGAAAGAGACAAGCCAAGGAACATGAATAGAGGACTCATGGGCAAGGGCAATGGGATGGAGTGGGGGATTGACTGTGGGAGTGGTGGGGGGTGGAGCCGGTAAGAGCAATAGGGAAAAAGATGGGGCAACTGTAACTAAACAACAATAAATAAACAAAAACAAAAAAAAAACATTGTGAACACAATTTCAAGTTAAGAATAGAAATCAACTCTAGGTCAGTGGTTCTCAGACAAAGTTGAAGGTCCCATTCAGCTTTGAGGAACCTTGGCCTCTGTGTTCCATATTACTTCTTCAGGTGTTCTAGATGCTTTCAGATTTTAATTTATTTTTTACTCACATACCACCTGAATGGAGTTGGAATAGTGAGGCCAGTTTTCAAATCACTTAAGTCACAGACACACTCACACAGAGACAACCTTATTAGTAAAGAAAGATGGTTCATGGACTGAGTTATCCAAAGAGGGCATCGGTTCCTTACTTTCCCATGGCAATAGCTACCCTGAGTAACTCTAATGGTTTTTCCAATTTGAAATAGCAAATACTCATGGTTATGTGAACATTTTGAAGAAAATGGCTTGCAATTGTTTCTCATGATTAGGTGTTGGAAGATGGGTACAATTTGACATGGTTTTGTGTTTTTAAACTTTGTGAAATTAAAATTGCCTTAAATGTAAGATATGAGTTCTATTCATGTTGATACTCCAGTGAGTAACACAGTGCTTATCTTTTAATGTATGTTCATAAAGCCCGTGTTCACCATGACTGGATGCCAATATTTACTGTATGATACATGCATGCTATATTTGATTTAAAATTATATTTTTTATTCTTTGCTAAAAATCAACATTTTCTTTAGTTTCCTTCAAAATAATTTGCCATGGGGAGGATTTTTAAATTAAATTTATTGTGGTGATATTGGTTAATAAAGTTAGATAGGTTTCAAATGTACATTTCTATGATACATCATCTGTGTATTTCATTGTACGCCCACCACCCAAAGTTAATTATTCATGCTAAGCAAAATAAGTCAGAAAAATTCAAGAACCATAGGATTTTACTTATATATGGGATATAAAACTGAAAGCAACAAATGAACAAACAAGAACAACAAATAAAAACTCACAGACACAGACAACGGTGTGGTGGTTACCCCAAGGAAGAGGGATGGGAAGGTAGTAAAGAGTAAATGGGGTCAAATATACAGAGAGGCAAGAATATCTGACTTTGAGATTTTTTTTTAATTAATTTTTTACTTACATGTAGTAGGTACAGAAACTTGTATTGATTATATTATTTCAGGTATACACTATAGTGATCCAATATTATTATACCTTACAATGTGATCAACCTCCCAATTTTAGTAATCATTTGTCACCATATAAACTTACCACTAAATTCCCACCCCTCCCTTCTGGTAAGTATCCCTTTGATCTCTGTTTCTGTGAATCTGTTTTTGTTTTGTTTGTATGTTTTGTTTTGATTTTAGATTTCACATATAAGTGAAAGCATACAGTATTTGTCTTTCTCTGCCCGACTTACTTCACTTATCATAATACCCTCTAGATGTACCCATGTTGTCGCAAATGGAAGGATTTTATTCTTTTCTATTGTTGCATAATATTCAATAGCGTATGTATACCACATCTTCTTTATCCATTTATCTATTGATGGACACCTAGGTAACTTCCATATCTTGGCTATTGTAAATAATGCTCCAAAGAACATAAGAGAGCATATATCTTTTAGAATTAGTGTTCACATTTTTTTAAAAAGTATCATTCAGGTGCAGTTGTCTCCATTTTCCCTCCACCACTTACCCCTGCTCCACCCACCCACACCTCCCACCCTCAATCCTCCCCTTTGGCTTTGTCCATGGATCCTATATACATGTCCTTTGATAACTCTTCCCCTTCCTCTCCCCAATTATCCTCTCCCTCACCCCCCACCCTCTGGTTAGTGTTTGCTTTTTTTTTTTTTTGATAAATACCCATAAGTGGAATTACTGGGTCATGTGGTATATCTATGCTTAGTTTTTTGAGGAATCTCCATACGGTTTTCCTTAGGCGCTATATCAGTTTTCAGTCCCACCTACAGTGCATGAGGTTTCCCTTTTCTCCACATCCTTGCCAACATGTTGTTTGTCAAATTTTGATAATAATCATTCTGACTGTTATGAGGTGATATCTCACTGTGATTTTGATTTTCATTTCCCTGATGATTAGTGACATTGAGCATCTTTACAAATGCCTGCTGGCCATTTGTATGTCTTCTTTGGAGAAATGTCTTTTCATGTCTTCTGCCCATTTTTCAATCGGATTGTTTATTTTTTGTTATTGACTTGTATGAATTCCTTATATATGTTGGATATAAATCCCTTATTGGCTATATCATTTATGAACATATTCCCCCAGTCAGTAGGTTGCCTTTTTGTTTTGTTGAAGGTTTTCTTCTCTTTGCAGAAACTTTTTAGTTTGATACAGTCTTATTTGTTTATAGTTTTCTTTCATTTCCCTTGATCGAGGGGATGTGTCCCAAAAGATATTAGACTAATGTCAGATAGTTTACTTCTTATTTTTCCTCCAGATGTTTTATGGTTTCAAACATTCCATTTAAGTTTTTAACCCATTTTGAGTTTATTTTTGTACATGGGGTAAGAGAGCAGCCCAGTTTTCTGGAGGGTTTTTTTTTAACGCATTTTTGTCCAGTTTTTCCAACATCATTTGTTAAAGATACTGTCATTACTCCAGTATATATTTTTCCCCCTTTGCTGTAGATTAGTTGACCATATAAACAGGGCTTTATTTCTGGGTTCTCTATTCTGTTCTATTGATCTCTGTGTCTGTTTTTTTGTGTCAGTACCATACTATTTTGATCATTATAGCTTGTAGTATAGTTTGAGATCAGGGAGCACAATATCTCCAACTTTGTTCTTCTTTTCCAAGATTTTTTTGGCTATTCAAGGACTTTTGTGGTTCCACGTGATTTTATGATTATTTGTTATAATTCTGAGATGAATGATATTGGCATTTTCATAGGAATTTTATTGACTCTATAAATTGCTTTGGGTAGTATGGTCTTTTTAACAACATTAATCCTTCATGTCCATGAACACGATATACAGGGTTCGGTAGAAGTAAGGCCTGGTTGAGTGTGGTTGGTAGGGTAATAACATAGGTGTAATAATTTATAGTTTTAATAAGAACACTTCACCTAAAATTTCATATGGTGTGCCTGAGTGATATTGTTGTGTTACAGAATTACACTTATGATTCTGAATTAAAGATTTTGTGATAAAAAAGGGGCATTATTTTTGCTGGAACCTGTATTCTTCTATTTATTTATGTCCTCTTCAATTTCTTCCTCTAATGTCTTATAGTTCTCAGAATAGAAGTCATTTACTTCCTTGGTTAAGTTTATTCCCAGGTTATTTTTTTTTTAATGAAATTGTGAATGGGATTGTTTTCTTCATTCTCCTTCTGATTGTTCATTATTAATGTATAGAAATACAATAGATTTCTTTATGCTAATATTTTATAATGCTACTTGACTGAATTATTTTATTCATTTTGTAAATTTTTGGTGGATTCTTTAGGGTTTTCTATATGTGGTACCATATTATCTGTAAATATTGACAGTTTTACTTCTTCATCAGGGAAAATACTCTGTTGTGGAAGAGCCTTGGACTTTCAAATTGGCTAACACCTTCAAATGTTTTTCAGGTGTTGATCACTTAACAAAACTTAAACATATTGACCACACATTTTATCTTTGAGTATTTTTAAACCAAATATATTTTAAAGAAAAATTAATCCATCTGTTTCTACTTTCTATATACTAAACTATAAAATCACCATTTTAAAGAACTGTTTAATGGCCATGGGATTCTTTAAGTATTTTTTATGAGAAAGCTAAAAAGACTTTTGAGCCATGGATTGATAGTAAATAATGTATAAATATTAAGGTCTGTATTTTGAATCTTGGAAACAAAGGTATTGTTAACATCTAAACATGGGGCAGGGACATGGGGAAGGAGTTGGGAAAACCCCTTATCCAGCTTCCTGAGAACGCCAAAGCATTGTTTCATCTTTGTATAAGGTATTGACAGTAAATACTTTAAAATGGAGCTCTGCCCAGTCACAACATAAGTTTCTTTTCTTATCTTTAGTTTTCAAAGAAAATATTTCTTTCTTTTCTCCACCTTTTTTTTGGATGAATTCCATAATAGAATCTTCTGGGGGGTCTCCTCTTCCCCCAATACTGCCCAGCCCTCCTATCTCAAAGCATAACCCACCACCAAAAGATAGAAAGGATTTGGGTTGGTATCAGAAATTATTTAAAAAGGGAAATTAAAAAACTAAAAATTCACATGTTTTATTAAGGAAGAAGGTGAAAGAGCAGAAAATGTCTTATGCTTCTAAAAGACTAGATTTCCAAAGTCCTTGCCCATAAACTGTCTCATTAGAGTGGCTGTGCAAATGAACTGGTAGAGTAGTTCAATAGGAATTGAAAGAATGTTCTGGTACCTGACCCATCATCAAATATGGTTAAATTTGACAAATAGTATAACCAGCTATAAAGTCAAAGATAAACACACTACAATATAAAATCAAAAGTCCAATGTACATTCATCAATGAAGCACTGTTACATTTTTCTTTTTTCTTTATAGATATATTAAAAATATGAGTATATACCTTTATTACAGTGGTATGTTGAGGAGTATTGAATTAAAGTATCAGATGCTTATACAACCTACTCTACATAAAGTCATCATATGTTTCTGAATCAAAAAAATTAAAATTTTATGCATATTAACAAGTATACTTCATTGATTACTGGTACCTTTTTAAGCTGGTGATTTGCTGTTTTATAATCAATTAACATACAATCTCAGACATTTGTGCTTCTCATATTATCCCAATGGGATTCTTGATAAATGCTGTGATGAGTTTTTAGCAAAGGAGAATATATTTTTAATTGCTGGATTGAAATTCTTCCTTGGAGCCTCAAGATAATGGTCAGCTCTCCTAGGTTCACTGGATATCTGTGACATGTGAATAGTTCAATGAGCAGTATGGTCATTTCCTTATTCTTTTTAAAAAAATACTTTACTGTTATTTTATTACAGTTGTCCCATTTCCCCCCCTTTGCCTTCCTCTGCCCAACCCACTCCCCACTCCCACGGTCAGCCCCCACCCTGTTGTCCATGTCTGTAGGTCATTCATACATGTTCCTTGACTAGCCCCTTCCCCTTCTTATCACCCATATCCCCCTCCTCTCTGGTTGCTGTCAGTTTGTTCCTTGTTGCCTCTGCTTCTATTATTCTCATTGCTTTACTTTATTCATTAGGTTCCTCTTGTAGGTGAGATTATATATTTGTCTTTCACCAACTGGCTTATTTCACTTAACATAAGTTCTCCAGTTCCTTCCATGCTGTCATGAAAGGTAGGGATTTCCTCTTTCTTTCTGCTGCATCACTAGCCATCAGAGAGTTGCAAATAAAAACCCTAATGAGATATCACCTCATACCAGTTAGAATGTCCATCATTAATAAATCAACAAACAACTTGTGCTGGTGAGAATGTGGAGAAAAGGGAAGCCTGGTACACTATTGGTGGGAATGCAGACTGGTGCAGCCACTATGGAAAACAGTATGGAATTTCCTCAAAAACTAAAAATAGAACTACCTTTTGACCCAGAAATTCCACTGGTGGGAATATACCCTAAGAATCCTGAAACATCAATTCAAAAGAACTTATTTACCCCTATGTTCATAGCAACACTGTCTTCTATAGCCAAGGGCTGGAAACAGCCTAAATGTCCATCAGTAAATGAGTAGGTCAAAAACACTGTGGTTAATTTCCCCATTCTGAAGGTCACCTTTTAAATAAAGCTATTTAGCTGAGAAAAGCCATTGAAAATACACATAACTCTTATAATGCCAGGAAAACACTAAACAGCAAAAAGGACATGGCCCACATAATTGAGTAAAAGTCATGAGTTCAGTCTTTAAAATATTCACTATTCCTGATGTATTACACTGCAGGAAGTGTTTGGTGGACTGATATATTTTACTTCATGGTTTTTCTTTTAAGTAAAAATACAAGTTATTCTTTTTTGAGAAAAAAAGTGTCCCACTGATGTGAACTCAGTGAAATAGGGAGAAAGTCATAGGTAGAGCTGTAGCCTTTACTCTATAGAGGTTGTGATATATGCATGAAATCAAGGGCCAACTACCTATCTAACTCTCTGCAGAAGCATGTGTGTACTTCTGCAGCTAGTCAAATCCAAACTTCAGATATTGAGACAACCCCAATGCCATAATTATTTTGCCATTAGTAAACACAGGTGTTATAGAGTTATCTCTCAGTAATTATAGACCTCTGGGAAACGGGAATGAACTGAGTAGACCATAAGCTGGTGTTTCAAAATGAAAACATCCAGGTTAGTATATATGTGAGCTGCACGCACCTGACAATTTTTTTTGTGAGCATTTCTTTCATTTTATTTGTAGGACAGGACAAGGCTTGATGATCATAAAAGACTTGTTCTCTCCCTTCAAAGCCTCCAAATTCCGTTCAAATATAAACTAAGGATGTCCACATTAAATTAAATTACATGATTTAGATATTTATAATACTGTTATAGTCAGATAATGAAGCTTAATTTTCTGTTTCACTTCTAAATTTGTGTCATCATTTCATGTTGTCAGTTTGGAAACTTTACACAAATTTTAAGAACGCTGCTATTAAAGCAAACTTGACTTCCTTTTATAAAATTGTATTTGTCTTAGGCATGGTAACTTTGTCAGCCTAAACTCTAGTGCAAGTTACCTTCTGGAAGGGAGCTCTGACCTTTGGAAAATAGTCAGGAAATTGGGTGAAAAGTCTGGTATCTAATGTAGGTGATCAAATGGGGTAATTCTTTTTTTTCTGTTGTTATAGCAGTTATTATTTATTGAACATATATTGTCAGGTATTCTACTAAACATGGGTATGATTCATTTTATTTACTCCACCAATAATCTAAGGAAATAGGTATTATTATACCCATGTTATAGATGAGAATGAAAAGTCGCATAGTATGCTATATTTTTTTAAAGAGGCAAATGCCTGTATGTCCTTCTATGACTGACAAATGAAGATGCTTGACAATTTAATCCAGATTGATTAGGAACTCAATCAACATTCGAATAAAAACAGAATTGGTTTTTACTCTAAGGGAATTTGAAATGAATGTCTGAATGAATGAATGAACAGATGAGTTCAGTGAATACTGATTATATAATATGTGACAGGCACACTTGTAGATGTTGAGTAACAGTTCTGAACAAAAATCCTTGCACTCCCAGTATTTACATACTAAAAAGAAATAAGAGGAAAAAAAGATAAGTAAATAAGAGTAAAAGCAGATTAGGAGAAAGTTAAAGTGAGAAGGGAGAATAGGTCATGTTGGAAGAGAGTTACAGTTTTTGGATATTTTGGTCAAGGTTCACTCTGAAAAGGCGCTATTTGAGCAAGAACATGAAGGAAGTGAGGAAGAGGGAATGCTGATATCTGTGGGATAAGCATTCTATGCAGAAGCAACTAGTATATGATAGAAACTGTTGGTAGAGCTCCTACTGGCTGGGTGGAGTGAATGAAATAAATGAAGGTGAGAACAAGAGGGAAGGAGGAAACAGATCATGTAGGGTCTCTTGGATCAACAAAAGACTGACTTTTACTCTGAGTGAATCAGAAAGTCTTTAGAAGATGCTTAATAGCCATGTGTCTCAATCTCATTTTTGTTTTAAAATGATCACTCTGGCTGCTGTGCTAAGAATAGACTAGAGAGACAAGGAGGGCAAAAAAGTGAGACCAGTTGTGAAGCTATTACAATAATTCTGGTAGAGTTGATGGCAAATTAGACTAGCAAGAGATATCATTCAGGGTCCCAACAGGAACAGGTGTCACTATTAAGTTTTGATAATTCAAAAAGAGAATTTTGTTTGTTTTATAAGGCAGTTAATTATAAATGTGGATGGCATAGGGGAAACAAAAGGGATGGTGTTGAAACCCAGGGTGAGTAACTCTTGTTATATGTTGGCCAAAAAAAGATAAGGGAGAAAAGAATTCCAGAGCCAGACAGAAGGAGAATGTTATATAGACAAACATTGCAAGGAGTAGGGACACAGCCATCTTAGGTGACATCACAGAGTGAGCCAGGACAATTGACACCATGACTTCTATCTCCTCCATTCATTTAATCTCCTGTGACAAGCTCTTCAATAGCTAAACCCAATCAGGGACTAGAGGGCAAGGGAACATTGATGTCCTTACAAGGTTAGCCCGATAGAGCATAAAGTACGCTGGAACATAATGAAAAGTAGCTCTGGAGAGACAAATAGAAGTTATTCAGCAAAACCTATTTCTCTTGCCCTAAACTTTTTCTCTTTTCTTTCTTCTGGGTGAAAAGCTCATGTCTTCAACCTAGGAATGCGTGAAATCCCATTAGATACCACATTTCTGTTGATGTTGTCTGTGCAGGAATCCACCTACCTACAATCTATAATGGTAAGCACTGCTAATATTATTCTATTAAGATGGTAGAGAAGTACAAAAACATATTAAATGACATAAAATCTAACTACTGCAGTAGTTCTGTATTTGGTCATGAGCTAATATTGGTAATCATGATTGCTTTCTAAAAATCATTGCCTATTTCCCTTTCCTTTGGCCAGTTCCATGTAGTCAGTATTCTTTACCTGATAGGATGACACAAGACTTCATTCATGCAAGATCTGAACCCTTGATAGCTTTGTCTTTTTTGGATTGGTATAGTTTTCCACTGGTCAAGGACTTTTTGTTAAATAAATCCTAATAGGTACTCAACCAAATCCATGGATTTCTAAAATAATTCTCTTGCCCTCATTATGGAGCAGGAATTTATTTTGCCCTATGTCATCAGGATCAATCACCTTGACTAGTACAGGAGCCAAAATGACCAGGGTGAAGTCTTGGTTTTCAAATCATTGAATCCATGATCTTATTTCCTGGTGGAAGCATTCTTCTCTTGGGCACCAGTATCTCCATTCAGTAAACCTTAGGTTGTGGGAATGAGAAGGAAACATTTTGTCAAGTGGATTATTGGTATAATAGTGAGATGGTTTATTTCACCACTTGGTTCCTGGAACTATACACTTAAGATAAGTTTTTTAAAAGCAATATATATATTGGGACATATGTTTAAGGCATATACTCTTCTACTCAACCTTTGGAGCTGGTCATAAGGTTTTTCCATGAGTGTGACCTTTGTTATAAAATAAATCTCCTGTTTGGAAGCAATGTTGTACAGGATGTCATGTTAAAAGGTAAGACATTCTGTAACTCTACAAATGCCTGTGCTCACAGAAAGAAAATCAATATTCTGCATATATATTCATTCTTTTGAAATAGAAAATGTCAATTGTAGTCAGCCACCACCAGGTCATTGACTAGGGTCTTCAGGGGGTGGTGCAATATTAAATTGTCAGCATCTACCTCTGTTATTGGCCATACTCTGCAGTGGTAACAGCAAGATAGGCTTTGGTCATCACACTGTCCCTTGTAGATTCCATACACTCCTCTTACACCTTTATAAATAGTCACTTTGTACATAAGCCTTCCTTCATTTATCTTAATTTGAATATGGTACTGTTTCCCAATTGAAAACCTGAATGATACTAATTGTGATTGGAATTAACTCAAGAAACTTACCTTCAAAGTGAGACTCTGTGGTTAGGTTGCACACATGGGGGAAATGGGACAGAAAATATCCAGAGCAAGTGGTTGCACATTTATTCCACTTAGCATGGGATGCAGTGCAAGTGCAAGGCAAAGCATTGGGACACTAGGAAGCTGTAGTATTTGTCATTTTGCTAACATTAGTGATTACAAATATTGCAAAACTGATTTTATAATGATGGGAATGATACATAAAAGAGGAACAATTGACAGTACATCAGAAGACAGGGGTGAATTGCTGGAACAATATCCTTGAAAAAGTGAGAATAAAAAAATTGGCCTTAGATAGGTCCATGACAATTTACTGTAGCACTGGGGCAGAAGATAGACTATGAGCTAATGGGAAGAAAGGAGAATAAATACTGTGGTAAGAACTTGTGCAGTCTAATATGATTACTTCTATACTCTCCATGAAGTAGGCAAGGTTATCAGATAATAGAGAAGATGGAAGAAGTGTTGGATGTTTGAGGAGAGGGGAGAAAGAATCAAATAGTCTTCCAAAGTGTGGGAAAGTGAAAGATAAGGAAATATATAGAGTGTTTTCTGAATAGCGTTGACACGCCACATAAAGTTACTCATCATTAAAGTAAGAACAGTCAACATATGTGTGTTTTTCTCCAGCCACATTCAGTTATGTAGGTGCAGGCATGGGAGTAGAACAATAATTGCATTCAACAAAGATTATAGTTTAACTAGCAAGTTTGAAGTAGTCTAAAGTTTAGATGTCTTCTTATGGTTAAATGAGTGATAAGAAGCAAATTTCATTTTGTTTTTAATACCTTCACCAAAGGTAATTAATAAACCATAAGCCTTAGTGTGGAATACAGTCATTTTTTTACAACATTAGCTTTACTATATCAGGCATTTCAAGCCATATAATTAAATTCAATTAGCTTTTTCATATGCTAATACTATTAAGAAACTAGAAGATCATATCTAGGCACATTTGTTAAATCACGATAACAAAGGAAAATTAGTTAACTTTATCAAATATTGTTCTGATTCTGTATTAGCTATAGGGTGATCTTTAGTCATCATTTCCTACCAACTTAGAGAAAAATTATGCTTAAGAAAAGTGAGATAGTTTTATCCATTAGGGTTTTAGACCCTTAGGTTTGTGTGTTAGGTTCTATTTTCAACAATGAGATGTCAGCTCTGCATTATGCAAGTGGATAGATGAATGTATGTTCTGCCCTTCAGTGTGGCTTTAGGGGTACCCAATTCTTCCTTGTCCATAAAATTCCTTCCATAGAGATCATACAGGAGCCTAGGTTTCCTGTCATCATTCTGTACTTAGTATTGAGGCATTATATCCCTTCGAGAGTAGAATTACACTTGAGAGGTAGAGGTATTCTACCCCATGAAGGATATTTAAGATGTTACCTGTTATTTCTGAGGGATAACACAAAACCCATTGGTCCCACTCATTATTCTTGCTGGTTTATTTTATTACATTAACACAAAAGGGAGTGGAGCCTTGAATCTATGGCACACATATCAGGTGAGTTTTGATCAAAGGTAGATAACTGAGAGTGGGCTTGTCCTGGCCATGTCTTGATCAATTTCTTATAACCCTGAGGACATGGTTACCTGAGTTGTGTCTCTTAATCAAGAAAAAGTGTACTTGAGGAAAAATGGATGATTGATCCCATTGGTTTTATAATGTTTCTAAAAGTTGGTTTTGAGCTCCAACATCTAATCTAAAATTGTTAGGTTTATAAAGTTATTCCACATATGAATAACTAATAATATACAAATTTATTTATTGTTTACTGTGTTTTGGACAGTATATTCAAGCTGGTGTATATGCATTGGTTATTTTTTTGTTCTAAACTGTTTATTATATATGAATTTTAGGAACATTACTTATATTAGCAGTAATGGTAGAAATGGAGAGTATTGTACCCTCTCCAAGCTGCATGGCAGAAACCACCAATAGTGTGGTGGTATTGTGGCCCTTTCCAAGCCCATGGCTCTTGCTGCCTGCAAATGGCAGCCCTCCCCTCTCCCTGTGCTTGTGGACTGGTTTGGTGATCCACTGGGTGTCAAGATTCCTTCTGATAGCCTTATGGAATGGATCTATAAAGATAACCTCAAAGACTTTGTATGTGGAATCTTCACCAACCCGGTGAGAATTCAGGCCTCTCAGACCCCCACAGTGGTATTCAGCTCACTCTTCAGGAACAGACTGAGGACTTTGAACAAACTTTAGCTGGTTAACATCATGATGGGCAGGCTTGCTGTAAGTTTCACCCTTAAGAACAAGGTGTTTGTGGCCACCACAGAGGACATGAATTCCACATGTGACATAACCTTGCTTGACTTTGTAATCCAGTCTGCACGCTTTATAGGGCAATGTGGGGTGCAGTGGGGGGCCCCTGTGGAGCACAGAGAGCTGGCAGTACTGCTAGCAGCTCACCCTGAGAAGGAAGCACATTATACCAGACTGTTTTTTCTTCCCTAGCTCCTGGGTGTACTTGTAAGCACCCATCTGGCTTATCTGATGGTTGTGACCAGACAGAAAGAAGAGTCTTTCTCATATGGATTGGTTTTTTTAAGCTTGACAGTAATCATTTGAGGTTATTATTTTACAGATGAAGAAACTGAAGGATAGAAAGTTTAAGTAACTTAGCCAAAGTCATAAATTAGTGGATGATCTAGAAAAGAATTTGAAAAAGCTCTACCTAACTCCTTATAATAATAATAAAAAGAAATCTATGAGGGCAGACATCTTCCTTGTATCTATTAAGGTGACTTGTGCACAGTTTACCATTGATAAATGTTTATTCAATTCAGTGGATGGGACTTCCCTACATTAGGCAATGACTTAACTCACGAATGCAAAGTACAGCGGAACATTAAGACGTTTTGCATGGAAAATGAACACTGAATTAATTAAGACCGAACTAAAATTCCATCATGTTTTCTTTTAGTTCATCTGATAGTTGAGGCCAAAATGCTTTCGGACATGGAATAGGACATTGTCTTTCACAATGTATAGTTTTCAGTTATATGATTCCTGATAAAACTGCAGGTATATTTTCAGTATCAGGATCATTTTAGAAGTTTTGCCTGGTAAATCCCTGGAACTTCATACTTTCTAAGGCATCCATGTGAAAAGCAGGGCCATCCTCAGCAATATGAGATATCTGGCCACATTCTGATAACTGTATTTTCCACTGTAACTAATTCCAATTTACTTGCCAACAACTTCAGACATCAGCTGAACACTTGCTGGAGAGGAAAAAAAGATTCGAGGGTGGAGATGTGTTTTAAAGTATACTTTATAAAATTAGTTTTTATAATTGGGAAATAAAAAGCCTTGCTCTGGGGATATTCTTATGCTGCAGCAGAACTGATTTAGTACAAGTTTTGTAAGTGACTCTCTTTTCTATGTCCATTCAATTTGAAGTTTTCTGGGTAAAATCTATGGAAGGAAATTCATGCAGGAAAGAGGGTGGAGATGGAAAAAAAGAGTTCAGACTTAAGTCACAGTCTATGGATAAGAAGGCATTTGAATATTAATATACAACCTTGAGAATTAAATTCTCTGTCCAGTAACCTTAAGCGCTGGCAGCTGGCTAAAGGCTGATAAGGAATGCGGGGTGGGGGGTAGGCCCTGGGAGGAACCAGTTCCCAAGGAAGGCTCTCATCCTTGGCTGGCATTAGAAAGAATTACAAAGCATGATTCAGAATCTAATTTTGTCAGCTGGTGATTGGCTCCCACAAGGCTCTCGCCTCACAATGTGTTCTATTAAGTAATGGGAATTGGGCTGTTCTCTTTTTCTCTGCTTCATGCCTCCCACCCCATTTTCCCTCAAGGTCCTTCCCATGTCTCCATCATGAACTTAGGTACACTTGTTCACATATGCATTCCAAAAGACATTTTAAAATGTCTTCACAATGCACAGACACAAAATGTAGAGAAGAATACCAAGAGTACATTGCTTCCTAAAAATTATTATTTTATTATTATTATTATTATTTACTTTTTGGTTGCATTGAGAATAAGGACATTATCTTGGCAGAATGCACAAAACCAGATGGGAAAAGGGAGAGTTTATATGAAACCCATCCATTTCCTACCCCTTACATGGTGGCTTTGTGCAGGAGAGGCTTTTATCATGGGTAAAGAGTAAACCTCCATGCAGAAATACCAAATAAACAAATCGTGTGAGCAATCATTTGGTTTACGTTAACTTCACAGAAAGGGAACTGAATGAAAATTGACCCTCCAATTCACTTTTTTGTAGTCAAACACCAGATACCTGTTGAAATATCTGTTTATCTTCTACAGTACCATTTATGTCATCAGTGATGAAATTCATTGTAAGGGTAGTCATTTGCACATCTACAAAAAGGTGGCGTATGTGTTCAGAGGCCATACAACATGGATTTTATTATCCCTCTTACGTAACCTGATAGAGTTAGCTCCTCAAAAAGTTGTGCAACAGGAACATTTTCCCTCCATTTTAAGATCTGAGAACTTTGTTATTCTTTCTGGTTTCCAGAACACACAAAAATATAATTAATGAGTGATGATGATGTGTTCATTGGACAGAAAATTGTGAGCTCAATAAACATTTCTAAGAATATTTTTTCTTAAAGTTAAATCACAAGATCCATTCTTTCTCATTGAAACAATTTCCATAAAAAATAATTTAAAGGTCCCATCATAAAGAGTTGAACCATTTTGGTTTTATGCTGTCCTTTCTTATCTTCGAGTTATGACTATTTCAGACACAAAAAAGCCAGTCTTTTAAAAAAGCCTCTTTTAAAGAAAAGGTCCTGCATAGGATATCAGAAGACCTGGATTCTTTATTTGTTCTGGCATGAACTAGCCATAACAATTCGAATAAGTCACTTTCTGGACCAATTTTCTCATTTGTAAGAATGAGGGAATTGGCTAGTTCGGAAGGCAAACACTCTTGGCTGGCAGCAGCTTCCAGATGTGTTTCCTATGGCAAGCAGAGTTTTGAAAAATCCGTATTTGATTTCCTTTAGATAGACGGCATTATCAGTTTACCACAGTCCTTACCACTCCCTGTTACTCTTTTTGTGTGTTTTTATGTACTTGTATATCAGTTAGCTTTTGTCATGTAACAAACAACTCCAAAATGCCATGGTTTAAAAGTACAGCTATTTACTTAGCTCAGTATTCTAGGGTTAGTAATTTGATGCACTTAGTTGGGCACTTAGCTCTTTTGGTTTTGCCTGGGCTCACTCATCTGTGGCCAACTGCCATATTTAGCAAGATGACTATTTCTGAGGTTGGGTGTCTGTCACCTGGTGCAATATGTATGTATTCATGAGCCAACTCATCATCCAGAGGGCTAACCTGAGCTATTTCTCATGACAGCCTTTGGGTTTTAAGGGCACAAGAATGGAAGCTGCAAGACCTCTTTTACCCTAGACCTGGAACTTGCACAATTTTGATTCTGTTGTCTTCTGCTGTCCAAATAAAGTAATGAGAACTCAGTGGGGAAATAGCCTTTATCTTTTGAAGGGAGGGCCACAAAGTATTTTGGCCATTTTTTCAGTCTTCTATAACCTGTCTGCAAGCATTGGATCAGGCAAAGTATGGGTGTCATGGCCTTGAATTCATCCTCAGACTAAAAATAAAGCAAATAACAACCAAAAATAAACAAAATGGACACTCTGACTTCTATACCAGGAGCATACTCATAGTGCTCAACAAGTTGTTCAAAGTAAAAATCACTTTAGAATAGTACTGGCTAGTATGTAGCCCGTTGAACCACAAGTCCCCAGATGGTTGGGGATTTCTGCCTTGGTGACCAGACATTTGTGCCACAAACTGCTGGCAGCTTCAGAACTTGGGTTATGCCCTCGTCATAATATGGAGCCACCATTCAATGATGGTCAGACTCAGGGGTGGGAATTCCGACTGAGACAACAAAAGCCTCCAACTGTGTCTCTGTATGTCCCTGAAGACAAAACACGATCTGAATCACTTTAGAGGTTTGGAACTCAGTTTCCAGATGCCTTGTGTTGACTTTTTCCCAGAATGTTCTTAGTTTGCAATAATGATTTGGGGAAATTTCCTTCAGATTGGAAAGCTGACTAACCATCTTTCATGCACAATGTGGAATGTAAGAAAGACTGTTCATTTCTAAAATACAAGTATAGTAAACTCCATTTTATAAAGCACAGATTTGACAAGCTGCGGGTTCAGTTATAACCGTTATGTATGTATGTAAAATTATAAAGACAGATTATACCACATACATTCATTAGCTGAACATGTACACTAAGTTTAAAATATTGTCTTAGATACTGTAATGACTGGAAATACACATAAGAAAATGTCCCTCCTCTCAGGATCAGTCCATGATAGGAACTCTTTGAGCTATGAGTCCTTACAAAAGAATTTTTCTTGACATGACTCACTCAGGAAACCTGAATAGTGCTTTCTCTGTCACAAATATTTTAACTGAATCTAATGAATAGAGAAATGCCTTATTTCAACACTTACTTCTTAATCTAAGATGGAAGATTTCAGATAAAGCCTCATTTAACTGTTTTCCTATTAAGAAATGACATGGCAAGACACCTAGAGAATAATAGATACCTCAGTCATAACATTGAAATGAGTGCTGAATTTCTGGTTCAAAGTGAAGCCTGCCCATTCCTCATGGAAATGAGTTTTGAATCCACATCTCCTTCCATACTTGGATTAGTAGGAAGGGAGAAAGACAAACTTCTCCAAATGTTTGAGCTCATGAGAAGACCGGGGATATAGCAGATACTCAGTGTGTGATAATTTCAGAAAAAAAAAGCAACAACAATAGGAAAAAACAGACAAAAATCATGAGAAATAATACTCAGAAGAGTGAACTCTAGTGATCCATAAATGTTTGAAAATACATTCACTGTTATTAGTAATCAATGCAATGCAAATTAAAGTATAATAGGACTTTATATCTCATACTGTCAACAATTAATAATATTATCACCAAATACAGGTAATCATGCAAATAATCACTAGAGGTAAGGCCCAGGATACTGTGTTTTAACAAATTTCCAGGTGATTATAATGTATGTGAACCTCTGGGAACCATTATTCTTGTATAGACTTACAAGTTGTTGCAGGCTTTTTCAGAGCAAGTCAGTAAAACTCGATGAACTTAAAAATATATATACCCAGCACTCCTAACTCTGAATATCTTTTCCATCACTAGGAAATAAAGAAACACTGGGAAATAAATATAAATGGTCAAAGATGTTTATCGAAGCTTTGTGTTAAAGGTCACAACCTGAGAAAAAGATAAAGGCATGATAGATTATTGAATAACTATATCCAGTATTAGGAAAAATGACTTAAAATATGAATTCATTGTACATTAGGAGAACTTTCAACAAAGTTTTCCATGGAGAAATGCAAGTTGCATAGAAATATATCAATACAATACAATTTTGGCAAGCAATAATAAAAATTATAACTTTGAGATATGTTAGCAGTAGAGAGAAAGGAGAATGCAAAAAGAAAAGAAAAAAAGACTATTAAGAGGACTACCTGACATAAAAAAAAAAAAACCCTAATAAAAAATAACAATGGGAAAATCATTTAGGACACAATGGTGACTTGTCCAAAGTCACGCAGTTATTAAGTGACAGGTTCTGAATGGAAAGACAAATTCTGATTCCAATCTCATCTCTGTTTCCATGACTACACATTATGTCTTATTCAAATGTTAAGTCCTGGAAGAGAGTGTGCAACTCTGATCCAGTTTTGTACCCTCCAGAGCATCTCACACATAATAGCCACTCATTAAGCATTTGTTTAATGAAAGGGAAAAGGAAGAAGCAATGCAAATGTATTTCACAAAGGCAGGCCTGCAACCTTATATTCATGTTATTCACTTGATAGAAAATCTCCCCAAAGTTCCATTTGTTGCCTCAAATTCAAGCAACTTTGCTTGATACTAAAAATGCTCAATAGCTAACTCCAGCTTACCACTCATGCTTATTCGATCTCCTTCTTCACATGCTTCCTTTAGAACAACTATTCCTGGTCTCACCAAAGCTTCTTTCTCAGTCTTTTCCATGCCTTTCACGGGAAATTTCTATTTTCCTCTTTGCTTTACCCTATCTGTCTCTCAAGGTCTGATTTCTTTTCTCTCTCTCTCCCATAAAATACCCTCTGAACAATTCTTAGATATATTTCTATACATTTATGTTGTCTTTTTTTTTACCTATATTATCCAGTTTCTGTGGTCAGAGACTATATTATCAGCTGCTTTACCCACCCCTTTCTCAATACTTTGCATATAGTAGGAATTTCATAAATGTCTGTCCAAGATTCAAGTTTTTGTTCTATGTCAACAAGAATATTTGCCACTTGTCAATGTCAGCCTTTGCATTGCTTGTTTTGATAATGTCTGAAGCCCAGATGTCCTGAATGGAATTAATTATAGTCCCTCCATGATCCCATTTCTTTCTATGTTTTCTGTCCCAGTTACTGATACCACCATTAATTTAACTGTCCAAACCCAAACCTCCCATATTGGATCCCTTATTATTTTTACCTCCCACATTTAATTGGTTGCTAAGTTTAATTGATTTTTCCACTACCACTTAATGTATTCCTTTCCTTCCATTCCCACTGCCAATGTCTGGTTCATGTCCTTGTGCTCCCAGTTATACCGCAGCTTCCTCACTGATACCACCAGCTTCTCACTCTCCAGTCCCTCATCACGGGGTCATTGGAGTTAACCTTGCAAGTGTCATTGCCCTTTTCAAAAAAACATTAAGAATAAAGAATATGTGCCCTTATGTGATTTTAAATCCTCTCTCACTGGTTTTCATCCCAACCTTTCTTCTTATCTTTTTCCATCCCATGCATACACACAGTGTTTTGAGCTTACATACCTTTTCTCTTTTCCTCATTTTCCTCTCCCAGTTTTAAGTACCTTCCCTCTTCTCCACTAATCAAACTCTGTAGCCTTGGTTATGTAGGAAATGTTATTGTTAAAGGCTGAATTCAAATCATTAGTTTCTCTGTGGAGTTTATCTAGATTGTGCCAATGATTATCGATGGTTCTTTCCTCTACATTTTGTACTTATTACTAAATTTCCATTATAAAATATTAATTTTTAAAATATTATAATTAGCTCTTTACATATCCTTCTCTTCTTACTTGATTATGAAGCCTTTGAGAGGAGAGGCTGTGACAAACTCATCTGCAGCTCTCACAGCATCCAGACCATAAGTGGTACATAGTAATTGCTCCTTAATTATTTGATCAATATATAAAAGAATGAATGGCCTCTCCCATTTAATTTTACTAATGAACTATTTATATGAAATGCTTGACATTTTCCCTTTATTTCCTTCAACTAGCACAGCAAGCATGTATTTGTTTCCAATTTTTAATTTATATTTTTATTAGGAATTGTGTATATATATCTTTATGTACACAGATAAAAAAATGTTAATAGATAATTGAAAAAATGCCAGTTCCTCACTCCTTAATCATTTTGCCATTTTCAACTCTTTTAACTGTTTCTCCTGCCTTTTAGGTATGTATTCCCAAATAATATGTGTTTATTGAAATGTATTAGTTTATGGATTGTAGACATTTATCTACTGAGTTGCAATTATACTTGCTAGATTAATATTTAGCTCTGTCCAAGCAACAGAGTTTAGTCTACACAGAACCAGTTAATTCTCAAAGGGACTGAGCATGTGACTTGCTCTGTGTTAGCCCCAACTAATCAACACTCAACAAACAGAATTTTTAGTTTACCTGATCTAACCATTGGCTTAAGTATTGGGGCTCTCTGTAGAGGTCACTGTAATGTTAACTTTTCAATTGATGTTATGTTGAAACATTGATATAAGATTAATTCCTTATATTTTTATTTATTTAATGAAATAAATAAAACATAAACACTATATGTAGTCATCATCCATGTACCTCCATGCATTCACTCATGTGGACTTTTGTAAAATGTCAAAGCAATTTCTAGTTTGGGGACACAAATAATGAAGAAATAACATTTGTAGAGCTTAGTTCTTCCTTAGGAACTTCTCAGGAAAGCATAGTAGCAATATAATTATTTGGCAAAAATTAAACATAAATTTTAGAGCAATCCAATACATCTCTAAGAGAAGGCTTGTGAAGTTTTTATCTTTCATCATCTGGATACAACTTCATGCCTCAAGGGGAAATGGTGTCAACATAAGCTGTGTTTGTCCTAGACATGTTCATTTAGCCAGAAGAGGTCAATCAAAGGCTCTGAGATGGCTCAAATGTTTTCTCTTTCTATGTTGGCCAAGAATGTACAAGGATAGAGATAAGGTTAAAAAAAAAAAAAAAAGCAAAGCATGCATGGCCTAATCCTAGATGGTCCATGCTAAGGAAGAATAAAACAAAACTTAATTGTTAAAGCATAGAGCCAGATAATACTTCATATCACTCTGTGGTCAGATTATGAACAGTAGTGTTGTCATCCGCAATCTCATTATTGTGTCTGAGCCGTGTGTGAGCAGGCCTTTTAGTGATTCAGCATGTGATATCATCAGTATGGGCCAGGAGGGTACTGGCAAAAACAAAGACTAAACCTAGTAGAGGAAGGGCCAAAGAAAGTTGGCTTTTGAGTTAACATTAATCTCTATAGGATCTAAACTGGGGAATGCCCAGAGTGTCTCTATAGAAAAAGTCAAGCAAATAAAATTTGGATGAAAGTATAAAATCTTTATTAAATAAATAGATTTCTACACAAATTTTAAATAGAAAAAAAATAGTACCCCATCTCCTACCATATCTGCAGAAATCATTTTTTGGGTGATTTCTGGGTTTCTTCACAAGGTATGATTTTTGATTTTTTAAAAAGATTTTATTTATTTATTTTTAGAGAGGGAGGAGGGAAGGAGAAAGAGAGGGAAAGAAACATCAATGTATGGTTGCCTCTCGCATGACCCCCAGTGGGGGCCTGGCCCTCAACCCAAGCAAATGCCCTGACAGGGAATCAAACCGGTGACCCTTTGGTTTGTAAGCCGGTGCTCAATCCAATGAACCACACCTGCCAGGACTGGAGTGTGATGTTTTTGATCTGGCATGTTTTTGTCTATTACTTCCTTGGTGGGCTGTTGAACTGAATAGAGGCAGACATTACTCAGAATAAGGATGTACACTATATGTTTTCTAATAATAAAACTTTATTTTAAATGTCTATTTTACCCCAATACTTCTTTTTGTAATGATGCAAAAAGTAATCTTAGGATATTTATCAGCAGACTTTAAGGACTTACAAATATAGGAAGAGATTCAGGTTCCTCAAGCCTTGAAGGTAACTTACAAAAGGATGTGTTGTAAATGATGGACTTGCTTTTCTGAATCCTAAAACTATCATCAAAAAAAATTTTTTTTTTTGCTTTTCGGAATAGAAACGTTTAAACAAGTCCAAATCATTGTTTTTCATTTTAAAAACATCACATTTTTGCACCTGGTTGTTGTAGCTCAGTGGACTGAGTGTTGGCCTGAGAACCAAAGGGTCACTAGTTTGGTTCCCCAGTCAGGGCACATGCCTGGGTTGTGGGCCAGGTTCCCAGTAGGGGGCGTGCAAGAGACAACCACACATTGATGTTTCTCTCCCTCTTTCTCCCTCTCTTCCCCTCTGTCTAAAAATACAATAAATAAAACCTTTAAAAAATCACATTTCATAAAAATACTGTTGTGTGTTTCTGTGTGTGTAAGTTGAGTACACACAGAAAAAAAAGCTCATGCCTACTATTTTATCATTAAGTATTTTATTCTTTTGTATTTTTAGTTTTATAATGCATATTTATATGAGATGACATTACTGCATTTTGCCAGAACAAAGTAATTCAGTTAATTTTGAATATTCCTTCCCACATATTTAAACTGGAAAGAATAAAGATGTTCTATTGGAAAACAAGACAATTCCTCTTGTACCTGAAGTCTTACAGGAATCATAGAAAAAATATTAATTTGACTCATATACAAGGATTTTCTCTGTACTAAATTAGAAATATTTTTATATATTTTAGTCTTGTCATGATATCAACTATGGTAGTTTATTTATTCTATTTTTTTCTCTAAATAAAGTTTTAAAAGTTTTACTTTGATGTCTAACATGATGTAATATTGAGTGCTGAGTTATAATCAAGGGACCAACAATGGGGCTCCAACATGGCTATGGAATTGCTGTGTGGTTTTAGGTTTAGTCACATCATCTCTTTACATGTTAGTATCTGCACCTAGAGGAATCTACGTGGGGTGCAATAAGATAGTAATAGTGCCTAAGGCTCCCCTTGGCTCTTGCTTTAGGAATATTTGGTATGCATTTTACCTTAGTATCAGAAATTTACCCTGGACTTACCTTAGACAGTATTATGTAAGGAAAGGCTATATTTTATTCTCCTTCCTCCAGGGTCAAACTGTTTTCAAATTCACGTGTGGCTGGAAATGAAGAGCGCACCTCACAGGGGCATATGTTTTCTATTATCTGCGGAGACCATTCTGATCAGGCTTGTGCACCTTCCTTTGAACTTGATGGCTCAGTAAACAAAACAATGCCTCCAAAGTATTCCAAACACCAGCATGAGCTGCCATCCTTGATAAGTTAGTGTGTGAATCTCTCTTTCCTTTTTGCTTTTATTGGAAGCGACATATAGTGTTTCTGCATCAAATTAAATCTGGCCTACATGGAGTTCTTTTACACAGAAAATGCAAGAACATGGGTTGTTGGCAGATGTATGGTAAACATAGAACCTCTGATGGTATTTGGGTGCTATGAAGTTTATTCATTGCCACAGACCAGCAATGACTACATCGTTCACAAGTGGTGAAGCTATGATAAAGTTGTGCAATTTCTCCAAAAGCTGTGTTATAACAATTTATACTAATCATCCCACTGCCAATTTTATTTATGTCTACATATCTATCTAATTGTGCTGTCATGGATTATTTTACTTATTTCCATTTTCTTCTTCTTCTTCTTCTTCTTCTTCTTCTTCTTCTTCTTCTTCTTCTTCTTCTTCTTCTTCTTCTTCTTCTTCTTCTTCTTCTTCTTCTTCTTCTTCTTCTCCTCCTTCTTCT
>PVJD01001755.1:0-125204 GCA_004026545.1 Mormoops blainvillei
TAAGACACATAGAGCGACACACCCTGTGTTCCACCTCTGTTCTCTCAGATCCCTTTACCATACATCAACTTGACTTTCAGAGGCAGCACCAGCATCTTTGTTGGTAGGCTACCCTCAGGCTTCCCGAACCTATGCCTCTTTGCACCACAAGCCAGAAATGCCTGTATTGGTAGCTTGTAACCAATGACTTATCAAGGTAGAAAAAAAATACACAGATTCCACCTTTATGGGTGAAATAATTACGAGTGCTATGCTTTGCACAGTTTTTCAGAGTTTTCTTATGAGATAGTAATTATCAGTTATCTACCACAATAGCTGACATGATACTAAATCTCTTAAAGGCTGCCTTCCCTTTCTGGATTGCCTCCACCCCTGTCCATACATGTTTCTTGCACCTCTCAAAAGACTGCTTGACTCAAATCCTTGTCTCAGGGTCTGCTTTGTGGGACACCCAGACTAAGACAGAATAACTCATGACTTCCAGAACCTCTAGTCTAAGGGGAAAAGACAATTATATGACTAAAGTTATATGGGAACTTAAGAGAAAACAGTCTGCCTGGCAGAGTTGGATAAGGTGTCAGTTTAGGAAGTGACATTTGAACTAGGTCTTGAAAGCTTACTAAGGGTTTTCCAAGCAGAGGTGATAAGATGCAATAATGCTAGGAGTTAAACACTTTACGTCTATTTTCTCCTTTGATCCTCACAAAAGTTTTATGGAATAGGTGCTTACTAATATTTTATTTTTACAAATGAGGAGACTGAGATTTGGAGAGATGAACCAATTTGCATAGTTTTTTCTGCCTGTAAATGGCAGGGTTAACATATAAGCCCAGAACTTTATGGCTCCAGCGTCATAGCTCTTCATGACACTACGTGGGAGAAAGGAAATAGGCTTTTGAGGCAGATGAGTCTGAGTTTGAATCTTCTTCATATTAGTTGTGAGTCCTTGAGTGAAAGTTAACCTCTAAATATGTTTTCTACACTTAAATTGGATATAATTACCCTGATAAGGGTTTTTATAAGGTTTAACTGAAATATATAAAGTAACTACGACAATGCTTATCATAAGCAGGCACTCAGCAAACAGAGCAGCAGTTGTTGTCATGACTATAGCATGATTATCATGAGCAGATGAAACTGCTCATGTGAAAATGTTGTGCGTGTCTGAACACCAGCCCCTTACCCCACAATATGGTAGTTTAATGTGCTTACAGTGTAGCATTCATGTTATAAAGTGGTGAGAAATAAGGTTACAATGGAACTTAAAGACCTGATATTTAAAAGCCATGTATATCAGACTAAAGAGGTTGACTTTACCTTGCAGAGAGCCATCAGAGATTTTTATGCAGGGGTGAAGATGACACATTTAGACATGCATTTTGCAGTTAAGTAAGGATGGAGTTGACATGTTAAGATATAGTGGAGGCTTTTTGTTTGTTTGTTTGTTTTTTAAGCGGAGGATAACTTGGAGTCACGAAGAAAGATAGTTTGGAAAACTGTGGGTCTGGGGGAAGGGAAGACCTTTCAGGAGGCTTCTGAGGTCTGCTGTAGGGTTTTTCCCATTATCATTGTTCTCCAACATTTTAATAATGAAATTAAGTGTGAGTAAATTCAAAGTTAGTATGTGTGTCAGAGAGAGAGAGAACATGAACAAGGAAGGTAAAAGTGAAGAGAGCCATGTTGGGCTTAGCTAACCTAAAAAGGAACACTGGAAAACAGTCTAGTTAGTATGACTGAAATCCAGATTGTCAGCGTTTTCTCTGAAGAAATCGATATCTAACTATGGTAACCAGCTCCCAATGAGCCATGTCTTCTGGTATTCACATTATTTTGTTGTACCCCACCCCATTAAAACTGTGTGACCAATTGAACATGGTGGAAATGGGGGGTGTGATTTCCAAGGCTAGTACATGAAGAGTATTACAGTTTTCACTTTGGTTTCTTGGATCACTCACTCCAGGAAAGCTAGCAACCATGTTATGCATATACTCAAGAAGCTTTGTGGAAAAGTCTTCACAGAAAGAAACTGAGCCTAGCACCAACCTGCTAGATATATGAGTGAGCCTCCTTGGATCCCTCATTAAAGATTCTAAGGAAGGATGGCCTGGCTGAGCCCTTCTTAACTCCTTGAAAATAATAAATCATCACTGTCATTTTGAGCTACTAAGTATTGGGACAATGTCTATGCAGCAAAAACTAGCTAAAACACTAATATTTACTAAGTGTCTACTATGTGCCAGGAATTCTACTAGGCGCTTTTAAAAACATGATTTCCGTCCTAATCTTTTAACATAGGTATACTTACGCCCATTTACCAATTAAAAAATCAAAACCATGATAACTTAGGTAACATTCATGTAGGTGCTAAAGTTCTGAGGGTGCCTGAATCCAGGCTAATATTCCTTCCACCAAGTAAATTACAACTGAGGAAACAAAAGGGGGAGAGGCTACTGGGCAGAACTGGTTAAGATGCCAAGACAAAGTCTTCATAAAATACTATCCTTTTGGTGTGGTAGGAAAGCAAGAAGTGATAGAAATAAGAGAGAAAGAAGAAAGTAAGACAAAAGAAGAAAAGTACTATTTAGATGAGAATTGGTCAAAAGCTTGGAAGCAAAAAATGGATTTGCCAGGAGAAGCAGCCAGAAACTCAGTGCCAACAAGTAATTTATTATGAGGGCTCTTACATATCCAGTTCCATTCTGTGCTCTGTTGGCATATGTGTGACTAGATTAAAGAGGAAAGGAAGCATAGATAATAATGAATCAGTTGATGTCTAGACTAGAATGCTGGTTATAAAAATATTTTTCACTGATAATTTCTGCTCCTAAGAAAGCTGTCTACCACATTGAAGAGTCTGGTCCTTCTTCAAACTTTCGCTGAGAAGACCTCTGCCTTTCCTTACCAAAAATTCTCATTCATGTTACTTGTAAACCTCTGAATGTTCATAAATATTCACATACACAAATTGAGTACTGATAGAGTGATATAACTGTATGCATGAGTCAACACCTTGGAATTCATTTCCATAATTTTCAATTTGTAGACCTGAGAACATTTTGTTTTCTCATCTACACAGTAAGGCTTTAGATGTATGATCAATTAACTGTTTAAGAAGAAAATCTCAGTTTGCAACAAGTAACAAAAGTGTTTTCAGTTAAAAAACATAAAATTGAAGAATAAAAGCTTCTTATATTGAGAATTGTATCATAACCTTAATCATATCTCTGGATAGACCTTCTTTTTGATACATTATCTTCCTTTAGTTATTGAGTATCTGAAAAAAATCAGTCCATGTGGTCATGAAAGGACACAAATAAATATTTTCACCATTTGGAGGACTTACCATGTGTCCTTGTTTTTTTATTACACTTATTGGAATGGGGTTGGTTAACAACATTATGTAGCTTCAAGTGCACAATTCTATAACACATCATCTGTATATTGCATTGTGTTTTACCACCCAAAGTATAATCTTTTTCCATCATCATATATTGACCCCCTTCATTCTTTTCAACCTCCCCCCACCCCTTTCCACTTTGGTAACCACCATGTTGTTGTCTGTATCTATGAATTTGTTCACCTGTTGCTCTCTGTTCTATATCCCATGTATAAGTAAAATCATATGGTTCTTGACTTTTTCTTTCTGACTTATTTCACTCAGCATGATATTCTAAAGATCCATCCATGTTGTCACAAGTGGCAGTGTTTTATCTTCTCTTATGGCTGGTAGTAATTCCACAGTATATATATATGTACCACATCTTCTTTATCTATCAAAGGACACTTAGGTTGTTTCCATCTCTTGACTACCATGAAAAATGCTGCAATAAACATAGGGGTGCATATATATTTACAAATACATGTTTTCAATTTTGGAGGATAAATACCAAGAAGAATGATTGCTGGGTCATATGGTAGCTCTGCTCTTAATTTTTTGAGGAACTTTCATACTGTTTTCCATAGCGGCTGTACATTCTAGCCAGCAGTGTATGAGGGCTCCTTTTTCTTTTCTTTTTTTTAGAAGTTACCTTTTTACCAGCTCCTTGAAACTGATGACTCATGACCTGATCTCAGAAACATTTCTTTCAGATGTATTTCTTTTTGGTATGCTATTTGGGAATAATAATTGTAAACCTTAGAATTATTTAACATAATGATTTTACCTTATCTTCATTTCCTTTATAATGTTCTGAACTACCTAACTACTTGACTTTCATTGTTAACTAACTGACCTAAAAAGTCATCAATGAATAAATTTATATGACTTAGAAAAAGTTCATTCAGGAAACTCTTAGCTTTCTGGGAAGTTATGTAACACCACATAATACAAATGGACAGAATTTTCCCAACTGGGAATTATTGTTGGAAAGTTACATACAGAGTGAAAAGAATATAAGATTCTGAGACTGATGATACTGCTTAAAATTCTCAGTACTTTTTATGAACAGTTTGTGACAGAACCAATAGGATCTTTAATTTATGAGCAACAAATTGAAACAGCTATATATATAAAGGTAACACTACACAACATAAGAAATAAATCCCTATATCTCATAGGCTTAACGTAAGAGAAGTTTATTCCTTACTTAGATAAAATTCTGATTGACAAGTGGCTTTCTAGCAAATGGTTCAAGGACCCAGGTTCTTCTTTCTTGTGGCTCATAACTACAACTTGTTACTTTCAAGGTCACTGCGTTCATTTGCATTATGCTAGAAGGTAAAGAGGCAATGAAAACTACGTGCAGAAGCCTTTATGGACCAGTCTTAAAAGGATTTACATCACCTTTGATCTCATTCTATTGGTCAAAGTTCATGCACATGCCCACATCTAACTGCAAAGGAGGCTGGGAAACATAATCTACCTGAGTGTCCAGAAAGAATAGGAAAGATTTGACCACATCAGCTAGCAAATTCTGTCACAACACTAATTTCCTAAGTGCTCTGATTTGTCTCTCATTATCTGGTTCTGAGAGTAAGAATGAGACTGCTTCTCAGATTTCATATTGGTATTAATGAAATTATCTGGACTTATTTATTTTTGTTTGGCTAAGCCATATAATCATGAGCTTTTAATTTATAAAGTGAATTTCATGTATCCCACTTTATCATTATTGACTGAAGTAGAACTCAAGAAGTAGTTTATGACATCCATTTATCTCACCTTGCGGATCACAGACACTCTCCTCAATCATGACAGCCCCAATACATGAAAAACTCATTCTCTTGCCCCTTCCTTTTTAAAAAATACAATAGGTTTTTTTTCTTTCTTTTTATCTCTAAATAGCACTCTGGAAATCTGTGCTATAATTAAAAGCAGCAGTATTCTCTGGTAATGAGAATCATGAGACTGTTCTCAAACCAATTTTTTTTCTCAGCTCAAATTTACCATGAGAGCTGTTTCGGTATAGGAACTCTCAAGGGAAATCGAGAAGCTCAGAAGCGCGTTCAGAATTTCTGGGTTAAGTGAAACAAGGAGGTTGTGGCAAGTGGCTACAATCTAATGAGTAGTTGGCAGTCCCTAAATCAGAAACATCTTCCCTATGTGTCTGCTAATACACAAACACACACACGCACACACACACACATCATATTTCAACTCACGCCATCAAAGAGTCAGAACTTTGAAGGTTTCACTTCATTAAGATGTTTACAGTTTTGTTATGTTAAAATTTTATAGAAATAAAGAAGAAAAATGTGCATTATAAACTGTGGTAAATAGTTATTTGTCTACTAAATAACTTGAGTAACAGAAGTTTCCTCAGACCACCTTGGCTATAAAATAATTCTTCCTTATTAGAATTGTTACAGGACATTTTGTCATAACACTCAAGTAGCAATTTTCATTTATTGCTCACATTAATGATAAAGAATTTTTTCAAAATAAACACACAATCTAAAGAAATTAACTATTTCCAATTTTCCAATTTAATATTTATTCTTATTTATATCTATTTAAGATCTTGTTATTGCTATTAATTTTTAAAAGATTTTATTTATTTATTTTTAGAGAGAGGGGGGAAACAGCAATGTGTGGTTGCCTCTCATGCGCCCCCTACTGGGGACCTGGCCTGCAGCCCAGGCATGTGCCCTGACTGGGGAGTCAAACCAGTGACCCTTTTGTTTGCAGGCGGGCGCTCAATCCACTGAGCTACACCAGCCAGGGCTATCAGTGTTCTTGTTGGTAGCTTTTAACCTCTTTTTACCTCTTTTAGTGTTCTACGGAACCTAGTTACGACAGAGTATTTAATAAATGTTTGTTGACAAATACCTACTGAGTTCCCACCCTGTACCAGGCACTGTTTGGGGACCTGGAAAATAGTGATAAAGAAGACAAATTCTGCTTCAAGTAGCATATGTTCTAAGAGTGGGCTGGGGAGATAGACAATAAGATGTAAAGATATAAATTAGATAATAAGATGAGTGTCGGGAGTTGAGACCTGAATGACAAGGAGGATACAACCGTGTAAAGGCCCAGGGAAAAGCAGTCGGTCCAAGCAGAAAACAGCAAATGTAAAAGGTGCAGGTTTGGTGTGTTCTACAGCACAGAGGCCATTGTAGCCAAAATGAAGTGAGCGAAGGAACAAGGGAAAAGAAATAACATGGGAAAAGCCAATAGAGGACTTTGGAGTCCTTGTAGATGATATTAAAGAATTTATTGAGAAGCCATTAAGGTGTTAAGCAGAGGCATGATAAAAATCTAATTTATGTGTTGGTCGTGTCCATGTCCATGGGGCAGACAGAAATTGAAGAAGGGTAGGCGGATGAGTCTGGTGTCAAACCGGGATTGGAGCAGGGGAGGTACTGAGAAATGCTTGCACTGTGGGTCTATTTTGGAAGTAGAGGCAACAGGGTTACCAAGAATTAAATGTGCGATATGAGAAATAAAGTGGAATCAAGGAAGAATCCTAGGCAGCCAGGCACCATGCAAGAGTGTGGTATCATTTGTTACGATAAAGATGATTTGATGACAATCATTCATTTAAACATTTATTAAATGATTACTTTGTGTCAGGTACTATGCTACACATTGTGGGTAGAAAGACTTTCCTAAGAAATTCTTATCTAAGCAAGAAGCGATGGGGGTTGGCATTAAGGCGAAGGGAGAAAGATGAAGAGGAAATTAAAATTTAAGAAATATGTGGGAGGTGAAATTGGCAGAATATGGTTCCTGATATTGAGAGCGAGAAAAGATTCTGGAATGATTTAAAAATTTCTGATTTAAGTGGGTAGATGACAGTGCCATTAACAAAGATAGGGAATGCATAATAAGAAATTAGTTTATGGGAAAAGTCCTTATTACACTAATAATGGAAGCTAATGATTACTAGTCACTTCTTATATACCAGTCACTGTGCTTAGTGCTTATCACGAACAACCTCTTTTATCCCTGAAAACAATATTCATACACTATCATGTCAATGTTGACATACTATTATTGCCCTTGTTTTTTTACAGAGGAGTAATCTAGAAATTCTGGAAGTTAAATAATTTGCTCAGTGTTACATATGTAGCAAGCAGGAGAGCCGGGCCTTGAATCCATGACACCAATATTTGGATATGTTGGGGTGGAGTTGCTGTAGATATTAAGTTACAGGCATTTAGTAGATTTATAAACATGGACCTAGAACTGATGACATGATCTGGAGAGACAGATATAGGAGTTTTCAGCATAGAGCTGATTGTTTGATTTCAAACACTGTATTCACTTCCTTCTCTTCCCTGTCTTGCTTTTTCTTCCACCCGAAATGTATTTTCTGAGATCACCTTCCAAATAATCTACTTGCACTTGAATGCTTATCACAGAGTCTCTTTCTGAGGAAACCTAAACCCAGGCAGAAGCTGATTAAAAGGGAAACAGAAGGTGAGGAAGAAAGAGCAACACACCCTTTCTTAGGAGCTTGGTTATGAAAGGTGGGAAACTACAGGGGAAGTAACAGGAGAATGTAGGACAAGTTCTTAAGAAGGGAAATCCACCAAGGGTATATGCTGTGAGTAAAGTGTTAATAGAAAGGGAAACGTTGAAGTGGTCCTGATAAAAAATCTAATTATTTTCGGTGAAGTTAAGAAAAGTTTTCTTCTCAGAAGGAGGAGTTGAGAGAGAGAATGTGGAGTTTTGGGTAGTTGATGAAGGGTTGAAGACCACAGATTTTTGGTAATATCAGTCTGAGTGCTTCATGATTTTTGCCATGAGAGTTCAGCAGTTGGAGAATAGAAGTGAAAAACAGGGTGACTGAGATAACATGAGACTGGATTAAAACTTCCAGAACTGACTGACTTGGGTAATACAAGTGTCCAGCATAGAAATAACAGTGGCCAGGTCAAAATACAAAAACCCCGGTCATTTCCAGAAACTCGAATTCTGGCTGATCTGGTTCCAGACTACTTGACTGAGACTTTAAACCTCTGACCATTTCTGCTTTGTCTTCTTAAATCCTCTTTGCCTTACCAATTTCTGACCTATAATCTTTTTGACCTTCAAATTTCATCATATTCTTATTGTTGTTTTTTTTCTAAAATAAAAGGGGTTATGGAATGACTGATTTGAAGAGTTAGTTGTTAAAGCTACAACATTTTTGCACACAAAGAAAACGTCCCAGAGAGGTATTCACTTGTCAAGTTTATAAAACAAGTTATCAGGAAAACCAGGAGGCTCTGCTTTTTCTGCTACACACTACCCTCAGATGTCTACAGAAAAAGCAGGAACAAAGAGGCAAAAGCAGAGAGGGAAATATGCATGAAAGAAAGTGTACGGATTTTATCCTTTTAAGAATTTTTGGAAATAGCATTTCTTTTTTCTTAATTTTTGCTAAAAATTTTATTTCTACAATTTATTACTTGGCTTTCCATCAGGGATCAGATACAGTGTTAATAACTCTGGTTCTTTTATTGAGACCATTATCACTTTATCTTTCCAGTAATGACCTCCATTTAGCTAAAAAGAATGGGGTTATCATGTGGATGGGGTCACTGAGGTCAGTTTAAGAGTCTGGCATCCACAACGGAAGGTCCCGCCTTCTCCCCCAGGGAAGCACCTCTGCACGCTGCTCTGCCCCAGGAGGCCAAGGAGGCAAGAGATCAGGCAGGCTAATGAACTCGGATCTCTCCCTTTGGAGGTGGAAATCATTAATCATAGAGCTACCACATGGCCACCCATCTTTTAATGATGATTTTAATTTGCATATTAAGCAAACAGTTTCAAGAACGCTGCTTTGGGTAGAATTTGTGAGACATGCCTAGGCAGGTTATTTCAAAGTCAATTACACTTTAATACTCTTTTCCAAAAAGTCACTCTTTCATTTTGACAACTTAATTTTGTAAATACTGTCATTGGGCTGTCACTTACAGGTGCTGGGTAAATTAATCCCAGCCAAGCATTTACTAGTTTTAATGAAAGGGGGGGAAAATATTAAAATTTAAAATTGCTTTTAAAGGTTGTGAAATAGGCTGTTTTAGAACTAGAAGGGACTTCAGATATTATCTACTCCAAGTGATTTGCAAGTAAAATTAAAACCCAAAGATGTTCAGTGGCTTGGCAGGGGTCAAAAAACAACTGACTGGCTGAGCTGAACTGGATCACAAGTCTGATATTCCCCCTCAAAGTACTAATGAAATTAGATACTTTAAGATACCATAGTGCTTCAAAACAATGTATCCTTTTTTCAGAGTCAATTAAATCCTACACATTGATTGTATCTGCGTTCCAAATTAGACAGCTTGGCTCACAAGCCGTATGGTTGTCAAAAGCCATATTATCCCAAGCTAATTTTCTTAATTTGAAAACCAAAATCCATTTACTTGTTTTTTTTTTTATTAAGTAATAACACTTGTCTTGAAGGAATGTGGCCCAAGAATTGCAATCATAAAAAGAAACAGCTTAATCACACTCAAAACTGTACTTAAAAGGAAAAAATATACCTCGGGCTTCAGAGTATCAAGTATAGGGAACAGTCTAACAATGAAGGACAAGGCATGTGAAGTGATTTACAGTTTTACAAGTGATTTTGCACCAACTCTCATTATTATAAAGTATCCAGTAATTGTCGCTGTCTTTTATAAGTGTCTTTTATAATTTAAGACACAGGGTTGTTATGTGACTTGTTCGAAGTCGCACAGCTGGTTGGTGGCCCTGCCTCAATTAGGTCCTAGGCTCTAAGTCTTACTCTCAGTTCAGAATGTCCCTGACTCTATACAAACAGCCCTTCACTGAAGCGCATATAGTTGCTCTGTTCTTGTAGGACCCTGGCTGACGGATGGGCAGCTCCCACTGTGAGTGTAAAACTCCTTAATGCAGGTCCCATAATGGGGAGAACTGGGACGGAAAGCATGGCTTCCTACCTCACCAGAGTCCTCATGACAGTGTGGATCCTGCCAGTTCTCTGACTCCCCTAACCTCCTGCCCTACCCACAGCAAGGCCACTTCCACCAGTGGGTAACACAGCCCTCTTTGGAAAATGCCCTTCTTTCACACTCTCCGGGAAACACCACTGACAGCCCAAGAACATGCTCATGTAGGAAATGCGGAAGAATAAAACCTTTCTAACAGTCGAACAGTCACCCAGCATTAACAGACAAGAGAACACACAGTGGAAACAGAAAGATGCACACAGCCATGAAGGCTACAACTTAAATGGCTACAGCATGAGAAGTTCTGGAATGAGAGAGGAGGGAGCTACGGCACGGGTTTTATTCTTGGGGGCAGTGCACTTCTCTGCCCAGGGATGCTCCCCGGTTACAGGACTGTTCAACATGGCAGGCAGATTTAAAACATTCTGCATGCACTCTCCATTCCAGGTGCATGGGAAAAGGGAGCTCATTTCAAGTTCTCTGTAGTCTAGTCAATCCCGGTTACTTCCAAAGATTGGCAAACTATGGCACATACTCCAATTGCTTCTGTTAGTGCCCTCCATATTTTTAAAATCTGATTATACCCAACCTTCTCTCCATAACAGGGTTGGTTTCATGATGGCCAAAGGGAAAAGGGTAGTATAACTAGGATAATCTTTAAAGTAGTATTCAACTCTATTTTCATAGAGTTTTCTCTTACTCATGATGCCCATACATTCCAGTGTGGCCTATTGTCCCCATGTAATTATCAATAACACTCTGTCTTACAAAGAGTTCCTGTTTGGAACAATATGTTATTTGGGCACCATAATCATATTTTGTAAAATTAATCTGTAATTTATTTGAACATGTTATATATTAGTTTTCATAGGCTACATCTTCATTCTAACAAACCTTTATTGTCTGCTACATACAAAATATTACTTTAGAAATTCTAATGCTAAGGTGGAAATATGGTTTTTAGAGCCCAAAAGCTCATTGTTATAATGAAAGGCTAGATAATCAAAGAAAAAAATCAACACTGCTTATAGGAATAAATATGGCAAAGAAATAGTCCTCTCTCCTACCAAAAAAAAAAAAAACTCCCCTCAATTTTCTAAGAGTGATTCAAGGACATAGATGGAGTTTTATATTTCTTATCACTTTCAGCCCTAGGTCACCTAATTCTCAATGCTATGAAGTCAAATAAGATGAATTATAAACAAGGTTTTGATACTATGCTATGGGACAGTGAGGAAGCAGCTATCCTTGGGGTTGGGGAGTTTTAAAGAAGGATAAGACTTGAGCAGGCATTCCAAGCACAGGTCATAAATAACAAAATAACACAGCAAAAATAACAACGGCAGTTACAACTTATGATGCCTACTATTTTCCAGGAACCATGCAGGATGCTGCTTTAAAGATATTATTGCTAATCACACGTAATTTAATCAAACCTAATTAAATCATAATTTCTATTAGCACAATAGAGACAGACTCAGAGAGAGAGAGCAGGCTGACAGCTCTGGGGGTGGGGTTGGTGGGTGGAGGTTATTGAGCAAAAAAGAAAAGAACTCATGGACATGGACAACAGTGTGGAGATTGCAGGGGGAAGGGTTGGGTGGAAGTGGAAGAGGGAAGGGGGATAAATGGTAATGGAAAAAATACAATAAAAAAACTATTTAAAAAGTCTAATCTACATTATTGATGTTAGAGTCCAAGCAGGGCACATGGCTAGGGAGGCTGGGAGGTATCTTGCTATAGGGAATTTTGAAAACCTAATAGTTGAGATATCAGCCTATAGGCAGCAGAAGCCACCTCACATTTTGAGTTGAAGTGGAAATATGATCAGCTGGCAGCAGTGGAAGGATGGTCAGAGGGAAAGGAAGGAGGAGGTTCATTAGGAGGCTGTGGTAATATTGCAGATACAATATGAAGTAGGTGAGGGGCAGTGGAAACTAAGGGACAAATTTGAGATCAATTGCAGACATAATATTAATGTGATTTTTTAATATTAATAAATGATGAGATCTTCCTCTTTGTCTTAATGAACTCTACAAAAATTCTGATTCTTAGGGTAAACTACTGGCTTGTGTGGAGGTATGAGTTGTTGTCTTTGAAATACTCTGTATTTTTTTTCCTTTCCTCCTTTATTCCTGATTAGCCCATTATGTTTTAAATTACCTTTAACTCACTGGAAAATTTCAGTAACTTTCGGGAAAAGAACAGTTACTCTCTTTAAATTATTTATTTCCTATTTTAATTATATTTTTTCTTTATACTATTACAGTTGCCCCCACTTTTTCCCCCTTTGCCCACCTCCACCCAGCCTACTTATTTCCCTTTTTTTTTTTAAATCCTTTTAAACCTTGTGCAGTATCATGTAAATGAAATTGGGTTTCAAAAATGGATTTGTTCACTGGACAATTTAAAAAGTAAAATAAATGCAGAGAAAAGAGAATCTGGCTTAAGTGCAATTATGTGAATGGCAAAGCGATATGAATGACCATCGTCAGGAGGAAATTCATTATGAATCATTTTTCTTGTTATGGTGCTGGCCACTGCCCGCCCGTGCAAATTAGTCTTTCAACTGGCTCCTTGATTAGGATGTGACTGTGATCAAATCCAGAGATCAAACCCCTCACTTCAATCTCATTAGCAGTATCTTTGTATCGACAAGAACTATGGCCTCAGCTGAAATAAATTCAGGCTCAAGAATGATAAAATGTGAGCTATATTAATAATTTTAAGTCATTAGAATGTCATTTACCCTATTAATGCTGAAATAGAAAAAATTATTCTGGAGTCTGCCTTTAGTTTAAGTTAAATGTTGGACACTTCAAAACGTATATTGTCTTAAAATTATCAGGTACAACCTTGAAGGTGACATCCAAACTCATGCCAGTAATGCAGACACTCATTCTTTTTATTCAGAAAGGACGTTACAGCTTAATACAAAGTGTTCATGAACAATGTCTCCAATTTCCTGTATTAGCTGCAAAGAAGACTCTAAGCACTAATCATTTATGATGAGCTCCTTTGAATTATGGGTTCATCTCAAACTAAAAATAGATTCCTAAATCATTTCATTTAAAAAGTAGATATTTCCTGCCACACTGTATCAAAATGTATTATCTGTCACTTCAAAGATTATTTAACATTTTCTACAAAGTTCATATTAGTTGGACTATCTCTATAATATTGTTACCTTAGAAATGCCCGCACAAGGAATTTTTTGATGCTTTTTTTTTTTCCTGTGATGGCTACTGCTTCTCTCTTAATCTTACATGCTCTGTTCCCCACCAAAGGTAACAAAATGCTAAGCTTTTAGTAAAAAGAAAATTATATTTTTAAATCACTTTTAAACCCTGTGTAGTATCATGTAAATAAAATTGGGTTTTAAAAATGGATTTGCTCACTGGAATATTTTTGACTATTATTTCTTGGAGGAATGAGAATTTTAGAAGAGTCTTTTTTTTCTCCTTGTAAACATTTTTTTTTCTATTTTCCTTTACAAATTAACACCAATGGTTAAAAGGAATTTATTCAAATATGTATAATACTTTATGCTTCACAATACACTTTCCCAAACATTATCTCATGTGATCCCTAAAAGAAACCTCTAATGGAAGTAGGGCATGTATTACTGTTTTGCCTACTTAAACATGAGAAAACTGAAGCTCAGAAAGATAAAGATTGTTTACTAAGCTGGCGGTGGAGCTAGGATTTGCACTCCAGATAAGTGTGCCTGATATTGTATTGCAAGGACAAAGTTTGTGCCAATACCAAGGAAAAACAGGAGACTGTTAAATAGGCTACAGGAGGTCTCTGCCAGCTGAATGTCATACAGAAAGAGGAAGGACCTTCTTACACCACTAGTGACTGCAACATTGTACAGGCAGCCCTGGTACTTAGCACATATGGTGAGACCTGCACCTCGGCCCGGCACATTTACCCAACAGCAGGGAGCAGTGGAAGGGGGGTGGCAGAATTCAGGGCCAGGTGCGGGAGGCTTCCTTATCCCATGCAGGGTGCATGCTGCAGTATTTGGTGAGATGGTACATGCGGTGCCCACCTCTTTCCCAGGATTGACATGCTGTCCAGAAATTTGAGTAATGTCATGTTCAAGTACTGACCATTAGGCCTAGCTCAGAACCACTGCTCCTCTTCGGCTTCCAGGTCACTCATTCATTCATTTATTTATCAGAGGAGTTTGAAGCCAGTGAGTGTCAAAAATTTGTCTTAAGGAGCTAATAGGGATAAATATGATAAAGAAATAGTTCCCTCAGCTACCAAAAATTTTTTAAAAACCATCTTTGCCCACTTTTGTAAGAGCAGTTCAAGAGTATAGATGAAGTTTTATGTTTCTTATTAACTGTAGCCCTAAGCCATCTAATTCCCAACACATGTTCAGTATATACCTCTTATATAAATTAATTAGCTTTTTATTACTATAGGCATCTTCATTTTCTCAAAGTTAGTGATTTGCTGAAGTAGGAAAAGTTGAAGTACTATCAAAAATTTTTTTTCACTTCAAATTAATTTTACTTAACCCAAACTTCAGATGTAAAGAACTTCTGAGGCCGAAGGTCATCACCGACAATAATAATACCTCCCAAGAAAGTGTGTAGCTGCCGCCTAGTTCTGTTGAAAACTGGCTGTGGCAGCATCTGCCTGCTTAATAGAAGTTGGTGTTCCTCCTTTCATAGAGAAGAGCCATGGCTGTGAAGTGGCTGCCAGCGAGAGATTAATCTACTAGGGCTTTGCATTTGGGTTGGGCTATAGGAAAAGTTTTTGTCAATGGAAGGGGAACAGAAGTCTTGTGAATGACTTTCCAGGCTATTAAGAACAGAATGTTTCTTCTTCACCTGAGAGGACAGTGGCCCTTCATAATGGAATAGTTTGTGTCCTTGAAACTCCTTGTAGAAGAAGGCTGCCCTCCAACATACACATTAGACTATTAGGTGAGCACAGAATACCTTTAAATTGTGTTACACTATTGAAATTTTAAGACTTGCATGTTAAAGAGCTAGAGTTATTTAACTATGTATACATTTGGAAGCAATATCAAAAATTAGAGAAAGTAGCCATGCAGCAATTTCAGTAACTATGCATTAGAAGATATATATTCTAATTTTAAATAAACAGCAAAAAATAAGATTCTCTATACAAGTTTTTAAAATCTAGTCTTATTTAAACTCAGCTATAAAGTGAAGATTATCTAATACTGGTCTATCTGTTGTTTAAGAATCTGCATATGAATTTAGGGTATGTGAATAACTGTATTAGTTATTTCTCTGTCCAGCAGAAGAAACTTGTTTTATGGGTTCCTTTCAAAGGATACTATTGCTATTAATTTTTTTCTTGCTAGAAAAGCTTCAGGCCTCCCTCTCTTGTGAAGCCATGATATATTACAGAGTCTTTCATGATGTCACTTCAAAGACCCAACCACTTCCGTGGAACAGCAACCCTTGTTCACGGTCCTGAAGGTATCCTTCTTCCTAACAACTTTATTTATGATAGAACCATCATTTCTTTCAGAGTGACCCAAAACAGTCAAAACTAGTTTGATAAAAGCACATTTTTAAAATTAGGGCCCCACATTTTAGTAGTAAATTGGCCCTTCTCAGGTTTTTGCTCAAGTTTAAAAATGTATATTTTTGATTTTGCTTTCCCTCTAGTTACACTAATTTCCTGAGGACAAATAAATGTGAACTTGTGTGCTAAATGTCAGCTGAGTTGTCGAAAGTTGCTGGTAATTCACTTCTTAAAATATTATACATTATATTTTTCACTTCTGGAATACTGAGTGGCCCTGAGTCCTTTCCATTCATTTTGCTATTAGCTAGAGGGTGATACAGGGTTGTATTATGAAGCTTAAAATACCATAGTCAACACAAAGAGTGGAATCAATGTTGTTGAAGACAACAGATAATGCACATATTTATGACCTTGGTTATGATGACTTTCATTTTTATTTTGCCTATTACCCAATTATTGCCACATTCTCTTCTCATTTCAATCCAATGGTGATTTGTTCAATAACTGTTTTGTTCATACTCTTGTTATATTACCTATGCTTTTTAGAACAGTACTTAATATGCAATAGATTCCCAGTAAATATGTTTAGGCTACTAACTTTTTAAAATGAAGCAGATATACTATTTTATTCTTGTTGATATAGTTGAAGATTCTAAATTTTTCTAACAAGCTCACATCAGGATTCATCCTGTGATCTGATAGAGATGTTCTGTTGAAAGCTGTGCTCACTTCCTTTCAGGCTGCGGGCAAAACCACCCGCATGAAGAGAGCTCAGCACTCAGCAGTGCAGAGGATTTCCCTCCGGACACTGTAGATGCCCTTCTCTCTCCTCCCTCTGCATTTCTCCTATGACTTCTACTTATTTACAATTAGATTAAGGGGCACCGACCAAACAACTCCCGGGGTGTCAGTCTTTAAGGAGTGCTTACACATCAGCAGGGCTTCTAATCACTAAATTAGAGACCAGGTGCCAGTTTATAGAGGTTTCCACCTGCAGTTGACTGGTAAAACGCACACTGGTATTGCTTCTGCCTAGAGGAACAAGAACGATCCCACCTGATGGTGCCTACCTATTCTGTCGAACATTCTGAGGAACTTGCAATCTGCAATAATGGCTGAAATTTCTGAAGAAATCCATGGTACAAAGTTACTCAGAGTGATATATTTTATTATCTAAATGTTAAATCCTTTAATATAATTCACAGAAAGTTTTCTGGTTCTGAAAATTGACCAAAGCAAAAAAACAAAAAAAAAACACCAAAAAATCCCAGCAGTGTAGAGAGAACCAGGACTTTAGAAATGGGGACCATGGTGTGGTGATCCTATAATATAGGTTATACAAGACTCCTTAATATATTAGCTCTTACCTGGGCCATATTTTCAGACTGTAACAGAGATGATACAAACAAAAACCATTTTATATGGATGTAAGAGAAGAAGCTTTAATTTTATCCATGTTAGGGACAATAGTCCTTGCCTAATTTTCACAAATTTGAAATTAGTGGAAAGCTAACTAATGTGGTTTCCTTTATGGAAAAGGCTAAAAATAAGCTAATTTCTTCTTCTATTAAGACATGTACAGTGAAGTGTTAGTAGAGTTTTGGGGGGATATCTTTGAGAAAATCTAATATGAAAATTACAAATAAGTTAGTAAGGGTTTAACATTGATCTGTAAGACATTCTTCTGTTTTTCAGAGCTTCTCTCAGGTCATTATTCAACAATCCAAAAAAATTTTTTTCTAGATGTGTGTCAGTCATTGTCACAGGAATTGGAAACCCAACAAGAAAAAGTATGGAATCGCTGACTTTAAGAAGTATAAAATGGAATCTGTGAGACAGCTAAGGAAGCACACACAACTAAGCGGCATGGAGAGTGTCTAGTGGCGGTACACACAGTGAGCTATGGGGATCCACAGGAAAGCTTCCCAAAACAATTTAGGTGATCAGAACTGGCTGGGATGGCATTGTGATAAGGAATGCTTCCTGAGAGGCTGGATGCCTGAGGCATGAGTTGTGAAGCACAAGTATAAGCAGCAGATGACAAGAGGGGTTGGACACAGAAGAGGTTCCAAACAGGAGAGGCAGTATGTACTAGGTCCCCCATCACCTAGAGGAGAGGTAGATGGGGGAAGGGGTGGGACTGAACAAAGGTATTAGGTCCCTAAAAATAGTTCAGCATAGTTGAAAGTGGAATGTGGCAGGGAGACAAGTGGGGATTGATGAGAAAGAAGCATTTGAGTTCCACCACACCAGTGCCAGTTGATTTGCATTTTTGAACCTCACTCGCCTAAAGTAGAGACCCTGGCATCCAAAGAAACAGTAGACAGCACAACATGCAATCCAAGAGGCAAACTTTCAAGAGCAGACAAAGTCCATAACTAGCGGATGTCAGGCTGTGCCAACAGCGGGGACTGGGGACGGGAAACAAATGAAACAGAGGAGAAAGAGGAATGAGAATGAGAAGCACAGTAAGCAGTTGGCTGAGGGCTCTGATCAACAGCACTAGATAGTTCCCTGTCTCACGTTTCCTTTGGAGACTCATAAAGGTTCTGTGCTCCACCTGATAAAATTCACAGAAGATACAGCTACTTGGCTACCAATGTGGAGAATGGCTGCCAACGACAAACAGGCAGCGTTATAGGACCACACGATGTTCTGGATAAGGCTGAGGCCAGAGAGAGGCAGAGCTATTTTAGACTCCTGGGCCTTCTCCTCTCTGACAAGCAATAGTGTTAGAGCCCTGAAAGGCTACGCAAAAAGGAAAGTGTGGCTTAATTACATCCCGGAGTGAAATGTCACACAGTAGCTTGGTAAAGACATGGAGGTTGAATTTGTGTAAAGTGAAAATTTCTTGATAATGTTAAAATACATATAATTTTACTGTGGTATGAGAAGTGTCACAGTTTCCCAAAACAAAGTAGATAAAGATTATGTGTGATATCAAGGAAATAACTGGGCCCTGGTGGGACTGAGTTATAGACGAGGCAATCAGTCTCCTTCCTAAAATAATTTTTGTCTCCAAGGTAACATCACATAATCAGTTTTGGTTTTTCTATAGCACGTTTAACAGCAAAAACATAAACAGATTGTTCTAGCTTATGGATGAGACAGCTAAAAGCTTAAATTGCTATCTACTTATTTAGTTATATAATTATTAATTATTAGATTAAAAGGCTGAATTCAGAGGCTACATATCACCTTCACAGTCAAGTCACGCTGCTCGGTGTGGACTGTGAAGCTCACCATGGGCCACTTCTTGCGTGCTTCTCTGTCTTCCCACCGTCATCTCTGGCCTTTTCGAATATTCGCTCCTTCAAATTTCAGGGCTTCGTAAATGCTCAGTAACTCTCTGTACTGAAAAGCCTTTCCCTTAATTATCTGCCTGAAAATTTTCTATTAGCCCTTTAAAAACTTCCTCAGTCTCAAAAATTAATCCCTCCATCCTCTGTTCTAACTGAACACCATTTCTGTTTCCACTGTTGATCTCATGACACTGCATTTTTTCTCATCTCCTTCAATATTTAGAATGCCTTGAAGGCAGGGATTGTATTTTATGCATCTCTATACAAGAACTCTTGTTCCAATGCCTGGAGCATGGAAGATGCTAAAGAACTTGTTACTGAATAGAACTGAAAAAAATTTTTCCACTTCAAAAGTAATTTACCAGAAGAAATTCAAATGGCCAATAAGCATACCAAAAAATTCTTAATCTCATTATTATTTGAACTGAACGCTGAAGTAATATACATTATTTTCTTAAAGTTAAAAATAAAAAAAAAGTTATAATACCCAGTCCCTCACTGATGCACTCAGTTTGGTACATTTTTAAAAATTAAATTTATTGGTGCGCCATTGATTCATTAATCAGATTATATAAGTTTCAAGCACATATTTCTAGGATGCATTATCTCTATATTGCACTGTGTGCCCACCACCCAAATTCAAATAGTCTTCTGTCATCATGTATTTGGTCTCCTTTACCTTTTACTACCTCCTCACCCCCTTCCCTCTGGTAACCACCACATTGTTGTCTGTGTCTATGAGATTGTTTTTCTTGTTTATTCATTTGTCGCTTTCAGTTTTATTTCCTACATATGAAGGAAATCATATGGCTCTTAACTCTTTATGTCTGACTTATTTCACTTAGTATGATATTCTTAATGTCTATCCATGCTGTCACAAATGGTAGCATTTCATCTTTTCTTATGGCCGAGTAGTGTTCCATTGCATACATACCCATCTTCTCTATCCGACCATGCTGCTTATCAAGTGCTTTAGAAAAGTTTATAACCTGTAAATACATGACTAGTTGTCTATTCTCAGGAAACAATTCAACAATGTAGGCATTCATTCATGTACTAACATATTTACAGTGTTATTTATCATAAAGAAAATGGAACTTAAGCAAAGGTCTGACTTTAAAAGAATAATTTAATCCCCTTAGATAATTGTGATACATGCCTACAATGGAATGTGGTGCTTTACAGTGTGTTTTATGGAAATACGCTTATAACATAGTTACTTCAAAAAGGAGATAGAAAATGCATATGTACATATAGTATCATTTCAATTACATAAAGACAACTTTTAATGAAAAGATTAAAGGGAACATGTACTCAAAACATAGCAGCAGTACCTCTAAAAAATAAAGTTAAACAATATTTTCTGCATCCATATAGCTGTGGTTCCTAATTTCCCATAATAATATGATTATCAGGAGAAAAACTGATCCTTCCCTCTCCCCAATTATGCTTTCTTATATATGTTAAAAACATAAAACAAAACCCTTTTAATTAAACTAAACTCTGGAAAGGGCGTGCCCGAATATTAATAAATCTAAAAACACAGAAAATATTTAAAAATCATTTTTAATTACTCTCCAGTGACTGGATAACTAAAATTGGTTGCTAAAAGGTAGAGCACTTCCCAGAGAAGAAAACAATGTGAATCATCAAATATTTCTTAAGAATGTTGAACCAGGTAGTGGGACAAACCCGCTCATATATGTTCTTATTTAACGGCCAGGGAAATACTACAGAGAAGATATTACTATCCACAAGTTGTTGGCTTGTCCAAAATCACTCTGGTATATAACAAAGTCATATTTTGATCCCAGGACTTACTGCTAATAAATTCTTGTTCATTCTATTGCAATTAAATAACACTCTAAGCAAAATAAGAGTTCAAAGCCTGCTTTATGAATAGATAAAATTTATTTGTACTCAGTCAATTTACTTACTTAAAGCTTTTAATTAAATCGATTGTTTGCTCCCTGAATCGTAATTATGCACAAACCTTTCATCAAGGGAAACCCTATGAGACAAGGAATGCTTTGAAAGCCTTGAAGATGCTTTGAGTTTGTTGTCCTGAGCCCAGAAGCAACTATAGGGACTCAGTAAGAACTTGATGAATTGAATTAATTAGATATTTCAGCAGGAACTTAAATCTTTCCAAGACCAATTTACCTGAATTTCAAATTAGGACAAACTAAATAATAAGGTGTTTCCTCATGCACAGTTTTGTAAGCATGTTTCTAAGCCCTGACTGTGGGTTTTACTGTGAAGAGACATGTCTCCCTTAAGATTTTAGTGTAGCCATTAGAATCCCTCTTTCAAGGTCTATGAAAAATTACAACATCCTATTTTAGCAGCAAGGATTAAGGACTATTGACTTTTCTCTCTTGTAGAAACACTTGTTAATTGATTTTTGTGGCTATTACTACAAATATTTCCTTGTCAGGGACACCTGGAAGTGACCAAGATTTTAAAGAAACAATTCTAGATAAATGTGAGCCCCTTTGAGTCAGCTTTGGGTTCCGTGCTGCTTCTGATAAAAATTACTAAAATTAAAGCATAGCCAAAGATAAGATTTGGTGACCAAATTATCTTCAGAATTATTAGTTTCCTCATCTTTCTAAGAAAGCAATGCTTTGAGGAATATTTCTAAGTGGGGAAGGGGGAAAACGTGCCTTGAGCTCCCACTGTGAATCTGAGTCAGCCGCTGCATATCCATTATTTCATTTGCTGTCACAAAACTTCTGTGAGGCAGGTAGGGGTCCCTCTTCTCATATTGCAGATGAGGAAACTAAAATTCTAAATGTTAAGAAGAAAATCATTCAAGGACTCACAGCCAGTAAAAAGTCGAACAGGGTTTCTGAGCTGTTTCTTTGCTCTCAGGTATGATCTCTGCCTTCCCTCTGCTCTGCTCTGTTGGAGGGAACCGTAGTTCTTAGATTCCTTTGTTGTGGCTTCCAGATAGATATATTCAGCCAAAGGTTGGGAGAATCAGGTCCTCGGGGAGACTGGGAAGACACAGAAAAGAAGACAGGATAATCCCCCATCTCTCATTTTATTTGAGCTAAACTTTCCAGGGCAGCAAAATCTCCTTCTGGGCTCCAGGTCTAATGGGTGTAGCTTCCATTAGAAGGCCTCAGTTTGGGACTCTGACAATCCAGCTCTTCCCAGCAACTTTCGTGTTAGGAGCTGTCATTGCTTCTTGTTCTTGCTAATTTCTAAATTGCCCACCATCCTCATTTTCCCATCAGCTTCTCAGCCCTTTCATCAACTATGCAAACAGTTTTCTGCATTAAAACTCTCTAGCATTAAAAGAAAGAGAGAGAGGAGCGTGGAGAAAAGGAGAGGGGGAGGGAGGGAGGGAGGAAAAAGATAAGATCAGACTGGATTGGTTCCTCTGTTCTTGACTCATCCCGACCAACCAAGACTCAAATGTGAGTCTTGGATTTCCTTGCCTGTCTATCTTTCCATTGGCCCCTGATAGCATACTGCCAACAGAAAGGTGATAGTTATTTTTAAAGATGAATGTGTAGTCACATTAACATATGATTAGAATTTCTCCATTTCATATATCCCCTGACTATAAGATGTCTTGACACTTTATGCATTTCTTTTTTTTAATAGTTTTATGTAATTAGAAACTATTATTGGCACAGCTATGTTCAAAATATGTTTGTGTATGAGTTAGTTACAGCATCACAGGCTGGATTTTGGTGGAGAAGCATATGGAGTACAAAAAGTATGCCCTATAAGCATGGATTTTAATGTTTTGTTAAGACTCATTTCCTCTTGGCCACCAGTCCTATAATTTGTCATAGTGTCAGCTGCTGAACCTGAAGCTCTTCTACATAGTGTGAAAAAGAGGGAAACCTGATATTTATAATTGTCTAACTCACAAGCAGTCTGAAAGTATTTTGTCCAAGGTCTGGAAAGCATTCAGATAAGTAAAGATGCTCCTTTTCTTGAGACACCTAAAACATTATAACCAATTTGTTGAATGAACTGGAGTCAGGTTGGTGCCCATAGAAAACAATCTATTTTTATTCCCTTTTTCTTCAAACCACTCAGCATTTTGGTTTTCCTTCACTGTTAGGTGACATGTCCCCAAGCCCCCTACCTTTTCAGTCATTCTTATATGACACACAGATACTTCCTTTTCCTTTGTACTAAAAAGTTCAATCCACTTCAGTCTAATAACCGCGGAATCCTTCCATTAATTGATTTAATAAATACTTACTGAGCACCTATTTACTTGATAGTATTCTAGGTTCTGCAGTTACAGCAGTAAAATAAATCAGACATGAGAATCTCATTCTCATGCAGTTCATATTCTGATGGAAAGGGACACAATACACATAATAGGCAAGTAAAACACAGTGTGCAAGTGCTAAGTGCCAAGAGGGCTGAGTTTTGGAGGGGTTGGCGAGAGGGGGACTTTTCAAAGTTTTCATACTTTACTCCTAGCTGATGATCTTGCTTTCCATTTTCTTGAAAAAACTGAAGCAATCAGAAGGGAACTTCCACAAGCTCTTATCATTACACATCGACCCATCCGGCAACATCTGTGCCTGTATATTTTGCCTTCTCCCTGGTTAATTTGGAAGAACGAACCATGCACTAAGATAAATCCAACCCTTCCATTTGTGCACCAGATCGAATCACCTCGTGCTTACTCAAGGACATAGTTTCAGTCCCTCTCCTCTCCTATGTCATCGTTCCTCTCCCTTTCCTGTGTCATCAATTTTCTCTTGCTCAGTGGAATGCAAACATCTCTCATCTTAAAAACCCTTTTAGAGTCCACTTCAAGCAACCACCTCATTCTCATTTAGAGCAAAACTCCTCTCCTTGTCTGTATCCTGCCCTCAATGACTCTCCTGCTGTTCTCTCTAGAGTCCATTCAAATTGGGTTTTTTGCCTCCATCAATTCACTGAAATTGAAAGGTGACCAACAACCTTCATTGCTAAATATAATGGTTAGTTCTCAATCCTCATCTTATGTCCCCTTCACCATGATTTCTCAGAGGCCATCATCCACCTCCTCGGAACAGTCTTCACTTGCCTCCCGGGATACCACACTAGCCTGATTGTCCTTCCATATCTCTGGAAGCACCTCTGTGTCTTCTTTTTTTTCTCCTCATCAATCCATCATCTAAACATTGAAAGTCTTTGAGTCTCAGTCTTTCAACTTCTCATTTTTTCCTCTTTAGCCTCAATCCCTCTTGATCTCATCTACCATCATGGCTTCTGATATTACTCATATCCTGAAGAATCCCAAATATATCTCTAGCCTTAACTTTCATTTTATTTTATTATTTTATTTTATTTTCTTGGGGGGAGGATTCTTAAAATTTTTACTTATATTTTCCCCAGTTTTATTGAAGTATAATTGAAAATTAAAATTACATAAATTTAAGGGGTACAACATGATTTGATATAAATATATGTCTTGTGAAATAGCACAACAAAGTTAGTTAGCACATCCATCACCTCACATAGTTACCATTTTTTTTTTGTGATGAGAACATTTAAGATTTATTCTCTTAGTAAATTTCAAGTATACAATATAGTATTATTAATTATAGTCACCATGCTGTATATTAGATCCCCAGAATTTATTCATCTTAAATCTAAAAGCATGTACCCTTTGACCAACATCTCCCCATTTCCCCCAAGCTCCAGCCCCTGGCAACCACCACTCTATTCTCTGTTTCTATGAGTTCAACCTTTTTAGATTCCACATATAAGGGAGATCATAACAGTATTTGTTATTCTCTATGTGACTTATTTTATTTAGCATAATTCCTTCAAGTTTCATCCATGTTGTCGCAAGAGTAAGATTTCCTTCTATTCATGGTTAAATAATATTCCATTATTACATTTCCTTTATCTATTTTTCTGTTGACATACACTTAAGATGTTTCCATATCTTGGCTATTGTGAGTCAATGCTGCAATAAACATGGGGTGCACATATCTCTTCAAGACAGCTTTTGTTTCCTTCGGATATATTATACCCATCAGTAGAATTGCTAGATCTTAGGTAGTCTATTTTTATTTTTTGAGAAGGCGCCATACTGTTTCCCATAAACGCTGCATCAATTTACACTCCCACCAACATTAACCCCTTTCAGACATAGAGTTTACAAATATTTTCTCCCATTTGGTATATAGGCTTTTCATTTCATCAACTGTTTCCTTTGCTATGCAAAAGCTTCTTAGTTCAATGTAATCCAACTTACTTGTTTTCCTTGTTTTTGTTACTTTTGCTTTTGATGTTATAGCCACAAAAATCATTGTTAAGACCAAGGCAGTGAGCTTTTTCCCTATGTTTTCTTCTAGTTTTATGGTTTCAGGTCTTACATTTAATTTTTTAATGCATTTTGAGGTAATTTTCATGTATGGTGTAAGATAGCAGTCGTGTTTCACTCTTTTGCATGTGGATATCCAGTTTTCCCAACTTATTGAAGAGATTCTCTTTTCCCATTGTGTGTCCTTGGCACCCTTGTCAAAGATTTGCTGACTATATATGACAAGGTCACAAAGTATCCAGCCATGTACTATGAGAAATAGAGACATTCATTGAAGAAGATACAAGATACAAAAAACATTGTACATAGACAGTGACGCCTCAGTCCCCTTTCAAGTAGGCACCTTAGGACCTCACACAGTTCTCCCAGCATCTCTTCCACTGTTCAAAACACTCTGTGAAATCCTTTGTTGGAATCATCATCTGCTGCCCCATCATATTTTCCTGAACCTCATGGATAGTCTGAAATCTTTTCCCTGTCAAAGGTGATTTCAGTTTTGGGAAAAGCCAGAAGTCACAGGGTGCCAAATATGGGCTGTAGGGGAACTAGGGCACCTGGTGATTTGCTGTTTCACCAAAATACTCTGCACAAGATGAGACCTGATACATGAGTGGGCTCATTGTTGTGAAGAAGCTACCAATCACCAGTTGCCCATAGCTGTGGCCATTTTCATCTTATTGCATCTCTGCACTTGTTGCATTGTCCCCAAAAGCCTTCTGAATTATCCCAATAGTTTTTGTGGAGGAGTGTTCAAGCTTAACACAAAATTTGATGCAGATTCTTTGCTCTACTCACTCAGTCATTTTGAATGTGACAGCCACACAGTACACATATTCACTCAACAGTGTCTACCACCCCTACTGACTAGTACAGTGAAGCCGTCATTATTCACGCATGAGCCTTCCAGTCCACTCTCCTTGGTAGCCAGGTTACATTGATGTCATGCAAACCATTCTCATTATATTAACAATGGCTGGACTTTTTCTGGACAGGTCAGGTTTATTTTGGGACTCCATTGTCCCATTGGTCAATATGTCTGTTTTTATGCCATATCATACTGTTTTGATTACTTTGCTTTGTGATATAGTTTGAAATCAGGATGTATGATACCCTACCTTCAAGCTTTATTCTTTTTTCTCAAGATTGTTTTGACTATTTGTGATCTTTTTCAGTTCCATATAAATTTATGATTATTTTTTCTATGTCTATTTCTATGTCTATGCCTATGTAAAATGCCATTGTAATTTTTACAGGCATTACATTGACCCTGTAGATGGCTTTGGGTAATAGGAATATTTTAATAATGGCATTTCTTCAGACACATAAACATGAGACATCTTTTCATTTATTTGTGTCTTCTTCAATTTCTTCCATTATGTCCTATAGTTTTCAATGTAGAGATCTTTAATCTCCTTGGTTAAATTTATTCCTAAATACTTCGTTGTTTTTGATGTTATTAGAAATGGAATTGTTTTCTCTATTTCTTTTCATGTAGTTCATTGTTAGTGTACAGAAATCCAACTGATTTTTGCATGTTGTGCAGGCTTGGTTGAGGGAAGGAGAGGGTATAGTTAGCTTCTTTCTTTCCTCATTCTGCCTCCTTCACACTCCTTAAATCCAGTCCAAGATTGAACAGGGAAGGAAGGAAAGAAAGAGAAAGTAGCAGAGAAAATCATATGACCATCATGCGTGCCTCTGTATTCTGAAAATTTAGTACAGTATTTCATGATAAATTTTCAAAATTAAAATGAATTAGGGGATAGAGGATGAGAAACATAGGGACCTGCCAACAAGTTATTTCCACAATTTAAGTGAAAATAATAGTAGCCTAAACTAAGAAATAGTAATAGAAAGAGTAAAAGGATAGACAAGATCTTGACATTTTTAGGCACTGAGTTAGCCAGGTATTGATTAATTGCAATTAAAGAGGATAGAAGTGGGAAAAGACAAAATTACTTCAGGCTATGACTGCTGAGTCTGGGTGGGTACTGGTAATATACAGATAGAGAATATATGGAAAGCATAAAATTTTGTGAAAGAGGAATAAATGTTTCAATTTCAGTCATACTACAAACCCATGTCTCATATTCAATAGAATTAAGAAGAAACTGGAAAAGTTTTCATATAATTTAAGTATAGATAATTTTTTTAAATGTGAAAGTGAGTATATAGCAATGAGAAAATTAGTCTGTACGAAAATTAGTCTGACTTGGAGGACTGGAATTTTGCATAAACCAAAGTAAGAACCATCAAATATCAGAGTATCTCCATTTCCGCACTCCTTATGGAAAAAAACATAGTTGAAAGAAAAACATCATTCTCACAACATTACATAACTAGGAGAAAAGAAATGGGCTGGTTGGCATAATATTTTGTTATAGAAAAAAAGATGTAGGCAGATTGCCCATAGTTACAACTTTTTAACACCTACATCAGGTTTCTTTCCTATCTGTAATCCAAACCTTTGCATAAATTTGATGTCTTCTCCTTATTTATCTTACCCATTCCAATCCCATCCCCACAACTGACTTCCAAAGAAAGTGGCATGTATTCTCTTTGTGAATATAACAGAAGTAATATCAGTGTGTCTCCCTTACCATAGCAATTTTGGGGGCTTTAGGGCCAGTGAAGCCACAGGGACACTGAAATGGAGATTGTTTTGTATCATGAATCATTATCAAAATTGTGAGCTAAATTCTAATTGCAAAATCTTCATTACTGTGATGTTACAACAACCCAAAAAGAACACAGCTGGTTTCTCAGATGACAGGTGGAGCTTACAATTTCTGCCTGAAGACAACTCAATTTTGCATTTATAAATTGTACAAATTTGATGTGGACATAATTGTAAATTCATACATGTGGAACCCCACTAGGTAGTTACTACAGTGACTTTTTTTCTGGCAGTAAGACTCACTTCATGATTGGAATTTAGCAGTGTATGGAGACCCCCTGTAGGGAATCCTCTCCACCCAGAAACTTTCTGGAATTTGATTATCTTAATTTACTGAAAGTTTAGCTTTTAGTTTTATGGTAAACAACAGCAATATTAAAACCCTACAATTTAGCCCCATCCAACATTTCCAGTCTTAACTCTTTAGTGACCTTCCTCAAACCCACCCTTCAACTGAAGTGGTCTGCTTACTGCCCTCTGGGCCTGGACTGAATTTCCCTTACCCTGGGCTGTCTTCTCTCCTCTTCTGCACCCTTAAGATCCAGCTAAACATCGAGACTCTTCTTCCATGTAACTTTGTTCAATCTTTGTAGTTTGGAGTGGTTCTTACTCTTTCTGAATTCCTATAACAGAGTAAATTATGGAAAACTTTTGTAAGTGATAACATACTTCACAAACGTTTGATATATTATTATTACACTTAGTGTCTCATAATTCTATTGAAAATTTCAGGGGACCCCAAGACTACCTTCGGTTCAATGATATTTATAGCAGGACTCACAGAACTCAGAAAGGCTGTTATATTCACAGTTGCAATTTATTGCAGTGAAAGAATATACATTAATGTCAGCAAAAACAAAAGATGCATAAGCCAGAGTCCAGAAGAAACCAGGCACAAGTCCCCAGCCATCCTCTCCATTAGAGTTCCACAGACAGCACTTAATTCTCCCGGGAACAATGGGTGACAATGTGTAGGATATGTTGTCAATGAGAGAAGCTCACTAGAGCCTTGGTGTCCTAGGTTTTATTGGGGACCAGCCACATAGGCACACCATGTTTACATGACTGACCTGTGTATCCAGTCTCTGACTTTCCTCCTCACCCCTGCCCCAACCCAGAACTCAAATTGATGTAGCATGGCCCAGGGTCCCAGGAGAACAAAAGCAGGCATTCACTATAATGCTCACTGTTATCAAAAATTATCTGGTGTGGTCTGAGGTCTCAGGAATATAAAGATACTCTTTTCAGGTATAATATTCCGAGGGCTCAGAGGTTGTCCCCCTGGAGTTACTCAAGGGCCAGTCCTTTCTCTGGGCTGTGCAGGGTTTGAGCACACCTAGTCCCCTGAGTTAACCAACGCTCTACTAGACACCCCAGTGCCTAGTATGTCAAAGAAGAGCAATATCCACATCTTTTCCTTCATTTTTAGTTATTACTCAATACATATTTGAGTTTTTGTTGCATCGTTATATATCTTCTGTTTATTATACTTCATATATCAAATATATTGTTTAGATTTTGTATGGCTTTTCTCTGTAGAACAACATAAAGAATGTTGATTCTTGCCCAAATTCTTGTCTTTATTATAATGACAAATTTCTATAGCTAACTCATCTAAGAGGATACAGCTAAAGCCACAGAGTGACATTTTTCAAGTGAGAGTGGGATATGAAATGTTTACAGTGCCCATTTGAATAGTAAAAATAAAAGAAATAAATATAAAACCTGAGCTGTCTCTATGAGGCCTGAGGAGATTCCCATCTAATCAGAAATGGAGTTAATGTTGAACGTTGTATATATATTTTGATATTTATGTCAAATGGAAATTAAAAAGCACAATTTATACCCATTATAAACAGCCACAGTTAATTTTTTTAAAGTAAGAAAAAAATGACCAAATGACTAGCTTTATGGAAACAATAAGCTTTAGCTAAGAATACCATTACTGAATGATATCAAACCAGCTTCAAAGGGGAGAGTGTCAGAGGTGAGAACCAGACTAATGTTATGATGAAAGTATGTGACTAGTATGTGCCAGAACAGCTGGGAAATGTTTTCTTCTTTCTGTTGTGGTGAACACATGTCCTGGCAGTTGAAGTAATTTATTTAATTCTTTCAAGTGAAATCTAACATGTCACTTTTCATTCCCAGGCAGCTAAAAGTGAATGGAAACTATGTGTTCCATAGGGTGAGACTGCCTGACCTCTATTAGACTTTATAAAAAAAGAAACAAACTTTTGTTGCACTAAAGCCACTGAGATTTCAGGCCATTTGTTGCTGCAGCTAAGGTTAGACAGATCTGGCTATTGTGCTGGGGTCACAGTAACAACTCTGCAATTAGCAGTGTAACCAAAGGCAAGATACTTCGGCTCTTCAGCTTTTAGTTTACTGAAGTATAAAATCCATAGCTAAGGCTAGCTCTTTCTAAGGTTCCTCTTAACTACAAAAGCTCGTGCAATTGGTTAAAAGCAGGGGCCCCTTAGGTTCAATACCTGGTTGTGTCACATACTGTCTGTGATGTTAACCCCTATTGTCCTTATCCATAAAATGAGAATATTAATGCTTAATGCAGATCATCACTTTTAAAATTGCACACATAAAGCCTGGCATACAAAAAGGGTACTAAAATTCAACAATTAATAATTACACCCGTAACAATTACAAGCACATTGTTAAAAGGAGTTTACAAATCAACTATAAATGTTGTTTTCTAGATCAAAATTCCAACCACTGGAGGACTTCTGGCCAAGATGGAGACAAAGGTAGATACACTTTGCCTCCTCACACAACCAAAAGAAGGAGAACAAAAAATTTAAAAACAAAAAACAACCAGAACTGCCAGAAAATCAAACTGTATGGAAGTCCAACAACCAAGGAGTTAAAGAAGAAACATTCATCCAGACTGGTAGGTGGGGTGGAGATGGAGACAGGAAGCTGGGGTCGAGGGTACATGGCAAGGCGGAGGCTGGGGGACCAGGCGGGCAAGATGGCAGCTGGAGTTCCCACATTTGCATGTGGATAAATGGGGAGAACAACTGGAGAGTGAGACAGACCACACAACCCAGGGTTCCAGTGAGGAAAAAGAAAGCCTCGAAAACTCTGGCTGTAAAAACCTGTGGGGGTTGCAGCAGCAGGAGAAACTCCCAGCCCTTTTGAAGGGCCCTCAGGGTCCTACAACATACACAAACCCACCCACCCAGGAACCAGCACCAAAAGAGCCTAATTTGCTTGTGGATAGCAGGGGAAGCCACTGAGAGATGGCCAAGAGCCAAGGAAGTAGCATTGTTTCCTCTCTGACCCTTCCCTCACAGACAGCACCACAAAGCAACATATGGTTTGCCCCGACCCAGTGAACACCTAAGGTTCCATCCCTCACAACATAACACATATGCCAGAGACAAAAAAAATATGGCCCAAAGGAAAAAACAGGTCAAAGCTCCAAAAAAAAAAAGAACTAAGCAATGAAGAGATAGCCAACCTATCAGATGCAGAGTTCAAAACACTGGTAATCTGCATGCTCACAGAATTGGTTGAGTATGGTCACAAAATGGAGGAAAAAGTGCAGGCTATGCAAAGTGAAATAGAGAAAAATATACAGGGAACCAACAGTGAAGAGAAGGAAACTGGGACTCGAATCAACAATTTGGATCAGAAGGAAGAAATAAACATTCAACCAGAACAGAATGAAGAAACAAGAATTCAAAAAATGAGGAGAGGCTGAGAAACCTCTGATGCTCCCACACCCGAATCATAGGGGTATCAGGAAGAAAAGAGGAAGAGTAAGACATTGAAAACTTATTTGAAAAAATAATGAAGGAGAACTTCCCCAATGTGGCAAAGGAAATAGACTTCCAGGAAGTCCAGAAAGGTCACAGAGTCCCAAAGAAGTTGGATCCAAGGAAGCACACCAAGGCACATCATCATTACATTACTCAAGATGAAAGATAAGGAGAGGATCTTAAAAGCAGCAAGAGAAAAGGAGACATTACCTACAAAGGAGTTCCCATCAGACTATCAGCTGATTTCTCAAAAGAAACCTTACAGGTAAGAAGGGGCTGGAAAGAAGTATTCACAGTCACAAAAGGCAAGGACCTACATCCAAGATTACTCTCTCTGGCAAAGCTATCATTTAGAATAGAAGGGCAGATAAAGTGCTTCCCAGGTAAGGTAAAGTTAAAGGAGTTCATCATCACCAAGCCCTTATATGAAAATGTTAAGGGGGCTTAACTAAGAAAAGGAAGAAAATCAAAACTATGAACAGTAAAGTGGCGACAAACTCACAGCTATCGACATCTGAACCTAAAAACAAAAACAAACTAAGCAAACAACTAGAACAGGAACAGAATCACAGAAATGGAGATCACATGGAGGGTTATCAGTGGGGAGATGTCGGGGGAGAATGGGGGAAAAGGTACAGGGAATAAGAAGCATAAATTAGGCACAAAATAGACAGGGGGAGGTTAAGAATAGTATAAGAAAGGGAGAAGCCAAAGAACTTATATGCATGACCCATCGACATGAACTAAGGTGGAAGGGGATGCTGGTGGGAAGGGGGGTGCAGGGCAGAGGAGAATAAAGGGGAGAAAAAATTGGGACAATTGTAATAGCATAATCAACAAAATATACTTTTTAAAAAATGTTGTTTTCTAAACATCCTTGACTTGACAAAGACATTGTTGATTTTAGTAAATGCCTTTATGTCCATCATTCTTAAACTTCTTCCTAAAAGAAAAAGATAGTAAAGTTGGCCCCTCCATTATTGTCCTTCAGTCGTGTTTGTGATATCAAAAAATGAGAAAAGTCAGTTCACTGGAGTTCTTAGAACTTTCAGAGAATGAAGCAAAAGCAAAGAATGTTTGCTGGGTGTCCTATAGTGTCAGCACCAGCTTTGATGTTAAAGAGAAATAACAAGTTTTTCCCCAGAGTACTACTCCCAGCTGTGAGACCTAGAGTCAATTTCAAATTCCTTGAATATACCTAAAAATGCCTGGTTTATCTGAACAGAAAGTTCATTGTATCTACGAAGCAATTATGTAAATATTAATATACCAATTGTGTATTACAACTGCTTTAAAAATATTTAAATGCTTAACAGATAGCATGCAAGATGATCTGTGGTCTACTGGACAACACTGCACACCCCTTTCTACACCCCCTCTAAATCCCATATAAGATGTCAAAACTACATTTCCCAGAATCCCTAACAATTTCATGGAGCACTTAGGCTACATTTGCAAGGTGAGAGAAAAGAAGCCAGTGGTCTCTGCTGGCAGGGTGAGCAGATGCGGAAAGCAAGCGGAGGCCTCGGGACCAACTCCGGGGAATCACCCTTTGGAGACACCAGCTGGGATACTTAACAACAGCATCTCTTTCCGACTGGAACCTGACCCATATAGATAGTAGTTGTAGTATTAGGAAGAACCTAAGATTTTCTAGGAAATACAATAGATTAGAAATTTAAAAACTTAAAGCCTATTAAAAGATTATAAAATTTTCAACCGTTTCTCTTAAAAACAATTTCAAACTATATTTTAAAATTTTATTGATTGCATCCTGGCTGGTAGCTCAGTTGGTCAGAGTGTCGTCCCAAATACACCAAGGTTGTGGATTAGATCCCCAGTCAGGGCACTCTCTCTCTCTCTCTCTCTCTCCCTTTCTCTCCCTCTAAAATCAATGAGTATATTCTTGGATGAGGAAAAAAATAATAATAAAAAAATAAATTAAAAATTTAAAAAATTTTATTTGATAGTAATTTAATTCCCTTTTTATGGTATGCAATGTTCTTTCTTTTTCTTTCTTTCTCTTTAAGCTTAGTGTTATTTTTAAACTACTGTGTAAGCTCTTAAAGTGAAGCTGGAATTAATGAATGTTCATCAACAGAAAATTTTAACTATCTGTTATAAATGTACTTGGACTGTCTTTACAGATTCTTAAAAGTGCCTCAGTAGAGATAGATACCAAAGTGACTATTTTTTAAAGTATTTTTCCAAGATCCCTTAGATCTGCAAATTAAATCGAAAAACAATTATTAACCACCTATACTGGTTGTGCTCTCTAGAAACTTAAAATTCAGTTGGCAAGAAAAATACAACCATGAAATGTAGAAAACAATAAAACCTATTTGAATAATGCTTCAAGACAACATCCGATGAAATGTTGCAAGGAAGGATGATTCAATGCTCACAATATTTACTAGAAAACTCTACCAGAAGCTGCAGGGTCCCTCCATGCACATTTTATGAACTCTTCCCACCCTCTGAATCCCAGGCCGTTCTCACGTTGGGTCCCCAGCGGCGGAATCCTCCGGAGGGCCCTGCCAGACGGTGGGGACGAGGCCCTGCTATTTCTTTAACGGCTGCGGCTGGCCTTCCCGCCTAGACTGGAGGGGCAACTCCAGGTCCGGCCCTCCTTAGTCTGCCTGCCATGCCCCTGTATGTGATAGGGACTGTATTTTACAATTAATTGATATCCCACCCAGTCCACAGAACATATAATAGATACATAATAATTGCTATAGAGAGAAGGTAAAAAAACTCACACATAACTACAAATTGTTTATACTCTCTATGTACCAGGCACAGCGTGAAGAACACTGCCTAATAGTGTTATTTATTTAATGTTATTATAATAAATAACATTATGTTATTTTAAATCCTCAAAAAGTATACCAAAAGGGACCATCATTTTAGTCATGAAGAAAATAAGATTTTAGAAACATCGGCTTTACCCAAGGCTTCCCAGCTAGTAGAGCTGGGATGTAGGGCCAGGGCGTTCTGGGTTCAAGGCCCATACTTCCCCCATGAGACCACAGAGCCTTCTTTTGCCTTTTTCATTATTTGATTATCTTCACGTTCTCTCCAGGAGGTAAGGTGAAGGAACAACTATATCAACCAAGTGCTGAGAATTCAACAGAAACAACAAATGATCTGGTTTAGAGTATGAAAAATGATGACACAGGATCTTGGAATCTAGCAGCAATAAAGGAAAAGCATGTGACAGAAATCACTTTGTATTCATTTTTTTCACACTTCATTTAAATTTCTTTTGAAGAGGTTCTCACCATTGTTCAAAATGCTGTGTTTCTTCTTCATTATTTTTCAACACATAATGAAAAAATTCAGTTTAATCATGAGCCACAGGATTTTCAGTCGAAGGGCCAAAATTAGCAGAAGTCATATAGCTCTAGACCCACCTTAAAAAATTATTTACAATTATTTTCACTGCAATCCCGTTCAGTAATGGATTTTCACACTCATATGCAGAAACTAATTCAGAGGCTCCTCAAGTGAGAAGTTCTATTTTTACATTTAACCACAGAAGGGAAAGCATACTTGGCAGAAATATCTTCGAAAATGAACTTGGAAATGCACTGATCATTAGTCAAATAAGAACATCTACATTTTAAGGCAGATAAATGTAGAAATCCATCTGCCCCAATTCTTCTGGGGTCTTTAAACAACCCCAATTGATTTGTGAAGTCACTAAGCAATGCATTTTGTCACTAGATCTTAATTTCATGAATGATATATATTTCAGTGCCCAGGAAATATGCATTAGGTGTTTAATAAATGTTTTTCAACAAATGTTTGTCAACTAAAAGGAAAACATTTCTGCCTCTGGAAGAGGAAAGAAAAGGGTGGAATAGTGAGAGGAAAAAAGACAGTAACAAATGACCTTTTATAATTTCTCCTTTTTCTAAGCCCCTGTGGCAACTATTAGATATAATTCATGTATTTGATGAACACTCATTTAATGCCTACTATGTATTCAGAGGGGCATAAAAGGTGATAAGAGAGAAGATATCTTTATCCTTTTGAAACGTACAGCATACAGGGGCAGGGGAGAGACAGTCAGTAAAGAAAACAAAATTAGAAAGGAAAAGTTCTATATAGGAAAAGCAAAGAATTCTATAGGAACATGTAACAAACAGGTGTAACCCTGCATGGAGAGCGTGGAAAGGCAGGTATACAAGGTGACATTTTAGCTAACAAAAGAGTAGGAATTAGACCTCAAAATTTGGTAGGAAGACTTAAGGAAGATTTTTTAAAACCTAAAAAGCCTTTGAACTTCTGTAAGAAGTTTAACTGTATATCCTTAATCAAAAGAAAGTAAAAAGTGAAAAATATTGAGCTTTTCTGAGTAAATTTGTTTCTATAGTGGTATAGCAATTCTGAAACTTTTGTGTATTGTGAAACAGAACAATTAAGTAAACATATTGATGTTGGAGATTGCAGAATAGAAATACAAATGGAATAAGGATAGCAAAGAAGGAACCCTATGGAGTTTGGATTGGAATGGGAAATCAATATAAAAGTGTGTGTATGTTATGGGGTGAATGTGTATTTTCTGGGTGTCTTTGCTGCAAGGAAGAAATGAAATCCATTAGCAAGGAACACAACTAACACTCAAATCTCTATTTTGAAATACCTTTCCATCCCAAAAGGATCCTAAGCACCTTAGAAAATAAGAAGTGCTAAAAAATATGGGACCATGATACAGGGACTGGGAACCACTTCAAAGGAGCCCCCACTAACCACACCTGGGGTAGTTTAAGTGGCAACTAAATACAATGACTTATTGAATAATATAAGAAGCCATGACTCCATACTTATGATTATATAGACAGACAACAAGGAAAAGTTGTTCCTTATAATAGACTACCAGCTAATAAATACAGAAGAAATAGTGTAGTTAGAAAAATATCATTTTTACATTTATAATATATGTAAAAACTTGATTTTTGTAACATTAATAAGGCTGTATTAATAAATAAAGGCTATAAGAAAGCCTTTGAAAGTAACAGCTACTAAAAAGAGTAAGAACCAGCAAAGGGTCTTGCATCTGGTAGAAGTTATATATATAAAAGCATATTGTATTTTTATATTTATACTTGGTCATATATCTATAAAAATATAAACATATGTATTTGTAGAATTTAAACTTATCTGTTAAAAGGAAAGCTTATGAAAGAAATGCCCTTGGTTCCCACTCACTCACTGACAAGAAGGAATGTGCCTCCCTTCACCTGCCACGCTTCAGTGCAAACCCAATTGCCAAGTACCAAGCATGACCATTTGTTCTGTTACACAATATAGGCACAGAGCCCAGGGTCTGCAAGCTTTTCAAGGGCTTATGTAAACACTGGAGACATGAAAAAGATATATATGCAGTAGTCTAAAATTCTAAATCCATAAATATTTAATTGACTATTATAACATGTCAACTTCATTCTTGAAATTGCAAACACTGTCTTTATATTTAAAAGCAATTTCTAGGTTAGACTTTCTCACATCATTAAGAATTCCTTTCATCAGGTAGAACCATGTTCTGGCTCACTTGTGCCCAGTTGTTCCTTGTAGTAATGCATTATGCCTACTTGGGCTTGTATCGGTCTCATGTGCGGGCTCTATAAAGGTAAGATAGGGATTCCTCCAAAGGATGAGCCCTAGGAGATACAGCCTAGATGACCATTTCGTGGCTCTAGAGTACACCTAGAATTTGTCATGCTCAATATGAAAGGGCAAAAGGAAAAGACTCCGTGCTTAAGGGTATGGCTTTGGAATTAGACCTGGGCTCCAGATATGACACTCAGTAACTGAGCAGCCTTTATTAAATTACTAAACTGTCTGTACATATAACATTTTCTCATCTGTAAATGGAGGTGTTTAGAATAACATAGGCCTCATAAGATTTTAGGTAGTTTTTAATGAGGCAATGTATAGCACTCAATAAATAGAATGATTATGATTATCCTTTATGTGGTTATATAGTTTGTTTCAGAAAAGTAAGAAAATGAATATCTCCTTTAAAGAGTGACATATAAATCTATTTGGAGGAGCAAATTTTCCCTGTTTTAAATGTAGCAAAAGAAAACCTAGGAATTTTATATTAACCTTTTCTAATGTAATAGATTTCATTTTTCTATGTGGGCTTCAAGTAAGGCTTATACCCGCCATTAGCTCAATGTAAATTTAGATGATGAGATACATTCATTCACCTGATGCTAGAATTCCCATCCACTAATTTAGTCACTTCAAACCTTAGGACCTATTCTTTTTCTTTTTCCTCTGGCTATCTTTTGCAGCTTTATCCAATGTTCCTGCCAAGTGGAGCTACTGCAATTCCCTAATTACCTACCCAAGCTTCCACAAAGCTTTTTCCTCTGCCTAAAATTAACTTTCTCCCCATAGCTAACACTCCATCTCCAAATTTAGCTCTGTGGTTATTTCTGATAAGATATTTTCCCACCACCTCCATTGGTTTGATTTTTCCCCTCCCTTTTCTCTGTCCCCGAAGCACCATGCACATACTCTTATCGTAGCATTTATCATTGTGTTAGAATTGTCTGTTTACTTTCTGTCTCCCTAACTAGACCACCTAATACTTGGTGCAGGTGCCATAATGTTCATATTTATAGACCAGCAATGTGAACTTGTTGAAAAGACAAATTCTTGAGCCTCACCCCAAACTTACTAAAACAGAAGAACTAAAGGTGGAGCTTGGGAATCTCTGTGTTAACAAGACAACCAGGTGCTTCTGATGCACAAAAAAGTTTGAAAATTTGTGCTCTACAATAATGAGAGTGAATAATCTGCAACCACACACAATAACATGGAAGAATTCATAAATATATTGTTGAGTGAAAGAAGTCAGACCTGAGAAGTAGGTATTGTGTGTGTATCCATATATTCATTTATATCCATTTCCCAAAAAAGGCAAAGTGAATCATTATTGTTAGAGTGTAAGTATAAGCGATTACCTTTGGTGAATCTGGCTACATAATTTGCAGAGCTCAGTATAAAATGAAAATGCAGGGGCTCTTGTTTAAAATGTAGTCCTTTAAATACTTTCCACATATATAGGGCTCTGGAACTTGACTCTCCCAGCTGTCTACTTTGGGTGTATTAACTTTATCACTAATCAGTGATTTCCAGAGAACAAGTTTTGTGAGGGAGAAGTTAGGAGAACACAAGAGTATGGGCATAATTGAGGATAAAAGGAGATGCCAAAAGGAGCGAGAAGAGCATGAATGAGCTTCCTCTTTACATTTCTGCACAAGGCTTTTCTGGGGTTAGGTATACTGATATGCCCCAGGCTCAAAGGGTAACTAACTTTCAAGCCATAAATATAGATAGCTGTTTCCATCTGAGGGAAGCCTGTCACAGCAACCTGAGGTGTGACATATTTGCCTGAGACTGGTGTTCCCTCAGGGGAATAAGAAGATGTTATAGTTGTGAAAATTAAAAAGACTTCAGTCTCTTCTTGAACAGGCAGCTCTAGGTTGATATCTTTTGGGGCAAGTTAGGGAAAACCTTCATATTCAATCTTTAGGATTACTAAAACATAAAATGTATTCATGATAGGTAGTTTATATGCTTTTGTGTCGTTCTTAAGATTCTTAATTATGTAATAGAGTTCTTTCAGAAAAAAATGTGTGACTGGACTAGTAATATCTACATTTTTTATCCTTATATAATAAAATATGTCCACTAAGTCCTGTAGTTCAGAAACATTGCTTATATCACCCATGAGATACATTGCCCAATGGCATAGCTCAATGACATCATCATCATTATCACCATAATTATCTATTCACCAAATGATACATATTGCAAATACAATTGTTTCCTTAAGAAGATACTAGTCTACATGAACAAGATACACATACTCATACACACAATCTCATGTATTTTAAACAAACATCGAACGACCAAGTCAATTTATGCTAATAGTTGCAAAAATGCAATGTCATGATCCTTGCTCTTCCAACCTATGGAGGCAAGTTACTAGAATTCTAACAAATGGATATAATTCTGTGAAAAAGAACTAATCAGTAAAGTGAAATACAGCATGTCTCAATTTTCATGGTACCAAATATTTCTCTCTTCTAGTAAAAAATCTAAGACCCTGTAAAATACTCTCAGTGTTTTTGCAGTGCCAGGTATATATTGATTAATTCAATAAATCTCCAAGGTCCTTTGTGCATCTAGTGACAAACTCAAAACTATTTGTACTTTAGTTAATATTCAATTTATTAAAATGATGTATCTGATGAACAAAACTTGGGAACCAATTTTTCCTGAGCATTTAAATTTTGAGTATAGTTTGACTGTTTCTGTACAAAAATCGCAACTGCAGTTTAGCATAACACTCTTTTGAGCGTGTCAAATCCCTAAACACCAGACAAAACACACACTAATGCACTCATTACAAAATGTTATGATGCATACAATTAAACTTATTCTAAAAAATCAACACCAAGGGTTTGATTCATTTATTCATTTTATGTGTTTTCATACCTTCCTGCTGTATTTATTTCCCAGAATTTGGCCAATTTTGACACTTTCCCAGGTTTTATACAGTTTCACCAGCACAGGTTTTCGATGGATTGTTTATTGTTTAACGTAAAAAACTGACTTCTTCTCTCAAGTGTTTCACTCTAAACTTTTAAAATCTGTAACTTTCACATGTTTTACTTTCATGAAATTTAATGGCTTCCTAAAAGGTACTTGAAATTTTTTGTTAAAATTTCAAACAGACAAAAATGTAGCAAGTACAGCAACTCCTCATATACCTGTCCCCTACTTTTAACACCCATCAATATTTTGCCATAATTTTTTCATCTGTTCTCTCCCTCCCTCCTTTTCTTTAATATTTTAAAGCAAATTTAACCTATCATGTCTTTTCCCCTTTAACTACTTCAGTATACATCTAAAAAGAGGAAGAGGTATATAATCTCAATGCTACTATCACAGATAAAAAATTAATAATTCTTTGCAATAATCAATTCCCAGCCCATATTCAAATTATTTATTATTTTATTTTAGTTTGTTCAAATAAATGTCAAAACAAATCTGTTCACTGTATTTGCTGGGTCTTTTAAGTTACTTTTAAGTTGTGTCTTTTAAGTTACTTTTAAGTTTCTTTGAATCTAGAATAGTATCTTTTAAAATCTTCATTCCTCTGGCTTGAAACTAGTAAGTTAACTTCTAGACTATTTGCGCCATGTATGTAATTAATTGCTTACTTGTGGTGTCGTAAAATGACTGGTTCCTTCTCCTTAGTTATTTCCTGTTGATTAAAAATTGGTGCTATCCAATGGAATATTACTCAGCCATAAAAAAATAGAATAAAGACTTACTATTTGCAACAGCATAGATGGAACTAGAGGGTATAATGCACAGTGAAATAAGTCAGAGAAAAACAAATACCATATGATTTCACTTGTATGTGAAATCTAAAGAACAAAATAAACTAATAAACAAATTTAAACAGACTCATAGACACACAGATATAACTGGTGGTTTCCAGATAGGAGGGGGCACTGGGACACTGGGTGAAAGAGGCAAAGGGACTAAGCACAAATTGGTCGCAACGAAGTAGTCACAGGGAAGTAAGTGAAACATAGGAAATACAGTCAATAATATGGTGATAACTATGGGTAGGTTATGGCTTCCAGGAGGTGGAAACTGTGTGAGCCCGAGCCATTAGTTCTCTTCTTTACCTCTAACTGTCATCTTGAAGACACTGTTAAGCCCCTCTCTTACTTGGTTATTGCGTGTGATCATTGATGTTAATTCCCAGCTCAACCCCCTTTCTGCCTGGTTATAAAGAATAACCGCCAGTACTAACCAATCCTTGGTGTAACTGCTTCTTTCATCAGGATCATATTCATAGTTCCCCATGTTTGGATGAGAATAAGTACCTATCTATACTTGATAAACCGATGTACGTTAAGTAGATGTAACAGTACACCAAAATACATTAGCATTCCCCTGTTCTTAAAAAATAACTGAAAAATTGAACATGCCCATTCACTCTTCTTTTTTGTTACAACTGTGTTTTGTATACTTTATATAACTATGAACTCATGGCCCTATACAGACACAACCTTTTCTAATTAACTACAATTATCACCATTGGTTTTGGGTTTTTTTTTAATGCTTATGAGAATTTTGCCCTTTTAGCACTGCCACAATATCCTTTAAGATGTCCTTTTCTGGCAACAACAATTTTTTCCAGAACTACCTAAAATGTTCTCGCCCTAAAACCCTCAATAAGCTATCCTACAGTCCTGGCTTCTTTTAGAGAAGAATAATGTTTGTATCAGATATGATCTCTGCCCCACCCTTTCCCCCTTGGCTTTACTATTTCACTTACCACTGGCACCATTTCCAAAATACTAGCACTCTGCGTCTCTCTCTGTGCCTGAGAGCTTTTTCTTAGCTGGGTTCCACTTTATGGTTGGCAGGCTGGAAGTGATAGGAAATTGATACCACATGGGAGCAGTGTTCAATTGATGACTCATGGAAGTTGGCTATAAATAGGACAATGCCCTCACTCACAGGTGGGATCATTTTGAGGCTTCAATTGTACAGATTCCCAGAGTTCCAAGTTACCAGCAGTAACAACTATCAGGATACATAGCTTTTACCCACTCCCTCCCCTTCCCTACCACATTGCTCTCTTTTTGCACTGCAACCTTGGCCTAACGTCTGCTCCTGAGCAGGCCTAGATGACGTCTGAGATACCAAAGCCAGGCACCTGGGCGCTGATGGTTAGCAAAAATGTCCTGTTGCTAGGGCTGTGGTAACAGAGCTGGAAGATACAGGTCCTTTTTCACAGATTAACCCTGATTTGATTTTCCAGTTTAAACTTTAATGTTGTAAGGTTACTTTTCTTACAGTATGACATGGTTTCAATGACAAGACCGTCTTCTAATTTAACAAAGGATTGTTATTAAATGTCTGATAATGGCAATGCAACGATAATGATAGAAATAATATCTATGATCTAAAGGACCAAACTTTTTCAAGGAATTCATTTAAATTCCACTAGCATTTATTAGAGACTTATGTATCAAATAAATCTCGAATAAATAAACTGGACTAAGAGCTAGGAACATAAAAGTAAAAAAGCTGATGTTAATAAAATAAATTAGATATTTGCCTGTCAGAAAGTTGAAGAATTAAAAAGGTCATATTTTGACAACTATAATCCTATAAAGGTCACATTTTCACATAAGAATGGTTCATTTAAAAAAAGATGACTATTTGAGAGAAAGACAATGCTGTTATTTTGTCCATACTTAGGGATAATGTGGTAAGGAACTTTCTTACCCTACCTCAAATCTTTTTAAAGTCCTATTAACCTTAGAAAATGTATTTTTTATACAAGCTGCTGTGTTGATTTCAAAATCAATAGCAATACATGACTTCCATTAGCATTTCAAAAAAATTAAACCCTGTTAAAAGTGTCTTCTCTCCTGGAAGTGTATGTGTTTTAAAGGCTACTGAGAAACAAGTTTTAGGTGTAGAAATGACTAACTGGCATAGTATGCAGAGCAACTATAAATTCAACACTGGATTGTTTTTAAAATATATTTGTGCGATTATTTAGGTACAAGGAAGAAAGTACACATTTCTTCTAGCATACTTCCAGTCAATATAGAAATATATAACCTTACATAATTCACTATGGAACATATTCAGAATGAAATATCCATGTAGAGAATGTCCTGGTTTCCTATTCTGCTCTTAAACTTCTTTCCAAATTTACAATTAATTCTTCTAATTATTGGATTGTTCATTCGTGTTTATTTTCAGAAAAACATCCCTTATTGGTAAAAACACTTACTCCAGCCTATTTTCTTTTCCCAAGAGCTACTCCTATTATTTGAGTCCCTTACCATTTCAGTACAGCGGGTCTTCGAATGAGCTTTCAACTGTCATTTTGTAACAACGTTGATGAGATGCCACGGGAACTTAACTCTTGATTATTACTAACTAGCCTATGGTAAAATTGGCTTTGTTATATATCATTTTGCTTAATGTTGTAGAACCTGTCTACCACTGAGAGGACTTACCGTACTTTGGATAATACTGTGTTATTAACCATTTAGAATAATATCTTATTCTCCCTCCCCTAAAGGGATGCTTAAATATGTCAGTTCAAATAAATTAACATCTGATTGATGTATTTGGCAGTAGCAACAAATTCACATGCCAATACGTGTGCTAGGTAGGATAGATAGTAAACCAAGGCAGGGAGGAGGAGGGAGACATGTCTCACGCTCTACCTTAGCAGTCCTGAGCCTGCTCTGATGAGATTGCCAGATGTTCCAAACATCATAAGAAAAACCATATAGCACAGGAGGAGGGGGACCTTGAAGTTCTGTGTGTATCATTTCCAGTATCTGGGAAAGAAAGCCTTTGAAACTGTGTATTCATTCCAAGGTTAAGAAGGAGGAAGAGGAGGGGATCCACAGTGCCCAAAGAAGAAGCCCATAAAACAACTTTGGTTAATTGCCTGCCTCTCGGTGCTCTGTTTTATGAGGGGGTCTCGAGTGCTTACAGAGAGAGCCCATAAATAACTTGGGGTAACTGCCTCAACTTTAATTAGCTGCTTCCTGTCACCTATCTGTTTTACCAAATGTAGTCTGGAGCAAGATAAGGATACAGGGGAACAGGCCCCCACACATACCTACGTTTGGGTAGTCATGTCCCCCTGGGGTAAGCCGGCACCACCTTTACCCACCAATCAATATGTAACTCCCTCATCCCCATACTGACAACTATATGAGTCCTCAGGACCAAGGGCCTAATGCTTTTGCTTTTGCCACCCTTGCTTTTTGCTGCCCAAGCCTGTGCCTTCGCCCCCTACCTTGGCAAGGCCTGGTCTCTCCCTTAAGAATGTATCACTAATAAACCCTGCTTACACATTAATAAGACTTGCTGACCTGTAATTCTTTACCACATCAGCAAAAGACCCAGTATAGCCAATGCAATATTGAAAGAAAAGAACACTGTTGGAGGACTGACACTACCTGATTTGTTTACCAGCTATCCTACCTAACATTCCCCCTAAAGCATTCAGATCCCAAATCTTTGGGGACTTTGGGTCAATGACTGCTCTGGCTGCTTCCTGCTATAAGGGGACATTTTGTAATTCTTATTGCCCAGAAATATGTCTAACATTAAGTAGAAACTTAGACTGAGACCTAGTTATAGAACAAATTAGGGTAAATAGATGGATGCCAGGCATAAGTCTATCTACTGAAAATAACCATGAAACTTCCAGGATAGTAAATACATAACATGAAGGCTGTCACTTCTCAATCCCGAACTCCTGGCAGGCATGCAAATCAAACTCATCATTCTTATCTGTTGAGTTTAGACAAGGCTTCTGCACAATATTTCCAGTAGCACCATCCCTAGGTCAAAGTGTGTTTGTGGAATGAAATTATTTTCCATCTTTGAAGTAAAATATAAACAGTTTACAAAATAAATTGCTACTTCTTAATTCTCAGGGTATACCTTAACTGGAATAAGGTGAAATATGGAAGAGTTATAAAGTAGTGCACCTTTTTTTCTTGGGTTCTAAGATTGTGGATATTGCTTCATATGTCGCGTTAAAATTTTCTGAATTTCTTGCCTGTCCTAATGATGATAAGAAGTAAAAATAACCCCAACCCCAAAGAGCAATAAATCAACTATTTAGGAAGTATGCACATAATGGAAAAATTGCTTTTCTTAACAACCCATTTAATGTTGGATAATGTTATCCTAAGCCAAGTTTAAATCTCTGGGCACTGTAGATCATTCTAAGCAGAGCTAAAGTGATGTTCCCATTTATTTTTCTACTCAGGTTTCTATGGAAACATTTTTTTGGTGGCTTTTGCCAGAAGAGAATATTGTGTTTTATTTTTAAATTAAAAAACAAATGCTATTTACCTATGCAAAGCAAGAATTCTTTATAGACTTCTGGACTCAGGCTAAGATGTGATTTCATCATTTGTTTGTCTCCCAAGAAAGTCAAAATCACAGAGCCAACACTATTTAGGGTTTGCATATGTGCATTAGAGAAGAAAATCATCCTTCATTCCTTAGTTTAGTAAATATATTATTCATTTTATTACATTTATGAAGCTACTTTATATTTTCATGCAAAATCCCAGATAATACACATTTTAAGGCGTGGCAAAATTTACAAACCCTGATTAAATTTTCAATTCAATTCAATTTTATTTTTAATGGTTCCTATTTTTATTGGTTCCTAACATGGGGCCCAGCTTTAACTAAAACAAAACAGAACAAAACACAAGAAGTACATTTGTACCAGGCTGCTTACTCCAGCTATAAAAATAAAGCTGTCTTCCAGTGGTATAACCGAACACCTATGTAAAGTCGGCTGATTCTCTAAGAAACAGCACTTCAAAGTAAAGTGTTTATGTCCATTCACAATATTACTTCCCAGAATTTCAAATTTGAATAAAGAAGTCTATACCTATCCTCTCCATAGCATTTATGTATTTTTAGATATTAATTATGTCCAGTATAAGCCTTGGTCTTTCCTCCCTAAAGTGATCTTGGTCAGTCTACAAGCTGCATATCCCTACCCTTCTGATCATTTTAGTTGTCTTTTTCTTGAGGTCCATTTACTAGACTTGTATATAACATAACAGATGCAAATGGACAATTGCTCTGACCGAAAGTCAGGAGAACTTCTGTTAAAAAAACAAAAGTACAGTGTGCGGTGTGCGGTAAAAGACATAGAAGCCTGCATCTACATTATTACGACTAACATTGATAATGCCTAAAACCAATCAAGAATAGCAGAATAATTACATTATTTAAGTGTATTAAAGTGACACTAGAGGGATACGGAAAGATGTATAGAAGATGGTTGCCTCTTAAGCAAAATCAGAGAAGGAAATGGTTAAATAGTTGAGTCAGGAGCTGCTATTACTATGAGCTTCTTAGTACCGTTGTACTGTTTAGACTATTATGTATATCGTTTTGCTAACAATTTAAAAACATACACTGGCATAGTAGAAATAGGGGAGGAAACAACTGCTATCTTTTTGCTCACATGGATATATTAGGATATGTATCAATTCACCAGCATATTCAGTTAATAAATAATACAGGTTCAAATGTAAATTGGTATTTACATTGTCCTCTTCCTTTCAGTTACTTTTTATCTCTTGGCAGCAACCTAAGTGCCCAACAGTAAATGAGTGGATCAAAAAACTGTGGCACATTTGCACAATGGAATACTGCACAGAAGAGGGGAAGAGGAGCTGCTAACCTTCGCAACAGCATGGATGGAACTGGAGAGCATTATGCTAAGTGAAATAAGCCAGGTGGTGAAAGATACCATACGATCTCACCTATAAGTGGAATCTAATCAACAATATAAACAAGTAAGCAAAATATAACCAGCAACATTGAAATAAAAAACAAACTGACAGTAACCAGAGGGGAGGAGGGAGGGAGATAACAGGGGAAAAGGAGGGGAAGGGTCATCAAGGAACATGCATAAAGGACCCATCACAAAGCCAAATGGGAGAAGGATTGAGAGGGTGGGGCATGGGGAGGGGTGGGGCTAGGGAAAGCGGTGGCAGGAAAATGTTGACATGGGGATGATGGGAGGGGGTACAGGGCAGAAGGGATAAAGGGGAGAGAAAAATGAGACAATTGTAATTGTAAAATATACAAAAAATATCTTTTTCTATGCCCAAAAAAAAAATTTTACTTATTCCTCCTTGAATTTTTGTCCCAAGCCATCTCTTTAGCTACAGCAAACATCTGCCACTCACCTCCCAATTCTACAGTAGCTCATTTCCATAAATCCATTTCCGTCCCCAGAGAACTCCAAAAAATTAGGCATAATTTCTCCTTACAGTTATATTTGCTTAAAGATAATATTTCTCACAATTGGCTATATTTATTTAAATGCTTTTAAAATAATCCTCACTGTAGACCCTATCTGCCATCTTGCCCCATGCGGCAGCTGCCTTTCCTTAATGATTTTTGATCAGTAAGGGTGCTTTGTAGAAATGGCCAATCTTTCTCTCATATGATGTCATGCCTCATCTGTTTGCTGCCCTTGCAGCCAGCCACTGTGCACCCTTTCAAAGCTTGTGTCTCTAGAGCGCTGACCTACAGCTCCTGTGACAGTGTCTTCAGCCTTCTGCTGAGGGCTGTGCCTCTGGACAATGTAAATTGTCACCTATCCATTGTAACCTCACAGTAGGTAGCAATAAAGAATCAAACTAAATTAATCTCAGCTGCTGTGTACTACCATCTATTGCCCAGAAGTTGTTCCTAATTCCTTCTTTCCGTAAAATTTAAAGACAGCATGACACCAGCAGAGCAAACCATTTCACCTTTATTCCCACAGCTAAAAATATGTGCCCCAAAGGTAGCTCTAAAATTAAGAAAATAAAATTTCTCTCAACTGGGATGGTTGAAATTTTAAGACACAATAACTAGTTCTGAAATTATAGGCTTCAATCATGAGATGAGAAGGCAAAATCTTCATAAGAATTTTTATTACAGAAACATCAGTCTGGTCTCCTAAAATGTAGTAAATGAAAAGCCAAATTTATACAATAAAGTATGGATTGTTTCGCAATACCAAAAGTTTTCATTATTTAAAAATCTTTACTTCATAATTGCTTTAGAAAATGAGTTTTTCTTCTCCATAGATCATCGACTACCCTAACGACTTTGACCAAGAGGATCAAGGACGGAGAATTTTAACTCATTTCCATTGTGAAGCTAATTGAAGGCATTTAAAAAAATGCCATTTGCCAAAATTAAGCTCACACAAAATTTTAAATACACAACTTACTGCATAAAGGAGAAGTCACAGATTTGTCCAAAAACAGATAGTCTTTTTCTCTCCTTTCCATCTTTTTTCCTTTCCTCTGTTTTTTTTTTGTTTGTTTGTTTTTGTTTTTACTTTTTTGAGACATTTAAAATTTCAGGTATATGACATAAAAATCTGGACTCCAGGTTTCTCATAAGAAAACACAAGCATCTAGCAAATCACATTTCCACTGGCAACAATCAGCTAGAGTTTAATAGCTGAGTTCCTTCTTAGGTACAGTACGAATACCCCAGTTTCTAGAAGCCCCGTCATACACTATTGCACACCAGATCCAGTCAAATTCACTCATTTAAATTACCTGCTTAATGCCTATAGGCATATATTGGATTTTGTGAATACTAATTTTCTAAATAAATTAATTATGACATTCACTAATTTTCTAAATAAATTAATTATGACATTAGTACTCATAGACCATAATCTTAATAGTTATAGGAAGTATGAATGGGTACAAGGAATCCTATTTAATGGCTAATTACTTTTCATCAATACATAGTAATTTATATTTAAATTAATAGTGGCAGAAATAGATCTTTTATGTAAAGTAAAAATAAATAAATAGAACTTCTCTGTTGAAAACTGAAACTAGCCAAACACTATTTTTCCTTGTTTTAGAATTAATTTGACATACAGTTAACCCTTGAAAAACAAAAGATTTTTTTTTAAAATAATTTTTATTTTTCAGTTACAGTTAACATACATTATTATATTAGTTCCAGGTGTCTACCTTAGTGATGACACACTATGTAACTTACAAAGTGATCATTGTGATAAATCTCATACCCATCTGACACCATCCGTAGTTATTAGAATATTATTGACCATATTCCCTATGCTGTTCTTTTCCTCCCTATGATTATTTTGTAACAACCGATTTGTACTTCTTAATCTCTTCACTTTTTTCACGCATCCTCCCAATCCCCATTTTATCTGACAACTGTCAAAATGTTCTCTGTATCTATGAGTCTGTTTCTGTTCTGCTTATTTGTGCATTTTGTTTTTTAGGTTTGTTGACTGATATGTATTTATTGACATTTTATGGTTCATGATTTTTATCTTTTTTCTCCTTCTTAGAGAAGACCCTTTAACATTTCATGTAATACTGGTTTAGTGATGACCAACTCCTTTAGCTTTTTCTTGTCTGGGAAGCTCTTTATAGCTCCTTTGATTCTAAATGCCAGTTTTGCTGAGTAGAGTAATCTTAGTTGTAGGTCCTTTCTTTTCATCACTGTGAATATTTCTTGCCAATCCTTTCTGGCCTGTAGTTTCTGTTGAGAAATCAGCTGACAGTCTTACGGACCCCCCCCCCCCATGCCCCTGTACGTAACTAACTGCTTTTCTCTTGCTACTTTTAAGGTTCTCCCTTTGTCTTTAAACCTTTTCATTTTAACTATGATGTGTCTTGGGGTGGACCTCTTTGGATTCACCTTGTTTGAGACTCTCTGCATGTCTGGTATGTCTAGTTCCTTCACCAGGTTAGGAAAGTATTCCATCATTATTTTTTTAAATAGGTTTCATATTCTTGCTCTCTCTCTCCTCTTTCTGGCATCCCCATGATGTAAATGTTGGAATGCTCGAAGTTGACCCAGAGGCTCCTTACACACTATCCTCATTTTGGGGGATTCTTTTCCTTTTTGTTGCTCTGATTGGGTGTTTTTTGCTTCCTTATATTCCAAATTGTTGATTTGATTCTCAGCTTTATCTACTCTACCTCTGATTCCTGAAAAGTATTCTTCATTTCAGTTAGTGTATCCTTCATTTCTGACTGGCCCTTTTTTACGCTGTTGATGTTCTAAGTTCAATGAGCATCCTTGTAACTCTGCATCTAATAGATTGCTTGTCCATTTTGATTAGTTCTTTTTCTGGAGTTTTGCTCTGTCCTTCCATTTTGAACACGTTTCTTTGTCTCCTCATTTTGGCAGCTTCGCCATGTTTGTTTCTATGTATTAGGTGGAGCTGCTACATCATCCAGGCTTGGTAGAATGGCCTAATGTGGTAGGTGTCCTGTGGGTTCCAGTTGCACAGCACCCCCGCCCCCCACCATTGCCTAAGCTAGACATTCGAGGTGCACCCACCATGTGGGCTCTGTATTCCCTCCCCTTGTAGTTTAGCCTTGATTGTTGTTGGCATGTCAATGGGAGAGATTTCCCCCCAGGCTGATCCTCCAGAAGGACTGGCTATGACCACTGACCACTGTGGAGGATCAGCTATGCAGGAACACTCCCCACAGAGCAGGACTTACTTCAGTGGGGTTCTAGTGTCCACTGAGTCCACCCCTTGAATGTGTCTTTTGTGGATGTGGTTGGGTGGTGATGCTTTGATGTGGTCTTAACCTGTCCACTGACTACATTGGCTCTAGGGCCTCCCAGGAAGTGCAGGTCATATCAGCTGCTGCCTGTTCTACTTGGGGCCACCGGGCATGACCTACAATGCAATCTGTAGGTGGCTGCTACTTGTGCTAGTCTTGGAGGTGCCCAGGCAAGGACAAGCTATGAACTAAAGCCGTCTGCTGCTAGTGCCAAGCCCAGGTCCATTTAGCAAGAGGTATAGGGCATTCTAAGGCCAGATGCTATTTATTTGATGGATCTTAGAAAATCTGAAGCAAGAACTGCAACAGGACATTTGTATGAAAAAAACACTCAAAAGTCCTTGGAAGGGCCTGAAATTTTGGTGGGATATGGTGTCAGGGAAACAACAGGGAGAGGCAAACACCGGTGTGAGCCAGGTTGATGGAGGCTCAGAATAGGCACCTGCTGATTGGCTCTGTCAGGGGAGGGCTCATCAAAAGAACAGTGGACTCTGCCAGCATTTCTGTCTAGGAGAAAGCTGCCTCCCACCATCTCTCACCCTGATGTTGGACTATTCATTTCTTCCCCATCTCTGCTGTCTTTTAAGCTGCTGCCCTAGTGCTGGAGCTCAGAGGGAACGAGTCTACATAAGTCTGTGCATGGGCCCTTTAAGAGAAACTGCCTGGGATTCTAGAAGAACTTCATCTCCCTCAGCCTCAATCCCCAGTAGCTTTTACAGCCAGACACTTGTCTACCTGGCACTGGAACCCTGGACCGTCTGGAGGTGGTGTGGGGCTGGGTCCCTCACTCCTGAGATATCCCTCCCAATTTTTATTCACCACATATTGATTCTTCACAAAGTTAAATAAATTTTTTACCTATTTTAGTTTAAGTATTTAAGTTCTAGTCACTTACCAATTTAAATTCACATATTCAATAAAGATAGGCTATAAATATGTTTTCCTTTTGTTTCAACACTAGAATCTTTGCTGAATTATAATTAGTTGCATCTAGTAATTGAGTTCTAAGCCATAAGACTAAACTAAAGTAGAGGAAATCTTACAATTTAAACCACAGTTTTTAATTAAAAGTAGTTACACTCTTCTCTCTTTGACCAAGTTTTCTCAGGATGGGGGTGCATGGGCTCTGCAAAGGGTGCTGGACCAGCTAATGCAACTCTGACTTTGAAAGAACAAACAAACAAACACTCAGGAATTTTGAAGGCTAGTAGTAGCTTGAAATTAATCATAGTGGGAGTATTTACACCACAAAATTTAGTAAATGTTACATATCAGGAGCCCTCCTCTCCAGAGAGCCTGCCATTAAATGATTACCACCATACCGCTGCCTGTACATCATCAAGTGCTCCACAAGTGATCTGTCAGTTTCAGAAGAAAAAGTATGTAGTTGCTCACCTACATTTCATAAATGTGAAGTGCAAGATTAATTATTACCATCCCTAAAATATTATTGCTTCTTAATCTTTTCCTTAAATGATGTTCATGAGTAGCAAGGATAGCTATCAATACAAAGTTAACAAGGTGAATTAGTATCAGCTAATAAATTTTCACATAATTTGCATTAATCTGGCATTTTAAATTATCATGTGTTGTTGCATTATATCTATGAAAATAGATCAGTGACTCAAATTAATTTGGAAATACATAAAACTAATAACAAAAAGGGTAACAGAAAGGTTCTAGTTCAGAATATCTTTACACATGAACAGTATTCCAGTACAAATGTAGAAATTGAATGTGTATGTTCTGACAGATTCCATGAATATAATGATTATATGCAAATAACACACACAACTACAAATATCTAAAAAGCAGACTTTGTCAGGCAAGATATCTAATCACCTCTATCTGCTATGAGACTATGTGAAATAATGAGATAAAGAAGCTTTCTCATTTTTAAACACAGCACAGTGATCTTTTTAATAAACCATTTACATTTTACCAGTCAATGCATAATAATGTTTTCAGCATGAAATTGATTAACTTTGTTATCAACCTTTGTGAACTTTGTTAATTAACTTTGTCTATCACTTACTTTAGGGAAATATAACCAAAACCACAGAGGCATCATGCACAGTTGCACTTCTCATGGGAAAGAGAAGACGTCCTGCTATTACTGAGACACTTGTTAAATTAGCAACAAAGTTAACAGGTACCGCACTCACTGGAAAGCAGAATGAGCTCTATGTAAAATTCCTTTATCAAATGGAACTATTTGATGTCATTTAATATCATTACACACAACATGGAGGAGCAAATGCCCATTAAAAGAAATTGTACACATGGATCAGAACTGATGGAGCAAGACACGTGTGTGCAAGTTTCTGTTCATGTGTGTTTGTGTGTATACAGGAAGGAGGAGTATTGCTGGACAAATAAAAAAATTACACCCAAATGCCAGAACACATACTGCCTTATTCACAGAGAATTGTTGGCAGTCACCATCCTGCCTCCCCATCCTGACTCAGTATTGGAGGAGATGATTCCAACTGCAAATATGGCCTAATTAAGTCAATAAACTTTAATTGCATCTGACAGGCCCTGATTTGGGGGGCTGGGAATGCATCAGTGATGAAAGCAGAAAAAAATATCCTATCTCACTTTAGTTTATGTGTGGGTGTGTGAAGAGACACAGACAATAAACCAAATAAATAAGTGAGTTACATAGCTGAGGTTTAGCAGATTTTGCCCTACAGAAATGATAATTTCGTACAGTTCAAGTTAACATTTTAGAAGATGATCAATATCGTGGACATAAATAAAGCAGAAATGGCTTACACTTTCAAACCTGAGTACTGCCTGAAGGGTGGATGGAAAACCATTGGCTACATCTCCCAAGCTGAAGCTTCTGGAGTTGGTGTGTATTAACCTTGCCTACTTAGCATCTTTCCGAATGTTCAAAGTAAACTTGAGTGAAAAATTTCTTCATATTTCTGTATCCATATGCATTCTGAAAATCTGGTACTATATGACAGTGCCAGCAAACACTTGCTGCCCTTTCCAAGAGTCTATAATTATGATGAAAGAATTTGTAATTTAGTAGAAATAAAGACAAATAAAGGAACCAATTGCATATAGAACATGACCAATAACTGAAGACTTCATACTGAATAAATACATTCAAGTAAAATATCACAAACAACATCTCTCTCAAAAATGATAAAGGGAGCAGTATAGTGTCTAGTTAAGGGCTTAGGTACTGACATCTGGGTTTGAGTCCCATTTAACTTGTCGCATAGCCTTGAACAAGTAACTTAACCTTTCTGTGTATCAATTTCCATGTGGGAATGATCATAATAATGACAATCTCCTAGTGTTAATGTGATGATTACATTGGTTCATGCATGTAAAAATTTAGTGCCTGGCACACAGAAGGACTACATAAGTAATGAGACCTTTTAGGTTGTGATGACTTGATGGATTTAAAGACATAACTACTAATGAGAAGCACTATGTTTATGTAAAAACTTACTCTTGTGGCTTGAAGACCATGGGCATCGTTCAGTTTGGCATGTCAACATCTCTCTAAAACCTAATGTAATCAGTGAAGCCTAAAAACAGTTCAAGTGTCAAAGGAAACTTCGTCATATAAAAATAAAACAGTGCTTGAAAACAGCTTGTTCTATTTCAGATCGTTTGCCCTCATGGACTCTTCTCATTTGTTTAACAAAAAAGCACCTTTGTCCTATCTCTGAATGTACACAAACTGCTAACTTGTGAGGTCTGTTTACACTGTTTTATTAAGTGCTCATCTAGAGCTTTAGGGGAATTCAAAAAGGGTTTTCTTACAAGGTCATGCCAAACCATTAAAATCTGGTGTTGCTTTCATCTAGTCATACATTTCTGGGAGATTTTGCTTTAATTAAAAGATTATAGGCATGGAATGCAGTGAGGTGTAGGAGAGAGAACAGCATGACCAAGCAATCTAAGTCTTAATTAAATCACTGACGCCTTTAAAGCTTCCCTTCCATATCGAGCAAAATAGGAACAATAGTTTTTTAAAAAAAAAGAGAAAATACTTTGCAAACTGAAAACACTATGCAGAGAATAAGGCATACATCCAAGTTTTGTGAGGCTTATATGTATTGGGGGTCCCCTGTAAAGAATACAATATTATCAGTGCAAAATTAGATACAGAATTAAATATTAACTAGAATGAGAAGATAAGCCACAACAGATTAAAATGTTAAGATACTGACAAATACCACAAACAAGATGAATCCAGCAACACTGCATAATATTTTTATTAATTAATGGCCTGACATGATGTTAAAATGGGCTTTTCCATGTTTGGCTGCACACCCTTTAAACACCTTGATAAAATAATGGTTTTCTAATATAATTTTCTATAGTAAAAAAAAAATTCAGATATCCTCTGACATGATTGATTGAAATTTTTTAAGGAAATTACAATAGTTGCTTTTAGCTTCACAATTTGCTTTTGGTAGTTTCATGTATATTTTTTTGAATTATTGTCATATTTGTAAAAACTTTAATCAAGTATTTTTTCTGTGTGCACTCTACGATCTCAGATCATTTCATGTTTTCCTATCTAGACACTAACCGAACACACTCATTGACTTAGTAATATTTATTAATCGGTTTGTTCTAGAATTGTTATCTTCATCAATTTCATACTCATGTCAAATTAAAATATTAAAATATTTATACAATGTATTCATATGATGCGCCCTTCTTTATGAATTGGGTTATTAAACAATCCCAATATCTAATTCATTGTTTCTACTCAAAATTTATCCTTAAAATTATTCCTACAGTGGGATCACTAGTAATATATAACTTAATTACAGAAGAAAGTAACTGCAAGCCACATAAATATATTCCACAAAATTCAAACTAAATGTGTTCTCAACTAAACTTCCCTTTAGTTGGATCCCAGAAGTAACCCTGGCCACTCCAATGACACCTAATACTGAAAGTGTGACAGAGAGGAAGTTGAAGTGGAAAAACACAGCAGTCAACCAATTACTGTTAAAATACTTGAAAAATTTACCAAAATTTTTGACTATGTGAACATGGGCATGGGCCCCTCCCAGGGTTTTGAAAAGCTCTCATACAGATGAGGCTTAAATTTCATTAGGTTCATAGCAAATCTCCCTCTGAAGATTTAACTCAATCTACTCACTAAAAAAAGCCTTGAAACCTGGTATTGACTTGGCTTCCTTATGGGTGAAAGTACTTTCAGGCACCTGTTTCTAGAATGGGAAGATTTTATCCATACTGAATATTTGCTCTGGCAAGTAATTTTCCTTCACAATCAGCTTATCTAGGGTTTCCATACATTCTTTCACTGCCTTTACATCAGCACTCACAGCTCACCACTCACTTTCACATTAGGTAACGCATAGTAACCACCAGGCCTAGCAGTAAATTCGCCATCAGAGCGGGGTCCAGCCTTTTCTTTCAACATTGCGAACACACTATCACTGTGGCTGTGACTATACAGTGCTGAGAGGGTTATGCTTCTGTGCCTGGTCTTCAATCCAGATCATCAGAATTTTAGCCATACCTGATATAGGCCCTTCTCTAATGTTTTATTAGTCTTGTTTCCTTCAATGAAGCAGATCCTTTAATATCACTTTGCTCTTGATCTTCGAGATCATAGCTATGGACATGCCTGCCTGGTGAGCAATTAACCATCGCTGATTTTCCACCTTCGAAGTCCTGAGTGCATTTAATTTCCTTTCCAGGTCAAGTACTCAATGTGTCCTCTTACTGACAACATTAGCCATGGATCTTGTACACTTAGGGGCCATGATGGACAAAATATGAGATTAAATCAAGCACAGGAGAGAATGATGCAACCAAGAGACAACAGTAAACATGAGATGTATGAGGCTGCTGCCAGTGTAACATGACATACTGTTTTACAGCAAACTTTTTTTTATGAGTAAAAAGAGTATAGTAACAATACATGAACCAATAACACAGCTGCTTATTATCATTATCAAGTAGTATGTACTGTACATAATCGTATGTACCATACTTTTATACAACTGGCTGCATAGTGGGTTTCTTTACGCCAGCATGTGAGTAACATGCTGTGTTGCTACACTAAGGTGGCTACAATGTCACTAGGCAATAGCAATTTGTAAGCTCCATTATATGTGGCCCATCGCTGACTGAACGTCGGCGTGCGACACATGACTGTGTTTGTGGGGCGTAAGCCATGACGCCAGGATTTCTAGTTCCATCATACACAAGCTGCATCTCGGCCTTTTATCTGCCTCAGTTCCCTGTTCTGAAAATGGAGATATGATTAGTCGCCTACCAGGTAGGGTCATAGGATTAAATGTATTAATCCATGCAAAATGCTTAAAGAGTTTCAACACATAGAAAGCATTTAGTAAGTGTAGCAATTTTTTTTTTTACAAATACAATTATTTCCCTCCCTCTTTCCAAAAATGCATTAAGGCAGCATCAACAAAATATAATTCAAAAAGCTAAAATACAATTAATACCTGGGATAATCACAATAATGTATAAACTAAGTATAAGAAAAATAATAAAAAGCCAGGGATGAAATCAGTACATGAAATGAAAAATGTCATATAAAAAATAATGTCCCCAATGCTTGATAGCAGCAGGGAGCACAGTCTGGCTCCCTGAGTCTTGTAAAGCAGCCTGTCTGCGGCAGAGCACCCTTGGACTGCAGCAGCAGACTTTCCTCAATCTGTCCTGCTATTTGGCAAAGGGAGCTGGCAAAAATTATTAGTACTTAAGTCAAACATTTCTCCATCTTTCTTCCCCTCTTCAGAATTCACCTCATGCAGAAGCATTTAAATTAGTCCACTGTCCCAAGGGGATGCTGCTCCATAGTGATTGGCTAACATTTGCCACGCAGGTGCTGACAGTGACTGGGCAGAGGCTGGATTGGAATGAAGGGAACACTTCTTTCTGCATCATTTCTAGGGCTTCTTGTGATCTTGTAGAACCAACTGAATTTGAAGTCATGGGATCAGAAGAAATGAAGAAAAATGGACGTCCAAATCTAACATCTCTCAACATTTCCCTTTGCACGGTAAAACAAGGATGAAAAGCCTTTAAAGGTATCATGTATGATCAACCAGTAAAAATAAAGTTTTAAAATTTTATGAAACCTTGCATAATTTCATTGTGCTAACCCAAAGAATTTTCAAAAGCTATACCATATTTGCTTCTGGAATTGTATTCTCTGATCTAAGAAAGAAATTGAGGCAATTCCTAAATTATCGTATTATTTTTGCTGTTTAAAATTCTCTTGAAAACAAGCCTCTAAATTTTAGTGCTTCTTCTAAGGTAAAAATCATTGAGTACAATTTCAAACTTGATGTTTTCTATTAACGCTTATGAGGAACATCTATCTTCTACCTGAGTTACATTTCATTTAATCCTGTTAACCTAAACGAAGGTACTCTTGGGAGCCATACAGATTTTCTAAAATCTATTTAAGGGCAGAAAGAATAAGCCATTATTACAGAAATTGATTAGTTAAAATAATTTCATCATGTGTGGTTCTGAATTAGTTATTGATGTCATATGCCTATAATAGAAATCGGTGTACCAATTCTAGATCTTTTTGGTGGTATTTATAGGCATACTAAGAAAATAATTTTTTAAAAAAATGTCCGAGGTAGTTTTCATATCCAGACACTAACAAAAAGTTGAGTATAAGCCAAAACTTTTAGAAGTGTCCCTTGGAAATAATAACAACCATAACCATGTGTGTTTTTTTTTTAAACCAGTACACTGTAAATAAAACACATCCTTAGTATAACTGCTTTTTTTGAAATTTGTTTTTAAATTTTTAGATTATAGTAAAATGTATATGACATAAAATTAGCCATTTTAAACTCAATGGCATTAACTACATTCATAATGTTAGGTAACTGTCACCATTATTTCCAAAACTTTCTCATTGCCCAAAATAGAAATTCTGTATCCATTAAGTAATAATGCCCTATTCCTCCTCTCCTCCCTAATTTCCAATAACTTCTAACCTAATCTCTGTCATTATGAATTTGCCTATTCTATTTACATATAAGAGCAATCATACAATGTTTTCTTATTTGGCCTGTTTTATATAACATAATGTTTCAATGTTCAGCCATGTCATATCATGTATAAGAACTTCATCCCTTCTTATGGCTGAGTAATATTTCATCCATGCATATAACCATTTTGTTTACCCATTCATCTGTTGATAGACATTTGTGGTGTTTCCACCCTTTGGCTATTGTGAATAAGGTTGAAATAAACACTGGCATACAAATAACTGTCTGAGGTCCTGCTTTCAATTCTTCAGAGTATACCAGGTCTGTCTGGAAAAAGTCCAGCCATTGTTACTAAAACAGGAATGGTTTGCATGACATTGATGTAACCTGGCAGCCATGGAGAGTGGACTGGAACGTGCATGTGTGAACAATAACAACTTTGACTTCACTGTACTAGTTAGTGGGGGCAGTAGACGCTGTTGAGTGAACATGTGTATTGTGTGACCCTCACATTCAAAATGACTGAGCGAGTAGAGCATTGAAACTGCATAAAAGTTTGTGTTAAGCTTGGATATTCCTCTGCAGAAACTGTTTGGATGATTCGGGAGGCTTTCATGGGCAATGCAATGAGTGCAGCACAAATAAAAGTGTGGCACAAATGCTTCAAAGATGGTCAAGGCTCTGTTGAAATGATCCATGTTCTGGAAGGCCTGCAACAAGAACACCTGAGAATGTTGAACGTGTATGGGCTGTAATTAAAAAAGATCAGTGACTGATAGTGCGAGAACTAGAAGCTGATCTGGGGATCCCAAAAACTACTGTGTCCGAGATTTTGATGCAGGATCTTGGCATGAAACATGTCATGGCAAAATTCGTTCCATGGCTTCTGCTACCAGAGCAGAAGGCACATTGCACTGCAGTTGCTAATGACTTGATTCAAATTGTTAATAATGAAGCAGATTTCCTCAAGAAGGTCATAGTTTTGAAGGGGACTGAGGTGTCATTGTCTTATATATAATGTTTCTTGTATCTTATATCTTCTTCAATAAATATCTCTATTTTTCATATTACATGGCTGGATACTTTCTAGACAGACCTGGATACCCAGAGGTGGAATTGCTGGGTCATGTATAATTCTATTTTTAGCTTGCTGAAGAGACACCAAACCATTTTCCACAGTGGCTATAACACTTTACATTTCAATTAGCATTGTACAAAGGTTTCAATCTCTCTCCATCCTTGCGAATACTTGTTTTCTGTATTTTTAAAAGTGTTATCACAGCCATTTTACTGGATATGAAATAGTACTTTATTGTGGTTTTGACTAACATTTCCCTAATAAATAATGATATTGAGCATTTACTCCTGTGTTTATTGACCATTTAAATGCCTTCTTTAGAGAAATGTCTATTCAAGTCATTTGTCCATTTTTAATTGAGTTGTTGATTTTTCTTGCTAAATTTTAGGAGTTCTTTATACATTCAGGGATGTTAAACCTTAACCATATACATGATTTGCAAATTTTTCTCCCATTTTGTAGGTTGTCTTTTTACTTTCTTGATACTGTAACTTTGCCTTTTTAAAAACAGTATTTAAATTTTTCTCTTTGAGATAAAAGATGAGACAAAAGTATTTAAAATACTAACCATAACAGCTAATGCTATAAAGAAATGCATTTCCTCCCAACTGGTTCATTATTCTTAATGTGGAATACATTAATTAACCATGTTTCTTGTATGTATAAATGAAAGCTCATTTTAATTAGAGCAATTTCTACAATAAAGAATTTCTCAGAGTAAAAAGAATGATATTAGAGGAAAAATGAACATTTGTTTCATTTATAGAACACTTTTCTCACCTATGAATAAGGAACTATTTACTTTATTGGAATTAGGTAGTATTGATTGGAAGATGATCTATTATATGGGAAGGGGAAATTGTATAAGGTTTAGATAAAGAGAATGTGTTAAGTCAGCAAATTCAAGGGAATTTTGTGGGAAAAGAGAAAAGATAAAAAAATTTAGGAGTATACTATTCTTGGGATCATAAAATTTAGATGAGCCAAGAAGACAATTGGAATTTACCCAAATGCACAGAGCATATAACTAAGATCAAAATGTGCAAGCTGTACTCCTGTTTTTTTGATATGAAAACTCCTCCTCATATTAATGATATTAAAAATGAGAAATGCCACTTTTACAGAAATCAGGGAGAGAGAGAGCTCCATTCTAGGAGAAGGACTAGCATGGAGTTTAAAGAGAGACAAAGAATAGGACCAATGAAGAGGTTTTTGATTGTAGATAAAAGGCATTATATTTAGCCTGTGTGCTAAAGAGCTTTACCTTATTAGAAAATCCTCAATAAAATGTTTTGTGAAGAGAGGCTACTTCCAGCCAAGATGGAGGCATAGAGAGATACACTTTGTCTCTTTGCACAACCAAAAGAAGGACAACGACCAATTTAAAAACAAAAATAATGAGAACTGCCAGAAAATCAAACTGCATGGAAGTCTGACTACCAAGGAGTTAAAGGAGAAACATTTGGCCAAACAGGTGGGAGTGGCAGAGGTGGGCAGCCGGGGCAGAGAAGATGCATCAAGGCAGTGGCTGGCAGACTGGACAGTCCCACATTTGTGTGTGGATAGACCAGGAAGAACAACTAGGGAGTGAGAGAGACCACACAACCCAGGGGTCCAGTGTGAGAAAACAAAGCCTCAAAACCTCTACCAGTAAAAACCTGTGGTTTTGCAGCAGTGGAAGAAACTGTCAGTCTCACAGGAGAGTTCATTTGAGAGACTCACGAGGTCCTAAAAAATACACAACTCTCCCACCTGGGAATCAGCACCAGAAGGTCCCAATTTGCTTGTGGGTAGCAGGGGAAGCCACTGAGAGCCAGCCAAGAGCCAAGCAAGCAGCATTGTTCCCTCTCAGATACCTCCCCCACATGCAGTGCCACAAGGCAGTGATGTGGGTTGCCCTGCCCTAGTGAATACCTAAGGCTCTACCCCTCACAACATAATAGGCCCTCTGAGACAAAAAGTATATATATATATGGTCCAAAGAGAAAAACAGATCAAAGCTCCAAAAAAAGAACTAAGCAGGAAGAGATAGCCAACCTATCAAATGCAGAGCTCAAAACACTGGTAATCTGGATGCTCACAGAAATGGTTGAGTATGGTCACAAAATAGAGGAAAAAGTGAAGGCTATGCAAAGTGAAATAAAGCAAAATATACAGGGAACCAACAGTGAAGAGAAGGAAACTGGGACTCAAATCAATGATTTGGAGGAGAGAGAAGAAAGAAACATTCAACCAGAACAGAATGAAGAAACAAGAATTCAAAAAAATGAGGAGAGGCTTAGGAACTTCTGGGACAACTTTAAACTCTCCAACATCCAAATCATAGGGGTGCCAGAAGGAAAGAGGAAGAGCAAGAAATTGAAAACTAATTGGAACAAATAATGAAGGAGAACTTCCCCAATGTTCTCCATCAAAAGGAAGTAGACTTCTAGGAAGTGCAGGAAACTCAGAGAGCCCCAAAGAAGTTGGACCCAAGGAAGCACACACCAAGGCACATCATAATTATATTACCCAAGATGAAAGATAAGGAGAGAATCTTAAAAGCAGCAAGAGAAAAGGAGACATTATCTACAAAGGAGTTCCCATGAAACTATCAGCTGACTTCTCAAAAGAAAATTTACAGGCAAGAAGGGGTTGGAAAGAAGTATTCAAAGTCATGAAAGGCAAGGGCCTACATCCAAGAATACTCTATCCAGCAAGGCTATCATTTAGAATGGAAGGGCAGATAAAGTGCTTTCCAGATAAAGTACAGTTAAAGGAGTTCATCATCACCAAGCCCTTATTACATGAAATGCTAAAGGGACTTAACTAAGAAAAAGAAGATGATCAAAAATATGAACAGTAAAATGACAATAAACAACTATGAACAACAACCGAAACTAAAAATAAAACAAAAACAAACTAAGCAAACAGCTAGAACAGGAGCAGAATCACAGAAATGGAGATCACATGGAGGGTGATCGGCGGGGGGGGGGAGGGTAGAGAATGGGAGAAAAGGCACAGGGAAAAGAAGCATAAATCATAGGCACAAAACAGGCAGGGGGAGGTTAAGAATAGTATAGGAAAGGGAGAAGCCAAAGAACTTACATGTACGGCCCATGGACATGAATAAGGTGGGAATGCTGGTGGGGAGGGGTGCAGGACAGAGGGGAATAAAGGGGAGAAAAATGGGACAACTGTAATAGCATAATCGATAAAATATATTTAAAAGAATGTTTTTGCAAACAGGAAGAAAAGAGTTAACCATAAAGTATTATAAATCACATTAGGAAAACAAGCCCATAAAACATAGAGCTGATGAAGAGTTGTGAAAGCCTTTATATTATTATTCTAGAATCAAAGTCTCTTCTCAGTGAATTTTGAGAAGGTAGAAATACAACCAGGCATGATAGAGTCACTGATATCTAGAGCTTTCAATCAACCCCAAATGCAACGTATCCTTTATAAGTGCACAGTGTGATAGTATCCTAATAGCACTGTCACTTGAAAAATGAACATAGCAGAGCCTGACTATTTGCCATAGCATTTAAAATTGGAGAAGTTGTTTTTTGTTTTTTGGGGGTTTTTAGTTTGAAATTGACCATTTTAATTTCTGGAGTAAGGGCTCTAAAAGATACATTTTTACAGGTATTTACAATCAGAATTTCACAGATGCTAGAATTACAAAATGACCCTGAAAATTGTTATTTTACAAAAAAGTATATTAAGACACACACACACACACACAATATTAGTCTATGGTCTTGGAATTAAAAGTGGTAGAATACAAAGTATAACACTTCACTTGATTAATAGTTGTTTCTTTAGTATATTTTTTCTTCATAGCAGCTATTATACATTATTTACTGAGCGATTCATGATTATCATAGATATATTACTTTATATTCTTTGTACAGTGCATAAGACAAGTATAACATTTCCTGGTCCAAAATATTGTGTTTGATGACAAAGTTACACATCCTAATAATTATAGGTGGATTGTATGTCTATATGGCATCTGGTTACAAAAGGAAAATGCAGTTAGCAAGTGGGTGGATGGTTCAGACTATATAGAGATAAGTATTATGGATGGGTAAATTTTTATTTTTGAGTCTTGTTGGTCTCCTACATTCTTTTTAATTTGCATTCATTTTAATGTCATCAGGCAATTTTCTGCCTCCTGTCCAGCAAATTGATGGCAATATATTTGTAGTGAAGCCTCAGGAGCCAGTTTTATTTTTCACGGCCACATATTCTGTTTCCACAGTCACTCTATAAATCTTTGTTTTTCTTGTTTATTAGAATTCTCAGTGACTTTTTTAGCTTTCTTTCTACTTGGCAATACTTTTTGCTAGTGGCTCTCCAAGGACCATGAGAACAACTGGGAAATTTAACTGGTCTAAAGAGAAACACAAACTTGGCTTTATACCCTCTGAATAAAGATTTTTAGGAGCAAAGTTAATTGGCTTAGAAATATCAGACCTGGATTGTAAAATTTTGAAAGAAAGCACGTGTGTGTGTGTGTACACACACACATATATAAAGAGAGAAAGATATTAATTATTTAATTTACTGTTTTTATATTTATATAACTTAAATGTCGTGAAAAATTTCTAGTTCCAAGAATAACAATTTCATCATCCACATACAGGAGTATGGAATCATTTTGGGTTGGGATTCATGTATATAGTGAATTCAAGCTTGTAAAGATTCTGTATTTTAACCACAGTATGTAAGGATATGTATCCCTTATAAGTGCACAGTGTGATAGTACCCTAATAGCACTGTCACTTGAAAAATGAACATAGCAAGACCTGACCATTTGTCACTGCACTTAAAATTGGAGAAGTATTTTCTAAAGAATGAACCTTGAAAATGTTCTTTTCTATATCAAATAAAGGAGCAATTCCTCTTAAATAATTTTCATATATATATAATTTATATATATACAAATTGTCATATATATAATTTGACATATATATATAAAATTTGTCAAATTATGCTCCAGCTAAAGGTAGGATAAGAAACCATAAATATCTAACATTTTAATCTTTGTGGGTCCTGAGGGCAAAAGAGTATGTACATTCAAGGCAGATATATTCATGGTAAAAACCTTTGTATAGTTAAAAAGCTACAGCTAAGCCCCCAAAAGTGGAAGGAGGATGTTATTGAAATAAGCAGGGTCTGAACCCAGCTAAGCCAGTTAAAATGTCTTGTTATTAAAATGCATGTATGTAGCAAGTATGTATGTCGTCTTAAGTAACAAATCCCAATGTATCCCAAAACACATGAATTTTCCAGTCTCATTCTGCTAGAGAGAGAAGAATATTGTCACACAATTGTGTAGTCACCAATAAGACAGGAAAAACCCAGCAACTAAATTGAAATGCCATGCTTGTATGTGCATGTGTTTGCATGTATGTATGTGATTAAATACCACCATTCTCCCCACTGGTACATCACTGCAGTATATGTGTCGCCTCGGTGCTTATTTTGTATTTACTGAGTATCACTGCTTACTTGATGTTGTTATCTCAAATGATGGGGAAAGACTACATACATGTGAGCTGTTAGTGAGTGTCTCCTACTTCCTAAAAGCAGTGAGGCTAGTTTTGAGAAAAGAAGCTGATTTTTGGAAGGTAGTCTCTAGGTCAACACTACTCATTTCTACTTGAAGGAGGGAAGTCGAGATTAAGGACACTTAAACTACTGACATTTTGAGAGAAAAATTAGTTAATACCCTGGAGCAGGTCAAAGGCTGAAGAGCAATAAGAAGCCAGATTTATAAAACAGGTTATCGGATTATACTTTACATGCTCTGTCATTTTCCCTGTGTTTTCCCATGTATTTGGTAAAGCTATTTTTAAATGTTACTTTCTGGTTGCACAAGAATGTAAGCTCCATGTGGCTGTTTTCCCCTACGCTTAGAACAGTGCCAGGAGCTCACAGGGCAATTAACAGACTTTTGATGAAGAATGACTGGGTTCATCATGTTACTGGGAAATTAGGGAAAGTTTCTATGGTCGTACTTTGGTCCATGTTTTAGGGAAATAACATTCCTGAGACCAGAGGGGCGGAACAGCACTACTGGTGAGAAATCTTCAAGGAGAAATTCATCTGGGTGGAGGAACTCATGGCTGTAACACACGGCTATCCCTCCCTCTGTGGGTATTGTTCTTCCACAGTCAGCCTAGAAGAACCTGGCTTTGATTTGTTAAGGCAGCTTTGTGTTTGGAGCAAGGGTGAGGGCAGCAAGTGGGTGAGCCCTTAGAGCTACATTATATAAATGTAATCAATGGACAGGTCAGGCAAAATAATGGGAGGAGCACAGGGAAGCAGTTTAACTTTAGTGCTTGTTGAATTCGTGAGGTCTTAGATCTGTCTTCATCTAGATTCAACCTAAGGGGAAGTAAACGGACACCTTCTCAGGCCTTCTGGGTATATGCCTTGTCATTTAATCCCATAGTCACTCTCTAAAGATAAATGAGGTGGCACTTTACTAAAAAGAACACTGATGTGAAGAGAGATTAAATAGTTTGCTTTAGGTAGTGTGCTAATGAATGATTGAGCCTGGATTCAGACTTGTATCTGTTTAATTTCAGGGTCCACTTTTGTTACATCAGGGCTCTATATCTTCAGTCTGCCTAAGTTTCAAATTGCACACTTTTAACATTTTAACACTTCATTGCACTGATAATAGCAAAATAATTTTTTCCACATTGGAATGTGCTGTCAATTATTATTTTGTATTTACATGAGGGATGTGGATATGAACCTCTGCATCAAGGAAAATCACCACTGAGATGCAAGATTGAAAAACAAAACCAAAAATAGACTGTCCAGAGAAGTAAAAGGTTATGTTCAGTGATGAGTTTAATTAAGAGTGATAAACTCATTAACAAACTGTTCCCTATGTGGTTTCTAAAATGTTTTTGCATAAATTTATCCTTAGAAACAAATCCAGAAAGATTTTTCCATGTATCTTTAAATGCCTTTGTTAGCCTGTGGGAAATATATTCTGTGTTCCTCAAAGACTCATTTTAGGTAGAGCAATATGTCTTGAGGCCACGTACTTCTTCATAGGACTATATTCTTGGATGATGCTAATTAGTACAAGGAAATTCTACCATGTGGATCATTAAAACAGGGAGGAGGACTTTGTGTAATCCTTCTGTGGGTCTCTTTTCACAGTTTATTTGTTTTCATCAAATCTGTTTCTTCCTTATGCAGGGCTCCATTCTTCTATTTTATTCATTTATTTATTTTTACTCTCCTTTATTTTCATGTGCTTTAAAAAATGACAAATTAGGGTACTGAATTTTAAGGCTATTGAAGTTTAAAGCAATAATAATAGGACGTCATGAGTAATTGTTAACTCTAGAATAAAGATGAAGTTTCAAGAAAGATGAGTGGAAAAAGCCTCTCATGATCAATATAAACTTAATTTGACTTAATTAAACTTATTCGACTCTGTCTCTAGCTGTCCAATACCCTGGAAATAAATTTGAGGGTAGGGCTTCACGGCCATATTTATTGAGGACCACCTGTGTACAGGATGCTGCGCTAGAAAGTCCTTTACATGTGTGAGCTTAACCTCAAAACAACACTGTCAAGTAATTACTTTTATCCTCATTTCATAGTTGAGGAAAATAAATCTTGGAGAGATTAATTAATCTGTCTCAAAACACACTATTAGAATTTTTTAGAGGTACAGTATGAACCCTGGCGAATCAAGCTCTAAACTTTTGCTTTTTACTTCCATAAGCAAGGACAGTGTCTTAATTGCATCTTTAAATTTCATCATCAATTTATTGAGCAGTACCTTCTAAAAATAGCACATTAGTCTCTCTACGTACAACAGAAACGCACAACTAGAAGTCACTTTCTAATATCTGATTCTTTCCCTTTCTTTTTCTGTCCTTTTTTTCAGTTGTACTATTTTTTATTTTAATAACTTTGAAATGTATACAGAAGTGTGTATAAGGTGAATGTGTATAGTTTCAAGAATCATAGCACAATGAATAACCATATACCCAGATTAAGAAAAAGAACTTTACCAGCACCTCAGGGGTCCTTCTATGAGCCCCTCCTTAACCATAATCTTCTCTTTCCCCTGTAGAGGTTACCACTGTCTTCTGTGTTAAACATTCCTTTTTGTTTATCATATTAGCACTCATGTATGTATCCTTAGACATATTTTATTCAACTTTGAACACATTAATCACAAGCATAAATCTGGTTGTCTAGAAAAAGTCAATATTGCCACAATTAGAGTAAGGTTCCCAGGAGAAGATATACTAAACAGAGTTTCAGGGACACAGTCTGAAATAAACTTCTTCAAAAGTTAACAGGGATACCTGGGGAAATTAGTAGACAACATGATAGATGAGTGTGGAAAATAGAGAGTTCATCACAGCTGGGCATCTGGCAGATCTGAAGTATATTTAGGGGACAGGACAAATGGAAAAAGTTAGCTCTGAATTTTCTACTTCAAGCTCATTATGGTCTCTCTCCAGCTCTCAGAAATACTTGTATATCTAAGGAAAATACTTCAGTGGAACAATTCAAGTGATCACTCCTGGCTCCAGTGACAGTATGAAATGGGCAGCAGAAATTTCATCAGGATGGGGTCTGGACAAAATAAGAGCAGAATGCTCACTTGGAGATTCCGTCCTAGGATTTAAAGTAGGTATAGAGCTGTCCGAGCAGATATTTCAGTTCCTGTCTACCAAAAGGGAGACAATGTCTGGAAAGTAAAACCTGTGAAGTTATAAAAGCTTGGTAAACACCTCGGATTTTCTATTGATATACAGAAGGGCCACATTTTAGGAATATAATTTAAGCTCCAGAATGAAAATATTTGCCCTAAGACTAAGAGCAAAACTTAAATAGACCCTCATGAAGAAAGCATAAAACCACATCTCTGTGCATTCCAGTTAACTGTTACAAAAGCAAACTCCAATGTTCTTAAGAGGAATATATCAAAATTTGGTGTCTTTATAACATATGGCCTACAGTGTACAGTATACAATTAAAAATGTCTAGGTATGTGAATAAATGGGAAAATGTGACACACAGATGAAAGAAAACTCGGTCAATAAAAAGAGGCCCACAACATAAAAATAAAAATACTACAGTGGGAGAAGAACTGGGAAAATTCAGAAGAGATTGGGAAACTGCTTAAAAGAATGAAATGAAAATACTAGAACAGAACACAATTTATAAAATCAAAATTTGTTGAAAAGATTAATGGTAGATAGGACACAACAGAAGAAAAGGCCAGTGAACGGGAGCCTGGGCCAGCAGAAAACATCCACAGGAAGCACAAAGAAAAGGAGAAAAACTGAGCCTCGGCGACATGTAAGTCATTTTCAATCTGTCTGAAATATATGATACAAGAGTTCCAAAAGGCAAGTATAGTGAAAATGGGGCAAAAAAGTATTTGAAAAAATATTAACTGAAAGTATTCCAATATTTAACCCAAAACAGGAAACCAAAGAAGTTTAGCAAATCTCAAGCAAGATACTCATCCACTTGAAGGAGACTCCTATATCTTTAGCAAAATCTTTTACAAAAGATGAGGAACATTGTCTTATTCCATGTATCTATCATATGGAATTACGATAAATTAGTTTTAAAAATTTACAGTCAAGAAAAATGAATGGATATTTCTATTTATCAGATTAAGATATTTTCAACTCAAACATTTTCATAGTTTTTTGGTCAGGAAACTCAGAGCTGGATATAATGGATACTTATAGCAAGTAAGATATTGATATCCTTTTTCTAAAAGCTTTTCTTCTGTTTATTTTTCAGTTCCCGCCGCTCTCCCATATTTCATGTGCATTTTGTATTAGAGAGACTCCACAGCAGACCGCTTTCGCAATTAACTAGACCTGAATGGGTATTTGATCCTTACCCTCTTGACCCCTCCGTTTGACTTGACCCCTCTATTCCTAAATGTCCTAATTTATAAACTGAGGGTAATAAAAATACTCCTGTTACCTATTTTACCTTATTGTTGTAGGATGAAATTATAAAATGCATGTCCATTCAGGTACAGACCAGAGTCTCGGTTAATGCAAACTATGGTTATTTAGTCATCTCAAATAATGCTTGGGAGTAGCTATAATATAATACATAAATTACCTACAGAGGAGTTCCCATAAGACTATGGGCTGATTCCTCAAAAGAAACTATACAGGCAAGAAGGGACTGGAAAGAAGTATTCAAAGGGATGAAAAGCAAAGACCTACATCCAAGATTACTCTATCCAACAAAGCTATCATTTAGAATGGCAGGGCAGACAAAGTGTTTCCCAGACAAGATAAAGCTAAAGCTAAAGGAGCTCATCATCACCAAACCCATATTATATGAAATGTTAGAGGGATTTATCTCAGAAAAAGAAGATCAAAATGATCAACAGTAAAATGACAACAAACTCACAACTATTAACAACTGAACCTAAAAATAAAACAAACAAAACTAAGCAAACAACAAGAACAGGAACAGAATCATAGAAATTGCATGGAGGGTTATCAGTGGGGAGGGGGAATGGGGAGAGTGAGGGGAAAGGTACAGGGAATAAGAAACATAATTAGTAGGTACAAAATAGTCAGGGGGAGGTTAAGAATAATATAGGAAATGGAAAAGTCAAAGAAGTTGTATGTACGATCCATGGACATGAACTGGGGAGGACTGCAGGCAGGAATAGGGGTACTGGGTGGAGGGGGGAAAAGGGGAAAAAATGGGAAAACTGTAGTGGCATAATCAATAAAATACACTTAATTAAAAAACATAAATTAATACAATAAAGTCCATTCTAGTAAAAGCAAATATTTACCTAGAAATACAGTAATATGGGGAATTATGAAATTAATAAGAGGTTTTCGATCCTTGTCTCTGTAATAAATACTGGACCAACATACATGATGGCCTGAAATGATGCACTGAATTTCTGAGCAATAAAAACTGTGCATGCAGTGGACACTTTGTGGGATAATTAATAGAATGCTAACATAAACAAAACCTAGAAATCTTTAATCATAACCCTTCATTTTACTACTGGGGAAATATACCAATATTGTGTATTTTTTATTCACTGGATCTTTAAACTTCATAATTTTTGTTATTTCCTAAAGTTCCACAGTACTCTTTGTGGACCATAATTCCCAGTCTCCAACTCACTGGCTTTGAAGAATGGCAAAGTCGGAAGGAAACTGAGTATCTGTAAAATGGGAATCATTTTATCTGTAAACTGTGAATCATGTTATTTTTCTCTATAGCATTTCTCTTCATCAGCATATAAAATTCTGGTATTGATCTTCACAAACAATGAGAGAGGTCCTATTCCACAAAATATAAACTATTTACTTGGTTTTCTTTTTAAAGCAAGAAAAACAGGGGGGAAAAAAGGCTATCATGAAACATCTTTCATCTATACTTTTTTTGTATAATAAGAATTTGAAACTACTATTCAAAGTTTTAGTGTGAGGAATGGTGCATATAATGGAAACAACATTTAAGTTTTCACTAAAATAGAGGCATGTTTTCTAGTGCCCAGAAAAACAGGCAAATAATAATAGCTCTATTATGATTTTAAAAAGAAAAACCAAGCAAATAATAATGATCCCATTGGGCTAAGAGCTTTTAGTTCTATTTCCACATATAAATGGATTGGTTCATACTCTTTCCTTCTACCTTTCCAATACTCTCTTATACCCTCATTGAAAAACACTGCGTCATACTAGAAGGTAAGAGATGAATTAGGTTACTTTCGGATACAAGTATTATTTGGGGTTTACTTTCAAAGATACAAGCATTATCTGGGCAAGTGTTTTCCAACACAAACATAAATAATTTTTGTCTAAGTATAAATTGCTATAACTTATTTTATTGTAGAAATGCCCTTAATGATTTACATTATTCAGAGAAAAAAAGCATTTTTTTAAATAACAAGAAATTATGCTAAGAGCTTCCACCTATATGCCGATGGACCCCAAAGTTGATAGTTCTACACCAGATTACACTTCTAAATGCCAGACCCCTAATGCTGTTTCAGATTCAACATATACAATATTAAAATCATCATCTTTTCCTCTTATCCAAATCTCTTTTCTTTATATTTCTTCTTATTATTTTCCCAATGTTACAGTTTTATTAATCTCTTAATGGAAGTGTTGTCTTTTTCAGCTTTATTCAAATATAATTGAGAAATGGGAATTATATATATTTAAATCATACAGGTTGATGTTTTGATATATGTATACATTATGAAATGATCACCAAAATTTTGCTAATTAACATATCCATCACCTCACATAGTTACCCTTTTCCTTCCTTCCTTCCTTCCTTCCTTCCTTCTTTCCTTTGGATCTACCCTCTTAGTAAATTTCAAGTATACAATACAGTATCGTTAACTATGGTCACCTTGCCATATGCTAGATCTCCAGAAGTCATTCTTCCTGCATAACTGAAACTTTGTACCCCTTCACCAACACTCCTCATTTTCCCCTCTCCTCTGCCACTAGTCACCACCGTTCTACTTACTTATTCTATGAGTCTAGCTATTTTAAAGTCCAGCTATAAGTGAGATCATGCAGTATTTGTTGTTCTGTGTCTGGCTTATTTCACTTAGCATAACATTCTCCAGGTTTACCCATGTTGTCTCCAGTGACAGGATTTTCTTCTTTGTTAAGGCTCAATAATATTCCATTGTGTATCTATAGACTACATTTTCTTTACCTATTCATCTGTCAACAGGCATTTAGGTTGTTTCCATATCTTGGTTATTGTGAATAAAGCAACCACCTCTTAATGAGTCTTCCTTTCTCATCCCAATGGTCCATACTGTTCTAAAGCTGATCTTTCTAAAACATTAATTGGATCATTTATAACTGCATTGTGTTGAAACCCCACAACACCTCTGACAAGAAATCTAGTCTCCTTAGTACAACATGAGAAGCAGTGTCTGGCCTTCTTATCAACTTTCCCATCTTCAACATCCTCCACAAGCATTGTGTTCAGCCAGGGTAAACTATTAAAGTTCCTCAGACAGAATACTGTTCCACACTCTCCTCTCTTTGCACACAGTTTTCCCATTGCCCAGAATGCCTTTGCCATCTCCCACTGCAACATCTACCTGCCAAACTTCTATTCATTATAGAAGTCTATTCTATTCAGACCTAAGCCAAAACCTCATCCATTGTGAAGCCTTCCCTGATATGCCAGAAAAGGAAACTTCCTCCTCCTTGTCACCTTACTACCTTCAATAGAACATCCTTCTACTATCACTCTTAATGCATTGTATTTTAGTAACTCTTCACATGATTGTTTTATTTGTCTAAACCTAGAGCTCCTTAGGACAAGAAATGTGTATTGTTTATATTGGTTTCTCAGTGTTTAGCCAGTGGATTGCATAGAGTAAGTCCACAATAAGTATTTGTTGAATACATGAGTAAACTAGAGTTTCTAAAATGTCACTTACATAAGAATAGCACTTTTGTATAAATTGTAATCTTCTGAAGGGCTCGAGGATGTCACTAACTCATGCTCACTGTTTTGGAACATTACAGAGAACAAGTGACACTACTAATACATCAATGGAAAAGAAGTTCTCTTATACCAGGTCTAAAGGTCCAGTGGATGGGTACTAAGATCATGGCTGAAACAACTCATTGACTAATTTAATATGCTAAACTAACTGTTATTTGCTCCACTTTAGGTGTACATTCTGCAGACATATTTTTCTTTTCAAAACTATTGCATTAAAAAACTACTAGCAACCTGAAGTAAGGTTCCCTCTTGTTCCCAGACCATAAAATATATTATGTTGACATTGTTCACTTTTCAGTTTCCTCCACTGCCTGTGATCTTTTGAGGAAAAAACTACGCTGCTTTCATCTTCATATCCCAAGCACTGATCGCAGTGCCTGGTATTTAGTAAGCTCCAAAGAAATGTTTTTAGGGAGAAAAAGAGGGAAGAAAAAGGAAGAATTAAAGGAAATGAGGGACAGGGACAAGGAGAAGGAAAGAGAAAGAAAGCAGTCATGCCTGTTTGCTAAAGGAAAGTAGGGGTGGTAAACATATAATACAATATACAGATTGTCTATATATGAGTTTCTTTGACTTTATGTGCTTATGAATAGCTTGTGATTTTCTAAAATACCCAAGGAAAATAAGTAACAAACAATTGCACCAGTATTGTTTTATCTAAATTTGATGCACTTCCTATTTTTGTGAATCAAGGAGGATTGTTTTAGTGTTTGTGTTGTATCTATACTACAGTTAGACTATCTTAAAGATAAATATTATAATGAAAATCCCTCAGAACCCGTATCATCTATAGCAATTGCTTCACTGTATCAATCCAGGTCCATTTCCAGTAGCTCCCAACCTCAAGCCTTGTGCTCAAAAACACTAACCCACTTGCAGTTCCTAGAACATACCATGTGTTTTTATTCTTCCTTGTCTTAGGGCATATTCTTCCTTATATTTGTAATGCCTATTTTTGTCCACCAGGGAAGTGCTTATCTATCTTTCAAACTGTTATTTTTAATTTATTATTAGTAGTAAATAATAGTTAAATTATTACTTTAATTTGTAATCTCCCAGGCACTTTCTAACTGTCCAAGGTAAAAACTGAACGTTACTCTCTGCTAGCACTGAACCTGTCCATGTCTCCATTATTATACTCATGCCTGTTGAATTATTTGGTTTTTTCCTCAACCAGAGCAAGAGCTCTCTGAGGGAAGTAGATGAGATAAGTCATTGTAACCAGAAGCTAGAATGTACTTGGCATTATAGTAAACACTCAATTTGTGTTTGATGAAAGAATGAATAAATAAAAATCAGATGTAATTCTATGTATGTTTCATTCATTCAACAAACATCTAAATTTAGTAAAATGTCCTTCATATTAATCAATGTCTTAATTCTATTTTATAGAAAAGTTTTAAACATAAAATGACACCTCTGATTAACTTTTTAAAGTAAAGTTTTAAATTTCAATGACATAGTTTGAAATAAAATCCATTAAGATTTTAATTGAGAATGGTATTTGGCGGGGGGACAGCTAGAAAAGTACATGTTTAAGAAGTAGTATGAGTAGTATGGCAGATAGATAGTGTAAAAAAGATAAAGTATAGTTTCCAAAAACAATTAACATTCAAGGTCCATTGGCATAGGAAATTCTTTCAGCTTATGAAAAGATACAAATAACATCTCACACTGAAAAGATAAAATAATAAAGAACCTGTATCTGAAGACTCTGCTACTAGAAAATGGTACACTTGCAGGTTTCACTTAAAGGCCACAAAAATAGAAGATTCTCAGAGTCAAAAATTTCTGCTTTACCAATCACATAGATGATTGAATTAGGAGATAAATATTCTGACCCATCCACAATCCATAGGCTGCCTGCTTAAAAATGTAGAACCCATGTTTCCAATTCTCTCCAAGGAAAGAACTGAAATGTTAGATCTATCAAGTTTTCTGTCTGTAAATGCTTACAACAAGGAAGAACAAACCATTTTAAGTCAAAATAGTTCCTTTCATATAATATTTTATAAAGAAACAAATATCTGAGAGTTAAGGAAATGCTTACACTTAACAATGGTAAACGATGCAAATAATATATGGTTGACTAGTATAGCATGAATAATGCAAGTGGGAAAAGAATAATTTACATAATAAATTCTGTTGACTTAATTGGCCATGCATTGGGAAGAAGGCAAAACTAAATTCATTTTAATATTTAATACTTAAATATAAAAATAAAATTAAAATATTAGAAAAATAGAAGATTTTCTATAAATTTTGGGTTGGAGAGAAATTTGGAATAAAAAATAAGAAATAAAAAACCCATAAAGGACTAGATAGACACAATTAAACAAATAAAAATATTAAATATTTTTAGAGGAAGACATAAAGAAAGAAGATAAACAAAAAAATAGAGAGATGACAAGTTGCCCTGTGAGGCTACAAATATGCCTCACAAAAAAAATGTGAGACTACAACACAGGGTACATGGTAAGTGTCAAAATATGAAGTTGCCAAGCCAGTTCGTTAGGGTTTCTTGTGTTAAGAAATATGAATTGCAGCCTACAGTAGAGTGATATCCTAGGAGTGCTTATTGCAACTAAGGTTCCTGGAACCTTGACCCATGGGACCCAGGAATATACATTATAATGCTCAGGTGGTGCTGATATTAAGAAACAATGCCATAAGCTCAATGAAATAAAGATTTTTAATTAGAATGATGACATTATCAGATCCGTGTATTATATGACTGACTCTGGCATCAGTGTAGAAAGTGGGTTAAAATTGTGGACGGGGGGCATGGAGGATTGGGTTAGGATATTCAGAAACCATTACCAAAATGTAGTTGAAAGGTGATGAAAATGTGAATTAGGACACTAGCCACGGCGACAGACCCTGGGGGCAACTTTGAAAAACATCAGAAATTGAAAGAACAAGGCTGTGGACCAATTGAAAGTTGGTTAGAAGCAGGGTAGAGAGAAAAAGAATGAGGAAAAGAGAGATCCCACTGTCCTCCAGCAAAATTGGTTGTTCTAAAGCCATCACAGTGAGTAATATTAAAACCATTAATCAAAAAGTGACAACTTCCCTCCGTGAATAAACTTTGAAAGTCAGCCAATCAGTATGACGCAACCACGCATCTCCTACAGCTTACTGTAACCCATTCCTCCTCCTGGGTCTTCCAGTCTCTGAAATCCAGCCTCCTCAAGAGTGTTATCAATTTCTCCCCAGGCCTTGTCCAAACCTCTGCTTCTCTAAGGGAGATTGCCTTGCTATTATCACTCTCCCTTACTCAGAGGCAACATAACTGTCTAGCAACAAAGAAATGGTTGAATAAATGGTACTACATCATAGTACGAGATTTTATCTAGCTCATATCTATCTAATAAATTCAGATGTTTGTTTTATTGTGTGGTAATCTCTTCCTTCAATAGGAAAAGGCAATGTAGAAAGGAAAGGAAATTAACATTTATTGAGTGATGGCTATAAGTCAGGCATTTTAATCTTCATTTATTTGTTTTTTAAACTCTTTGAGGTATTATCATTATGATTTGCCAGTGAGGAAATGGAGGCTCAGGTGAAGAAACTCACACAAAATCATAAAACTAATCTGACCCTGATCCAGGATTTCACCCCAAGACTTCTTTTTTTTAAATTTTTTATTGAATTTATTAGAGCAAAATTGGTGAATAAAACTATATAGGTCTCAGGTATACAGTTATAATAATATATCATCTATTTATTGTATTGTGTTCACCACCCAAAATCATCTCCTTTTGTCACCCTTCATTACCCGTTTACCCTCTTCTACTTCTACCTCCCCCACCCATCTTGCGCACTGGTAATCACCATACCGTTGTCTGTCTATGAGTTTTGTTTTTTTTTTGGAAGCAGCCCAAGTGCCCATCAGTAGATGAGTAGATAAAAAAGCTATGTACATTTACACAGTGGAATATACCTGGGCATAAAAAAAGAAGGAAATTTTACCTTTCATGACAGCACGGGTGGACCTGGAGAGTATTATGCTAAGTAAAATAAGCCAGTCGGAGAAAGACAAATACCATGTGATTTGACTTTTATGTGGAAACTAATGAGCAAAACAAACAAACAAAATAGAAACAGACTCAAACGTACAGAAAACAAACTGAGAGCTGTTAGAGGTGAGTGGAATTTGGGGAATGGGTAAAAAAGGTGAGGGATCAAACAACAAAAAAAGAAGACCTTAAGATTTTTGACTCCAAGTCTAACTATTCTCCTTGATTTGAGTTTGGTGAACATTAGCTGAGATAGGAAACCTAGGAAGAAAAGCAGATTCCAGGAGATAGAAAATAACCTCTGTCTTGGACATGTTTAAGCAGACTGATAAAGGATATTGAAGAGAAAATGAGTAATAAACAGTTGAAAATATAGACGGAATTCAGGACAAAAGTTGGGTCAGGAATGACATATTTGGGAGAAATCGTATCTTAGGCTGATGTGTGTCATTTTAAAGTGCTAGCAGAAGAGGAATAAAGTATGAAAGAAACAGAGAGGGGAGAAAAGTATTTTTTAAGAAGAGAACCAAAGAAAATACAGGCACATATGAAGCCAGAGGAGAAAAGTTTTAATAAAGGATGTGTTCCAAATGCTCTGTAACAGAGAGTAAAAGAGGATGAGACATATAATGAGTCTACTGTATTAAATAACTACACTGTTACTACAAAACAGTCAGAATGCTGGGTAGTCTCCTCCATTAGCCAGATAACAGCAAGGGGGAGGTTCTTAGAACAAGCACATGAAAAGCTAGCAAGATAACTAGATAGGGAAATGCATTCCTCCCTTCTGGTACTGGATTAGGGGTAGGACTAGGGAAAGGAAGGCATGTGCCATAGAAGTCAAAATTGTGCTGGGGGTGGGGTTGAACCCAAGAGACCCATCAATCTAGCCCAGGAAAAGAAGGGATTGGTTGGGAGGTGGACCCACCTGAAGCACGCAAAAGTTTGGGAACTTGATTGGTCATCTCGAGAAAGTATGTGGTCTGTCCCACACCCAAGCTAATATAACCCCAGGGAAACAAAGTAACCCTCTCTTGCCCACCTGGTGATGCACTGGGCAGTGTATTCATGCACCTTCCCAGGAGTACGTGACCTTGAGGTCGTAGCAGCCACATGGCTCATGGCTGTGAGGATTCTACACATAGGCTTCAAGAGGAAGCCTGAAATGAACAACAGTCAGGAACATGCTAAGCTACCTGGATGGGACTATGACTGTTAAGCAGCCACCTGTGTTCTCCAAAAGACTGCACTTTAAACGGGAGCAGGAGGTCTGGACACTGGATTCTGTCTTGATCTTGCTGAGGAGATGGGCTTTGAGGCAGGAGTCTGCCATTCTCCCAGATTACACAGCACCTGAACAGAACCTCTTTTCTTTTGCACCAGCACCTGCCTAATAAGTTTGGCTTTTGTGGTGACAGGTAGCCGAATCTTTGTTTTTACTTGGCATACTATATCTTGATGATTTCTGTGAAAAGTAATTTCAGTCAAGTAACAGGAATATAAACCATATTTCAATGAGTTGAAGAGCAAATAGGCGAGGAAGAAGGAGAGACAATAAGTTTCAATGACTTTTAAAGGGAAAATGGAACCAAGGGAATTTTGTTGCTGATTTTAGGATAGTAAAATCCTGAGTATATTTGTAAACAAAAGTGATGAAATTAGTGCAGTAAAGTCTTTAGAATTAGGGAGGAGCAGAGATGGAGGAAATAACCCTTAGTGTGTAAACACCTCTTCCCCTCTCCCTGTAAGTTATAAAGGAAAAGGGGGAAGGTGTCGGAAGTGATGGGTTAGGTTTGCCAGTGAAGAGGAGGAAATTAATGGATCTTTTTCCTATCAATAAAGACAGTCATATATGTCTAAAGCTCCTTTAATTTTATTTTCAAGGAAATACATATTTTTTCAAGGAAATATATATTGAATTTTAAAATAAGAGCTATTTTTGTCGGCAAATTACAATGGGAAATTTGTGGAAAACTAGATGGCATGAAGAATGGTAGGAAAAGGATTAGGAGAAGGGAAACTGGAGACCAAGGGGGAAAATGGGGGAGATAAGCTTGGTGTATAGGAGCTGAGAACTTGTGAATACAATGATAACAATTACTCTGACATTCATTATGATTTTGGACCAATTCATTCATTTCTCCACCCCCTGGGAGTTTACAGCCTAATTATTAGCTTTCCCAACTAAAAAAACTATGGGCATGTCAAGTATTGTACAGATAATAATAAAATGGTCTGACTCTAGAGGAAGGTACAAGACTTAATTGTTCACAGTTTGCTGACATATATGGTGATGAATCGGAAAGGAGGAAGAAGAGAGAAATTTATAGGAAAAAAACTATCTGAATATTAATGGTTTTAGAAATACATAGTTTCCATTAAATCCATTTGCTCTTATTAACTTCTCCATTTTAGGTACTTTTATTCAATTGACTTTGTTTTACAATAGGTCTTGTCAAAATTTTCTTTGCAATATACTTTTCCCAATTTGATTGCACTGCATTAGGGAAAGAAATCCGTGGACACAGAGCATCAGTGTAGAGATTCATCAATTCAAGCTTTCACACTAAAGCAAAATTTTTCATAAATGGCCTAGAGCCATTAATAAGTAGGAACTAGAAATGGAAAAGTTATTTGCAGATAAACTGATTCAAAGCTATTAAGTTTTCCTGAATAGCTTATAAACTATCAATGAGTACAATGAATTTTGCTTAAATTAGAATTTTTTGTGGAATTCAGTTTAAGAGAAAGCTAGAAATGGGACCATCAGAGGAAAATGTCAAATTATGTATAGTTCATGAAAGTTGTCAGTACATTCACCTCTTCTATGACTTGCCTTGGTTTTATAACATTTTGTATGTTATTTGTAATATAAGTTAAAATAGTACAGAGAGGCAAATCCTAATAGGTTACATATTGAATAAAACACAGATTCAGTATTTTCAGAGAGAAATTATTCAATGCAATAGACTGAATTGTCAGTGGTTGTGTTTATCTGATACTTTCAGTTTAAAATACTGCATGACAGCTGAGCAGGAATAAAAAGATTAAATCCTTGTGACAGAGAAAATAACTGACTTATCTATGCCTCTAATTATTTTAGTTATAGAAACAAAGCCAATAATTAAAATGTAGCTATAACACTGCATTTTAAAAAATAGTTCTTCTTGTGAAGCAGAAAAGTTTAATACAGAACCACTAAGGAAGCATTTATATATATCTCATTATCTGTGGATATAAATGACACTCATGTAAGAGATCACTTATGTGGCTACCAACTAGTTTAGTCACTATTATTTATTGTGTGCTCCAAATATAACAGGCACTGTTAGAGAATGGAGGCTCTGATCTGGTTATCAGTCAGGGCCAGTCCCTGGCCATACTGTCTGTTCACTCCAATTAACATCATCTATGTCTTTTTAAAATCCTTGAAGAAGTTTCTTAACTAGGAACTATATACACATAGCAAGTAGAATTAATTGCAAAAAATAAAATATGAGTCTAAGTATTTATAAATTAAATTAAAATATCAATTTGTGATTATTTAAATATGAATTTGAGAGTTAATTGATTTTTAACTCACTTATCCTTCATTCATTGCCAGAGCACTGATAAAGCCCCAAGTAACAGACAATCGTGGTCATTTCCTTATTCATTCAGGTTCTGGTCCTGATCATGCAACTAATGGTCCTCCTCTTATTCTTTTTTTAAAAAAGTTTTATTGATTGATTTTAGAGAGAGGGGAAGGGAGGGCGGGAGGGGGAAAGAGAGAAAGAAAGAGAGAGAGGGAAACATTGATCTGTTGTTCAACTTACTTATGCATTCGTTGGTTGCTTTTTGTATGTGCCCTGACCTGGGATTGAATCGGCAACCTTGGCATATTGGGACAACACTCTACCCAACTGAGCTCCCTGACCAAGGCTACTCTTCTTATTCTTAAGCGTGCCATATTCAAAATTCAAGGATATTGAACCAATGCCTCCTTAACAGCTGAAATGTGCCAGGCACTGTGCCCCCATGAAATCATATTACATTGCAATTTCCTGAGTTTCTTCATCTACCATCTTGTTCATCCCAGGCTCACTGGTGCTTTGTGTCATTATTGAAATAACAGCTATATACAGCTCTGTCTCTCTACAAACACTCTAGGTTTAGGTGCTAGATATAAATGTGGAGTTTTTGTTGTTGCTGTTATTTTTCATTTATTTGTATGTATGCCTTAACCATAAGAGTACAGTAGCAGCTGTTATTTTACTTGTCATTCCTTTCATTAATATTTCCCTCTTCTACTCCACCTGGTCCTAGTACCCCTTATCTTAGTCCCACCTCTTTCCTCCCTTTCCCGTCACCCCTCACTTCACCTCTCCACATCTACTGCCATAGAAAGATTTCTGCCAGATGGGTCTGATTGCTCTAGGCAAGGCATTGTCACCCTGCCTCTTACACCATTCCAAGGGAGGAAAAAATCAAAGAGCTTTAGGGTTGCAGCTTAACCAAGCTCTTATTCAAGGATGAATGTTATTCTCTCATTACTATTATGTATGGGTTATACTTAACAGCTTTAAAATACCAAATCAATTCAGTTTTGTCTTATGATGGCAATTAACTCAAACTTTCACCTTAAAACTGAAACTTTCATAATGGCCTAAAGCCCATGGCACTAAATCGAAAACTGTGAGGAGCCAAGGAAAATGAAATCTGCAAATTTCACAGATAAAATTGATTACTATGAAGCCATGCCAAATGTCTATCCAATATGTGTTACAAATTAGAAAGGAGCCTATTCCAACAAACTCATTCTGAGTAGTTTCAGAATAATGAAGAAAAATAAGGAAAGAAACACTTGACTTGAAATACATAAATGTTCTACCCAGAGTAGTCTTCCTTTTCCCCTCCTCCTCCTTAAAAAAAAAGTTGTTTAAACCTAGAGTAGCAGGCCTTGAAATAACCTTGGAGACACGATATAATCATTGCCTCCAATGACGATTTGTTGTCCAAAAAGAGAACCTCATTTACTCTTTTGTTCAAAATACACTTATTTTGAACAAAATAAATTTAAAAAGTCAATACCTGTGTTGTGCTGTAGAGATACAATGATGAAGCAGATACAGACTCTGCCTCTGGGATGAGCTCATCCTTTGAAATCCTGTGTGAAGACAGAAGCACAAAATACTGGGAGCATCCCTGGAGATGGCACATAACCCAGCCTTGTGAATTTACCTACTGTTTCCCAGAAGAGGTAACATCTGAGCTAAGCCTGGAAAGATGAGAAGACCATAAATGAATCCTATCCTTAGATCTTTGAGATTCTATCCTTAGAACCTTGACAGTATTTTAATTGGAGATTAGAGAGGGATAAATAAAATAGCTCTTTTCTGTCCAACATCATCACCTTGATCTGCACTAATCACTTCTTTTTCCTTCTTCCAAAAGTAAGAACAAGAGAAAAACAAAAATAGATGGGGGAAGAAAGTCAGAAGTTTCTTAAACAGTTTTCTGGAGTAGATTGTATCTAAGTATAGAGGGACTCTGTGCTGGGACACGAACACATCCTCCCCACACACCCCTTATTAATAGTCAAATACCCGGAAACTTCCAAAGCCAGTCTAAAGGGGAGGAATTAAAAATTCAAATTAAATACTGGACTCCATAAGGGAATTATGTGAATGACCTTATTAAAAAGAAATGTGTTGTTATTCGGAATTAGTCTGAGCCTCTTTCTATAAAGTTCCTAAATTTTTGATGTGTTCCTTCTGCTTCGCTGTGGTTTCCTGAATTACTTAAACTCACATTCGGGTAAACCAAAGCCATGTACAAGTACACTGAGAATTTTGCTGCCATAAAACTAGTAGTAATACTAAATGTTTTAGCAGTATGTTCAGATCTTTAAATGCAGGTAAAAATTTGGCAGACATTATCTTCACAACACCCCCATGAAAGATCTCTTTGAACTTACCTAAAGAAAGCTGTACGGATAGATCAGTGACGGGGTAAAAGCATAACTAAAAGGTGACACCTGAATAGGATAGTGTTTAAGGAAACGAATTATTCTCTCAACTAGGTAAATGTCCAGGATCATCCTAGCCTGTTTCAATAGCTCAGCTTCTTACTCTTTGTCACATAATAAATTCATTCATTTTGCTGACTTTAAAACTCAATGGCCCTTCCAGTACCTCAACCTTCTTGTTTCCAACTCCACTACTTACTGCTTTGAACCTGTTCTTACTCAGGGTTTTTGCAAATTAGCGATCCTTACATCAAAATTTCTCTCTGTGACTACTTTTCCTTCTACAAATCCCCACCGATTCATTCTACTAAACCCACTTTTAATACAAATTAAACACTTACACCTTTAGATCCTTAGCCCCTCCAAATTCTTCCAGGTCACCTGTAAGGAGAGGGTACAACATGTGGCCACCACCCTCCTAGGCAGATGCCTTATGTACAAACCAAAACTAATCATCTTTCAACACAAATCTGCAATTCCTTTAATTTTTCCTTTCTTTATAAATTATTAAAAGCTTGCTATGTTCCATGCACACTCTGAGCACTGCAAATAAAGCCATGTGTTAGGGCAAGCTATCTAATACAACAAAAAAAACCCCCAAATTGCTGTGACTTTAATTAATAAAGATTTATTTTTCACTCCAACGTCCAGAGAAGGTCAATGTAATGGGATGAGGGTGGGCTTTCCTCTATACCAGGGGTATCCACCTTTCGGTGTCTCTGGGCCACACTGGAAGAAGAGTTGTCTTGGGCCACACATTAAATACACAAACACTAACGAAAACTGATGACCCCCCGCAAAAAAAAGGTTCGTGCATAATTTTCGTGATATCTGCCACGGCAGATAAACAAAAAATCTTCACATATTAACCCTAGTTAGGCAGCGGTCCTTTTGATAATCTTTTAAAATTGTCAAGCAGGCCTCAAGTTTGTGATCACTAGTGTAGGAAATGTATGTATCTAAGTACTAAAACTTAGTATAAATCTTAGTAATAAAACTAAGTGATGTTTTAAGTAAATTTACGGTTTAGTGTTGGGCTGCATTTGCAGCCATCCTGGGCCTCGTGCTGCCTGTGGGCCGTGGGTTGGACACCCCTGCTCTACACCCTTATTTACAGACCTGGGCTTCTTCACTCTAGTGTCTCTGATCTAGTGTTTAGTGGCTCCAACCACTAGGAGAACTACAGGGATGGAGATGCCTGGGGGTGGAATACCTCACTTCTACCTATATTTCATTGTCCTGAGGTCTGTCACACAGATTCACCTGAGAGAGAAGCGGGGAAATACAGTCCGGAATGCCCAGGAAAAAGAGATGAGTGTAGTCACATTTAGCCAGTCTCTGCGACCACAGATGAACAGAACAAAGCTCCTACATGTAGCTTAAGGTCTAGTGTGAAGAGAAAAGACAGTACAGACAACGTACATCCTATCAGATAATGATGAGTACCTCAAACAGAAATAATTCAGGGTAAGAAAACACCAGAGCCAGGACATACTATTGCACTTCATTGATTCTAAAACATTTTTTTCTTTACATTTTAACATCTCTGAAATCAGGATACATCTTACAAACTTGTCACGTCATTGATTAATTGGCAGCCAGTTTCTTTCTTAATGATACCCAAAATAATGGTGTGACTTACTAAAACTGGTATATGAAATAAGATTTTTTAAATATAGTCATCAAGGAAGGCCTTTCTGCAAGGACATGTCATCAAAGACCTGAATGAAGATAGGGACCTCCATATTAATAGCTAGGGCCAGAGAGCCCTGAGCAGAGGAAATAGCTTAAAATGTTCAAGAAAGAGCAAAAATGCCACTATAGCTGAGGGGAGCAGGTAAGGTAGAGAATGGTAGAAGGTGAAGCTAGAGGAGTAGCTGAGTGACTGGTGACTTTCAGCAATTATTTTCATGTAACTGAGCTTCGGTTTTCTGAACTGTGAAATAAAGACAGTAACACCTACCTGACAGGACTGCAGTGAGGGGAGCAGGGGAACGGGAATGGCACCGACATCCCCTCCCGCCGTCCTGTCTTCGTGAGGACCAGTCCAGTGATCCTCCGAGCCCCTTTTACTATCTCTAACACAGTAATGACGATAACATATTTTGGTTTCTTCCATGTAAGTTAGGTTTCAAATTTTAAGCTTTTAATGTAAATCCTCATCTATTCAGACACATTGTTTCTTACTAACAAATTTCTACTTATAATCTTCTGGTCCCTTTTTTGTAATAAATTTTCAAAGGAAGTCTCTGTAAGTGCCAAGCTAGATAAAGATCAATTCTTTTTTAAAGATAAGGTATTCACATTTATTTTTAACTTTTCTCTACTGTATATGTAAACTTACAAGGAAGATAACAAGGAGATGGGTAAGAAATAGGAGATTACTCAATTTTCAAAAGGTTCTCTTTCTGCATAAAATTGTATTCTTCTTCAACTTCATTGTGGTACCCTAATTTAGTCTTCTATCTTATTTGTCAATTTTAATTCACTAGAAAAAATTTGATGTTGAAATGAAACATTCTAGGGGTGCTTATGTTCTTTTGAATTAGTGTTTTGGGTCCCTTCAGATATATTCCCAGAAGTGGGATTGCTGGGTCAAAAGGCAGATCCATTTTTAATTTTTTTGAGATATCCCCATACTGCTTTCCACAGTGTCTGCACTAGTCCACATTCCCACCAACAGTGCAAAAGGGTTCCCCTTTCTCCACATCCTCACCAGTGCTTGCTTGTTGATTTATTGATAGCCATTCTGACAGGTGTGAGAGGAGATCTCATTGTGGTTTTAATTTGCATCTCTCTGATGGCTAGTGATGCTGAGCATCCTTTCATGTGTCCATTGGCCATCTGTATATCCTGTTTGGAGAAGTGTCTATCCAGGTCCTTTGCCCATTTTTTAAATTGGATTGTTTGTGTTTTTTTGGTGTTTTGTGAGTACTTTATAAATTTTAGATATTAACCCCTTATCAGGTGTATCAGTAAATATGTTCTCCCATTCTGTGGTTAATCTTTTTATTTTAATGTTTTCCTTTGCTTTGAAAAAAACTTTAGTTTGAAGAAGTCTCATTTGTTTATTTTTCCTTTTGTTTCCCTTGCCTGGGGAGCTATATCCAATAAAAAATTTCTACAAGCAATGTCCAAGATTTTGCGGCATAAGTTTTCTTCTAGGATTTTTATGGTTCTGTTTAACATTTAATCCTTTGATCCATTTTGAATTTATTCTTGTGTGTGATGTAAGGAGGTGGTCTAGTTTCATTTTTCTGCAAGTATCTGTCCAATTTTCCCCACACCATTTATTACAATTGTCAAGATATGGAAGAAGTCTAAGTGTTCATTAATAGATGAGTGGATAAAACAACTGTGGGTCATTTACACAATGGAATTCTACTTGGTCATAAAAAAGAAGAAAATTTTACTCTTTGCAACAGTATGGATGGACCCGGAGAACATTATGCTAAGTGAAATAAGCCAGTCAGAAAAAGACAAATACCACATGATTTCATTCATATGTGGAATCTAATGAACAAACTGAACTAACAAGCAAAACAGAGACAGACTCATACATGGAGAACAGATGACACCTAGTAGGAGTGGGAGAAGTTAGGGCGTGGGGGGATTGAGCAAAAATGAAAAAGCACTCATGGACATGGACAACAGTGAGGTGACTGCTGTAGGGGAGGGGGATTAAACGGTGACGGAAAAAATATATAATAAAGATTATATTTAAATAAATAAATAAATAAAATGAAACATTCTAACCAATTATACTATTGATCAAATAAAACTGAAAACTTAGGCCAGTGGCCTGTGCAGTTAAATGAATTTGCTACATTTTTCTCTAACGTATTCTGGGGATTTTTTTCTTATATAAATTAGATTTCATTCGTTTTTTCTTTTGTATTTTTTAAAATATTTTTTTGTTTATGCTATTACAGTTGTTCCCACTTTTCTCCCTTTCCCCGCCACCACCCAACCCCACTCTCTCCCTCTCCAAGTCAATTCCCATATTGCTGTCCACGGGTTATGCATAAATGCTCTTTGGTTAGTCCCATCACCATTTTTCATGCTGCCTCCTACTTCCCTCCAGCAGCTGTCAATCGGTTCCCTGTATCAATGCTCTGCTTCTATTTTGTTTGTTAGTTTACTTTGTTTATTACATTCCACATAAAAGTGAGATCATGTGGTTTTGTCTTGCACTGACTGGCTTAATTTACTTAGCATGATATTCTCCAGTTCCATCCATGCTGTCATGAAATGTTAAGTTTCTTCTTTTTTTACTGCTCCATAGTATTCCATTGTGTAAAAATGCACCACACCTTTTTTATCCACTCGTCCACTGATAGGAAATAAGGCTATTTCCAGATCTTGGCTATTGTAAACAATGCTGTTTTGAACATAGGGGTACATACATATTTTTTGTATTGGCATTTCATGAACCTTACATTATATTCCCAGAAGTGGAATCACTGGGACAGAAGGGAGTTTGATTTTTAATGTTCTGAGGATACTCCATATTGTTTTCCACAGTTGGCGCAACGGTCTGTATTGTTGCAAACCAATGCACTAGGGTTCTCTTTTGAGATAGTCTGGCTTCAGGCCAAAAACGAAATCACGCTTCAAGTCTTACCTCCTTTATACCATTTCCAAGGCTACGATTTTTTTATACATTTATAAGGTGTAACAGGAGCATTAATAACTAAGAACTTCACAGTTTATTGCTTTTTTAAAAAATCACCACTGTTTCTAGTTAAGAAAATCTACAAAAGGGCCCACTATATTTTTTTCATTCACCTGTTCCATTTTTCACTTTAACAACATACTAAGTACCTAATGTGTACAAAGGATACAAATACAAAACCAGGCTACTAACTCCAAGAAAATGATAATCTAGCACACATTCACCAAAAATATATTATGCCATGAATTGTGCTAGGGACTTAGTAATATAATAAGCTGAATAAAACATGACAGTTTATCTGAAATTGTTCACAACTAATAGAAAAAATACGTGAATACTTTGAATTTTATTTTATTTATACAAAATGAATATACAAATAAAGTACGGAGGAACGGGGTAATATATGGTAAGCTGGACTTCTGCTCTATAACTTAAAGTGTTTGAAATATTGGAGAAACTTGTTTTTGTAATTCTGACCTAAGGAAAACTTTACAGTAAAATTAAAATGTGAAACAATTTTATAAGTTCTTCATTTTGTACTTTTCATGAGGAGGTGGTTAAGCAGTAAATAAATCTGTCCCAATGAATCAAGAAGCAGGAAATGTGAATTCTGCAATGTCAGAGGGAGAGGAAGCCAGGGACCGCCAGTGTGGCTGTCAAGCCTAATCACTGTGTGTCCTCAGGCAAGCTCTTTAAACCTTCATTTATGTGCTTACAAAGCAAGGGGGTTAGACTAAATGGTGTCTAAGGTGCTTTCCATTTCCAATGTTTTGACTTTCATCTTCCAATAGGTTACCTTTGTGCTGAGGGGGGTCAGCTTCAAGAAGGCTTATGTGTCCTGTTACACCAGTCATTATATCAACATACTGGTATTTTAGCCCTGGCTGGTGTGGTTCTGTGGACTGAGTGACGGCCTGCGAACTAAAAGGTCACCAGTTCGATTCCCAGTCAGGGCACATGCCTGGGTTGCAGGCCAGGTCCCCAGCAGGTGTGTGTGAGAGGCAACCACACATTGATGTTTCTCTCCCTCTCTTCCCCTCTCTCTAAAAATAAATAAAATCTTTAAAAAAAAATAGGGGTATTTTAAGTTGTGCATAAAAGATTAAATTAAAAGAGTGGGGACCAAAAAAACCCAAATTTATTTATAAAAGAATCGTGTATTTATTCTTACATATTTAAACTTCAGTCACCTTCAAAGTACTCTCTATTTGATGTAATCCACCTATCGAGGCTTTTTTCCACTGCTCAAAAGTTTTTGAACTCCGATTTTGATGCCAGTTAGTGCTTCAGCCGTTTTTTACTTCACCTCTTTCACATCTGCAAAATATTTCCTTTTGAGGACTTTTTTTCTTCCAAGGAAACAGAAAAAGCCCCTCGGAGTGAGATCAGGTGTAGAAATGGTGGGGCACACGGGTCATGCCGTTTTTGGTCAAAAACTGCTGAACATTCCACATGGGTAGGTGCACTTGTAACTCAACCATCACGAAATGGCTGTCTTCAAAAAAAATTCACTGAAGATGAACACAGCCTCTCACAATGCCAAATTCAGGTTCAACAACATTATTGCTTTTCTGGCATGGTTGACCATAAATCATGAGTTATTTTATAAATTAATTTGTATGTCAAGTCAAAATAACTTAAGACTGACTATCCCCACATAGTAGTGTTTAAATTTTACATTCCGAGAGACCTTATATTCCACTTACATTCTGATGGTGGCTCAAATTTATTTCAGACATAGACATTATACTCTGATAAAGGAACCATCTGATCATGATGTTCTAATAAAAATGTTACCAAATTGGGATACATTTGTGGGGGAGGGGGACTCAGATACTGTTAGCAAAACAATGGCCCACCTTCCCCAGGGTCCCTCGGTTCTAGGTTCTTTGTCCTCCAGCCTTAGAAATTATGGCTCTCAATGCCAGAGTTTGGTGAAAAGGAAAAGAATTATTTATTCAAAAGTTATACAGGTTTTTGAATAATGGCTAAATGCTGCCGTTAAATCTCAAAATCCCGTTAAAACGCCCACCAACACACACGGTCCTGCCTTTCCACCCCTTTGCCCAGTCAGACCAGACAGGCCAGTCAGGGTTACCGTCCTTCAGGAGGAGAAGAACAGAAGTCGGGAGCTCGGCAAGGCAGGCCTCTCGCAGCTCCCAGCACCATCAGCTGTGTCGCTGTGATCTCCAGTTCTTAATCCAAGCCCATGTGGCATCTTCTAATTGCCCACTAGCAAGAGTCCTTTCTCCCCTTTCTTTCCCTCAGGGCCTTTACATTTTTCTCCCTGTGGTGTGGGGAGCCATCTCTCAGCTCCAGTGCACAGCTGCTGTAACTCGGGGAGCTTCTTCCCAGTCAACTCCCGGGCTTAAATTAAGCAAACCTCTCTGGTTAGCCTTGTTGATATGCAAAATAATCATCTTTGCATATAAGGTATGAAGCTTTCTTGCTGTTATTGACATGCAAAATGACTCTCAATGGCCTTGTGCCACGGCAGGTTATTGATATGCAAAGTAACTCTGAAAGGCCCTGCTTCCTGTCTCCCTTCCCCCTGGTGGCCTGCCTTGGTCTGGGAGAGGGACAATATCTTATATTTTTCTTGGACAACCCACATCTGGACACTGTTACAAATACCCTTTTGCGGAGGGAGGGGGCGGGGAGGGGGGGAGGCTCTGTTTAAAAAGACCAAAATCTTAGTTGCTTTCTCAAGCCCTATTGTTATTTCCCATTTTACTTAAATTATTCCTTTGGGAAACCAGATTTTGACCTTTTCCCAACCAACTAAATTGTCAAATATTTCTGTGAAATACATTTATATAAATGTTCATAAACAAAATTTATGTAGCAGAAAAAAATAAGTTACTAATAAATTCTATGTATAATTGTTACTGGGGAGACCTGAGTCAGCGGACTTCCCCTTCTTGGTTTTTACTTTGCTGGAAAGAGAAGCATTCAGGCCAGAGACAAACACATATAGTAGAAATGAGATAGAAATTTTATTTATAAAACACACACGAGCACAGAGCTGCAGACAGGTACCTGTCTAGTCTAAATGCCCCGCATGTAAAGGAAATAAAGTTGTTAATAAGTCGGTTAGAAAGTTTTTTCTATATACTTGAGCAGTTGGCTACAACTGGGCACTCGGCTAATCTGAACACAGCATTGGGGTTCAGAGATTATATACTTTAGTCAGCTTCTAGGTCCCCCTCCTCCTCCTCTTTTAGACCTTGTGACCAATATAGTTTTAAAGGTTTCCTCTCCCAGCTAGTGGAGATGATACATACAATTTCAAGAGCTCCCCTCCTCCTGTGTTATCATAATTTTGGCTATCATAGTTTTGCTTGTGATGTTCGTAATACCTGGCAATTTTATCAGATGGGGCTCAGGACTGCTGAATCAGTGGGTGAGACGTGTGTCCCCCTTTTGTTTCTAGTCTCCTGTTTTAAGTCCTTCATTAGAGTGCACTGGGCAGGGGTCCTGCTTTATTTCCCCTCTGGTCACTCATTCCTAGCTGCTACCTAACATAAGAATGTGAAAGTAAAAAAAAAAAGTACTGACATTTATCTAGTTTTCCTAATTTGGCTTACATTTTAGATAAAGAAATGCAGTGTTACAACTTAGCAACTGGACAAGCAGAAGGCACCTAAGTTATTCTAACAATGCCCCAAATCTAATGATTACAGAATGAGTTTCATTATAGCCTTTTACAGTCTTTAAAAACATAGTCCATAGAGAAGTATATGTGTACATTTGTTTTAAATGACTGAAAAATCGAAGTATTTTTGTAATATGAACAGCCCAGTAGATTAGATTCCCAGTCTTATTTTAACATGGTCAACTTTGGAAAGATGCTCTTGGCAATAAAGAGAAAAATGCTTTAGAAAATGTATAATATCAAGGGAAAAAAAGGTGAAATATGGAAAAATAAATTGAAATGGTTTCACCAGAGAAAATGTAAAATCTGAAGTGGCTAATACTCTAAATTAACTAATATTTCTGCCTCCCTCCACATGATTCAAATCCCTTGACTCCCCACCCTCTGAGATCTGCCCCTCAATTCAACCACAATAGTACCCGTTGCCTTGAGAAGAAGAAAAAGAATAAAAGGATCTTTTTTTCTGGCTTTTGAATTTCAAAATGGTGGAATCAAAGGACCAAAAAAAAAAGATTATTATGGTGAAATAATCTATAAGAATTCTAGTAAAGCTAAAAAATTAAAAATTAGCTAGAGATTAGTAAGGGTTCCTAGGACTAGAGAAATTCGGGTGGGGGGAGCCCTGCTTAAAATCCTAGGTCCTCGTGCATTTCGGTAAGCCTGTGCTCCAATTCCTGGGGGTAGCCTGGAGAAACAGCAAAACCCCAAGGTTTCCCACATCTCCTGCGCTGCATGTGCAGAAGAGATGGCTCTATGAGATAGGTAGGCAGTCTTCAGATGGTGTTCTAGAGATCCCTGTGACACTATGGGGCTCAGGAGCATAGAATGTTCCCTGTGTTCCCAAGAGCAGTACAGAAATGGCCCAGAGGACCAGCTGCTTTGGGAAAGAATAAGGAAGGACCCAGAAGTTGCCACTGAGACCCAAGGGGAGTAAGGTCGTTCCATCAAATGTTGATGTGGCATCTGACCCTGTAAATGGCCAGATATGGTCTCCCAACGATGTGGCCCTATAAATGCCTCCTGGGACTTATATCTAGCACCAGATAGAGGCAGTTAGTGAGAAGGAATACCACATTGACTGAAATTATGGTTCTACCTTTCCATTAAATTGAGTCTCCTTTAAATTCTTTCTGTAATTCTTATAGAGAAATGAAGCTAAGTGACTTTGGTTTTTTGGACTGAGATTTGTCCCTGCGAAATGAACCTAACTTAGTTCACGCTTGGCCTCAGACAAGAGCCTGGGCAGGGGCAGTACAAGTGTGGCACGGGGAGGGCAGGCCAGGAGCCCGGGAAACCCTGCTGTAATTCCACAGCTCTCTGACTCCGTCTCAGAGCTCCTCCCCGTGGACCCCTGTGTGTGCCTGGGCGGCCTGCAGACAGATTTTGACTTAATCATTTTACAGGCACCTCTTTCCTCACTACCACCTTTTCTTCGTTGAAAGGGTAGAGATGAGGAGGAATGTTACATAATCATTCAAGTTCGCACCATTACTAAGTGAAGATTTGAACCTGAATCTCCCCGGCTCTGAAGCCCATGCTAACTCTAACCCCCAGGTGGCCTCCAGCAGCCAGGTGCAGAGTCAAATCTGAAGAAAACTAAACTGAAGAAAAAAAATACTAGAACAAGATTTAAGGAGAATCTGTTTCCACAGAAGCGTGTAAAAAGGACTTCTGACTTTGTGAGTAAGATAATGCCAGGGAACTGTTAGGATTTTTTGTTGGTGATGTTTGTTTGTTTCTGGGTTTTTTGTTTTTTTCCATTTACTCCTTCATTCAACAGATATATTCAAGCATCTATGAAATGCCGAAGTCCCCACTACGGAAGTCACTCTAGCGCCAGACCCTTGCTCAGGGCACATACTCAGAACTATGCACATTCCTTCTTCCTTTATTGCTCTGCTTCTGGAGAGCAGAACTGCTTTACAACACTTGGAGGAAGCAGGCGGGGGGACGGGCAACACACTCAGTGCTCTGAGGAATGAGGAGAGTTGATGTCTCCTAACCAGTCTCTCTGCCTCCTGTCTCTGCCCTTCTCCCACCCATTCTTCCCTCATTCTGCCAGGATTTTTCTTCTGATAAATATATTTAAACAGTCACTCACTCGCTTGCCATACCCCATGTGATGAAGTTCACAGTCTTTAGCAAGAGTTCAAGGCCCCTAAGTGTCTTCCCTGACCTCCCTCCTCCAACCTGTCCTGTCCTTCAGCCACACTGTCCTGCTCTAACTCTTTGTGCAAGCTGTTCCCACTGCCTAAAGTGCCTTTCCCAACCTTCTATTTTGTGCATTCCTCTAATGTCTCCGTGTGACAGCTCTGCAATGAACTCTTTAGGAGGCCTTTCTCTGCTTGTGAAATCAATGATTCCTTCCTCTGATTCCGCAAAGCAATTCCTTCACACTTCTACAAAAGCACTTATCACATCAGCTATGTCAAATGGGCAATACTGATGAGAGGGAAAATTCAGAGGAAAAAAAAAAATCCATGGTATTGGAGGAGGAGAAAATACCACAGTTAGAAGAAATGGAATGTGTAAAGTCAAGTGAATTTCAGAGGAACACATACAGGCCAGCAAGAACTTGTGGAGAAATAGGTTAAAATTAAGAATAAATAAGGCAGAAGCTGAAGAATACATACAAACATAGGACCAGAAAAGTAGTATGTCCCAAGAACACTGTTGGACCACATGGAGCAGCTGGGGCTGAAATTCTCAAGGTCCACATTCAGTTTACTTGGTGATAGACATCTGCACCCTGTCATTGGCATTATAATGGGGAAAACTGCATGTAAATAAATTCATAATTAGAGGTGGACCCATAAGCATTTTTCCCAATCCATAATGTTTCTTTTATTCTACTCATCAGGCCCACTGCTTGAGAAAAATTTTAAAGGAGATTTTTGTCTTAAGCATTTCACACACATGTTTTTCTTTCCTCATCACAACTAGCTGAAGTTCATTTTTCAGGTGACCTAAATTAGGTTGGGGGTTATAAATGTTGTGTCAGCCCCACTATTTAGATTTCTCAAGGAGTCATAAACTGGCACATGGGCAGGATATGAGCTGGTCTCCGCAGAGACACTAGTAATACAACTTGACCTGCACTGAGGGAAATGTAGGAATAGACTAATCCAATCCTCATGACTGGGTGTCAGAAAGGGGTGCAACATTTAAACCAACAAACATTTTATTTATTACAGGGTCACGTGTGGATATAGAGAGAAACTTTCATGACTCTGAAAGAAGTTGGGGATAGATTCCAATAAATAGAATTGGAGTCATATCTGGAAGTGAGGGAAAAGGGTAAAGTTGCCCAAGGGTCAGGACCAGAATGTCCTTAAGTTTTGGTCAAGCCAATGAGTGATAGAAAGAAAACAGGGGGAGAAAACCACTTTCAGAGACCTAGCAGGTCATTACAGCAAACTCTGCCTCGGCCATTTGAGCATTGGAAGTTACAGAGTAGCAGCTAACCCAGGGGAAGTAGTCTTTGTGTGAAATCACAAGGAGACTTTCAAGGACAAAACAAGAAGAGATCACCCCCCCCTTTCCTAGTCCTCAAGAAGGAGAATGGCTGTAAATAGTAAACCAACAATGACAACTGGGCATTATCTATCCCTGTCTCTGTCAAGGCTGTCTCCATGTACTGTCATGACCCCAGGATGATGAGTCAAAGATGATGACCAGATTTTCTAGCAACTGGCAACGCTTTGCATCTGGATCAGTGCACTGTTCTAACCAAGGACATCAGAGATGAAGAGGTGGCCAAAAACAATGAGACAGCTTAAAAGATGGCCTGCCTCTTTAATGAGGGACCTGTCCTCACAGAAACGTAGAATAAATCTCTGAGAATTATCAGCAATAAAAAGACTGAAAGACAAGGGAAACTGGATGAATGCCAAAGGTTTTAAGAGTGGGGTAATGTTGTGCTTTTATTGATCTTTTCAGAAGAAACAACCTGAAAAAAGTTGGTTGCAAGTAGTGTTTCAAAGTAAAAAGTTTTGAAATTCTAAGTGCAATGCTAGTTAAAAGACCAGCTTTAAACTCTAAGTAAATTTTATTATTTTTTAAATGTGTGTGGCTTACACCTCTCTCTTTACAGATAACAAACTCTAGACTTTGAGATTCTGCGAATATACAAAAAAGTGAGTCCAAATTAATTTTCAGGATTTCATTGCTTTGAAATGGAAACATAACATTTCCTTTGGTAAAACTATAGTCAAAGTGTTTTTGAAACTTCTTTGTAAAACAAACTAGGCAGAAAGATTAGAATTTGGGCTGTGCTTATAAGAATTTTTAAAGATATATATTTTTTCATTTCAGAATGAACCTTGGTTCCTAAGTATACAGAACTAAAATGATGTGGCAACAATTGATCTGTTAACCTCTTGTTATAAGTTGATTTGTGTTTTAAATCATTAATTTTTTTGGTGAGTTTAGCTTAGGTTTCTTTTTAGAAAGGTGACCCTGAATAAAAAGTAGTATAAAAGTGGGTAAAGGTAGAAAAGTCTTTCTATAATATTTAAGTGCATGGTATTATATGTTTAACATATTTATCCAAGAATTATTCTTCAAGGCTGAAGTTTTAGGAGAAAATTATTTGAGGATTATTTAGCAATCTTGGTTCAAGGCAATGGAATCTGTTATTTCTCTTTTTAAAAAAATTTTTATTGTATAAATTTAATAAACAAGTAATGTGAATAGTTAAGTAACAACTCTCTGTGTATAAATAATATCATTAAGAAACTATGATTCCCATAAAAGAAACTATGATTCACCTTGTTAACAGACTAAAAAAAAGAAAAAGAAAAAAGACATGGTAATATCAATAGATGCAGATAAGATGTAGGAAACACTCAGTAAAATAGAAATAGAAAGAAGCTTCCTCAACCTGATAAAGGATATCTACTTAAAACTATAGAGAAAATCATTCTTAATGGTGAAAGATAAAATTTTCTGTTTAAGAATAAGAGCAAGGCAACAATGTTTACTCTTACCACTTCCACTGAACAATTTTCCTGGACATTCTAGGCAGCGCAACAAGACATGAAGAATGAATAAACACCATCTAGATTGGAAATAAAGAAAATAAACTCATTGTCTATGTGGAAGATTGTATGTAAACTACCAAAACACCTACTATGATTAATTAGTAAACTTTGCTAAGTTCCAGAATACATGATCACTATACAGAAATCAGTCACCTTCTGTTACCATATATTTGACCCCCTTTACGCTTTACCACGCACCCCCCCTTTCCTTCTGAAAACCACCTCACTGTTATCTGTTTCTGGGTTCTCCTCTCTGGCTTCTTAATATTAAAATATCCCAGGGCTCAATCACTGGTGCTCTCTTCTTTCTATATTCACTTGATGATCTCATACAGACTCATTGATTTAAATGCCATCTACATGCTAACAACTTCCAGTTTAGTGCTCTTCTAGACCTTCAAACTTGGGTGTCCCACTGGAAGTGTATTAAACACTTCTACTCTCATGTCTAACAGATATGTCAAACTTTTCGAGACCAAGTCTAAAACTCCTGACCTTCCCATATCCCTTCTTAATCTTTTCCATTGCATTTTTTCCTATCTGCTCATCTTTTCCATTTGCTCAGTCCTAAAACCCTGCAGTCATCTCTAACGCTTCTTTTTCATATCCCACATCAAATTCATCAGGAAATCTTGTTGCAGGTACCAGCAAAATACATCCAAAATCTGACCACTGTGCATTACCGCTCCCGTTACCACCCTGTTATAAATATCCGTTATCTCTCACCTAGATTACTGCCATTGTCTCTGAATCGGTCTCCCCATTGTACTTTTACCTCTAGTCTTTGTTAAACAGCAGCCAAAATGACAGAGGCGGATTTAACCGCGGGCGGAGCACCCTGGGCCTCGACTTCTGAAGGTATGTATTTTTATTTTCCCTGTCTCTTTTTTTAAGGGGCCCAGTATTTTCTTCTGCGCCTGGGGCCTCAACCGACCTTAATCCGCCTCTGCAAAGTGATCCTTTTAAAATGTAAATCATATGTCACTCCTTTTCTCAAAACTATCCTAATGGCTCCTCTTTTCATTCATAGTAAAAGCTCAAGTTCTTGCAGTGTCCCACAGGGCTTCGCATTCTCTTTCCTGTTAACTCTGACCTCCCGTCCTTCACTCTCTCCCATTCAACGGTCTTGGGAATTGAACCTATTTGCCACCCCACCCCCCCTCAAGTGCCATCTACTTATCTAATCCCATTTACTTCACCTCTATAAAACCAGAAGCAGCCATTTAGCTTCTGTTTCAACAGGAGTGGGGAACTTCTCTCTTCTTTTGAGGTGATGCCAAAGAGCTGTTCCGATTACTTTTCTCTCCTCAGAAGTTATTGGGACTCCAAGAGCCACCATAATCTTTTTGTCCCACATGTTAATCTTTCAGGTATTTGAAGACAGCTATTATGTTCCCCTAGAATTTTCTCCTCTCTAGTAGAAACAGCTTTAGTACTTTATCAAAGGATCTACTATTATAAAATTTCTAATCTCATACCACCTCAGTCACCTTTACCAGCACTTCCATTTGCCTGAAAAACATACACACCTCCACCATCATGTTTTATATGCTCAGACTGAACTAGAAAACTGAAATACTGGCCCTAAACACCAAACAGAGAAAAGCATCTACATCTAACTTACATATAGTCCCAGCCACCAGATGCTAGAAGTTTTCTCGAAGGACAGCAGGGGAGTAAGAACAAGTCTTAAAAGGTTCCATGGGGATAAAGGGAGATCATGCAAAGCAGGCATATGTACCAGCTGTTGAAACTTTGGCAGTCTAACCACTGAGTGGAACAGATGATACATTCCAGGGCATTTTTCCCTTGGGCCATGTGAATTTTAGGACTGAAATATTTAGCAGAATAAAAATAGGTTCTGAATAAAATTACAGCATATTGAAGACGAATACATTTGGCTCTGATAGCTTCATAAAACAGGCTACTTATCTTTTAGACAATTTTTAAATATAGGAAATACTATTATCAAAACCCCTTAAGAATTTCAGAAGAAAAAATTTTACTTAATTTTTCAGGTTTAAAAAAAAAAAGATTTTATTTATTTATTTATTTTTAGACAGAAGGGAAGGGAAGAAGAGAGGGAGAGAAACATCAATGTGTGGTTGCCTCTCACGCACCCCCTACCAGGGACCTGGTCCACAACCCAGGCGTGTGCCTGACTAGGGAATCGAACAAACAACCCTTTGGTTTGCAGACCAACGGTCAATCCACTGAGCTACACCAGCCAGGGCTTCTTATGAGTTAATTTATTAGAGCAATATGGGGAATTAATCAAAACGAAAGCATATTTTATTTCAACTAGATTTTAAACTCCCTAAAGGTAAGGGACATTTTTTTCTTTCTTGTATTTCATCCAGTAATTGGAATATAAAGAACACTCAAATTGTGTGCTTATTCCCAAGTGCCCATCCATAGGTGAGTGGATAAATGAGCTGTGGTACATTTACACAACAGAATACCATTCAGCAGAGAAAAAGGAAGGAAATCTTACCTTTTGTGACAGCATGGAAAGACCTGGAGAACATTGTGCTAAGTGAAATTGATGGGAGGCTCGAATGTTGGAAAAATTTCAGTTTCAGATAATAACTAATAAGCTTAGTAATCGATGTATGTAAAAAGCAATGTATGTATGTAAAAACTGAAGGTATAACCCACCTTGACTCCAGGAGACCTAACCAGTCCCACCTTTGTGCCTAAGGCAGTCTCAAGCAATCAACATGGTATCTGGGCCATTGTGCTCCACAGTGACATGCCCACTGCCCACGGCACAGATAAAGACTAATACCTGGGGCAAGAATGCTGTAGTTTTTTTTAATCCAATTGAATTTTCCCTGAATTCCAAACCCCTTACCTACACTTTGTTCTCCTTATAAAAAGGGCCATTATAGCCCTGGCTGGTATGGCCTAGTGGATTGAGCAGCAGCCTGCGAACCAAAGGGTCTCTGGCTTGATTTCTAGTCAGGGCACATTCCTTCCCCAGTAGGGGGCACGTGAGAGGCAACCACATGCTGAAGTTTCTCTCCCTCTCTTTCTCCCTCCCTTCCCCTCTGTCTAAAAATAAATAAATAAAATCTTTTTTTTTTTAAAGGGCCATTTTAAAGTGGAACTTAAGACAGGATCTGTCAGGGTACAAACCCACCATCTTCTCAGCTCACTGGCCATCTGAATAAAGGACTCATAAAGATTCAATCCCTGTCTCTGCTTATTGGGTCTGGTAGGTGGCAGGCAGCATGGACACTGGCTTTTCTGGTTTCAAAATAAGCCCATCAGAGAAAGACAAATACTATATGATCTCACTTACATGGGGAATCTAATGAACAAAATAGTTTAACAAAACAAAATAGAAACAGAAGCAAAGATACATAGAAGAGACTGACAGTTGTCAGGCGGGAGGGGGGTTGAGGGACTGGGTGAAAACAATGTGAAGGGATTAAGCCATATATATATATATTTATATATTTATATATATACTTATGTGGCTTAATATAATATATATATATATTTAATCACATAAATAACATAGACACAGACAACAGTACGGTGACAGCCAGAGGGAAAGGGGGAAGGGAGGAGGTGGAGGTGGGCAAAGTGAGGATAAATGGGAATGGAAAGAGACTTTACTTTGGGTGATGGGTGCATGATGCAATATGCAGATAATGTTTTTGTTGAGTCATACACTTGAAACCTACATGATTTCGTTAACTAATGTCACCCCAATAAATTTTTTTAAATCATGTGTTTATTAACATAGAAATAATTAAAGAATGAAAACATTTTATAAGCATAGGAAATGTCTAAAACTTTTGGTTAGTCTTCAGTGTCTTCATTACTTACTGGGTCTGCAGAAACAACCAGAAATTTCAGATTGTTCTTTGGAAATTGATCTATCCCACTGATAACCACAAGCAACTTATTCAAATCACTTTGAAAAATGTTGAGGCCTTCTCTTTGCACAAGACAAGAGGAATATCTTAATTTTTTTCCTTAATCTTGTCTTCTCTTCCTTAACTCTTCTGTCTTTGCTAGTAACTTTTTAAGATCATCAGCAGTTTCTCTAAAATAGCATTCTGTCACTCAGAAACCTGATTTCTTTATAGTACATCATGAATGTTTAGATTGGGTTGAGAGTTTCCCAGCCTTGCTTTTTTCCTTTTTCTTTATTCCATGTATGACCCCATTGTTTCAGTTTCCAGTAAATCCTGTAAATTCCACTAATTAAAAAAAAAAACAATGGGCCCTGGCTGGTGTAGCTCAGTGGACTGAGCATTGGCCTGTGAACCAAAGGGTCACTGGTTTGATTCCCCAGTCAGGGCACATGCCTGGGTTGGGGGCCAGGTCCCCAGTAGGGGCGTGTGAGAGGCAACCACACATTGATGTTTCTCTCCCTTTCTTTCTCCCTCCCTTCCCCTCTGTCTAAAAATAAAATAAATAAAATCTTCAAAAAAAATGGAATCACACTGTCTTAGATCCCATACCTCATGAAAAACAAGCTGACCTACATAAAGTTTTAAATTCATAAAACTTCTTGAATAAGAAGTTGTCAAAATAACTTTAGTGGTGGTTGAATAATCTGAAAAATTAAATTTAAATACTTCCTAAGGGTGAGTTTATGGATTCTTGGCTTTAACCTTTCTGAGATAAATACTTACAAAATGAAAAATCTGTAGGATAAAGTCATGTCAAACAATGGGCAAGAAACTAGGAAATGATTTGTTAATAGTCTCGAGGACACAGGGATACAGACCAAAGGATGCTATTAATTTTTAAGTAAATAAAATTTGAACTTTACTCAAATGAATTGCCAAATGTAAGATTATTTTAGCCAGACGTTTATTTTAAAATCATGTGTTACTATGTTCTTTCAAACTGCAAAGCAGAAATAATTTGTAAGTTGAATGTATCTTCGGTTGTTACTCACTTCAGTTTTATTAGTATTTTTATTAAATTTACTGGGATGACATTGGTTAATTCGATTATATAGGTTTCAGGTATATATTGTATTTTGTGCTCACCACCCAAAGTCAAATCATCTTCCCACACCATATATTTGGCCCCCTTTACCCTTTACTACCCTTGGGCCCCTTCCCTATGTTAACCACCATACTGTTGTATTTGTCTATGAGTTTTTACTTTTCTTGTTTATTCATTTCTTACTTTCAGTTTTATATCCCACATATGAGTGAAATCACATGATTCTTAAGTTCTTCTAACTCATTTTGCTTAGCACGATTTTCTCAAGGTCCATCCATGTTGTCACAAATGGCAGTGTTTTATCTTTTCTTATGGCTGAATAGTATTCCATAGTATATATGTACCACATCTTCTCTAACCAATCATCTATTGAAGGACACTTCAGTCGTTTTCATGTCTTGGTCGCTGTGAATAATGCTGCAATGAACATAGGGATGCATATATCTTTAAGAATAAATGTTTTAAATTTTTTTCAGTAGGTAAATAAAAGAGGGGTTGCTGGGTCATATGGTAACTCTATTCTTACTTTTTTGAAGAACTTCCATACTGTTTTCCATAGTGGTTGTACCAGTTTACATTCCCATCAGCAGTGAATGAGGGTTCCTTTTTCTCTGCCATGTCTCAAACACTTCTTACTATTTGTCTTGTTGATAACAGCTATTCTAACAGGTGTAAGGTGGTATATCATTGCAGTTTTGATTTGCATTTCCCTAATAGCTAGTGAAGTTGAGCATCTTTTCATATGTCTGTTGGCCATCTGTATGCCTTCTTGAGAGAAGTGTCTATTCATGTCCTTGGCCTGTTTTTTAATTGGATTGCTTGCTTGTTTGGTGTTGAGTTGTATGAGTTCTATATATATTTTAGATATTAATCTCTTACCAGGGCTGTTGTTTTTAAAAATCTTTTCCCATTTACTTGGTTGCCTTTTTGTTTTGTTGGTTGTTTCTTTTGCTGTGCAGAAGCTTTTTAGTTTGATATAGTCCCATTCACTTATTTACTTCCCTTGCCAGCTTTATTAGTATTTTTTATCATAATCCTCATAATGCTATATATATGTGTTTGGGTACATCATATCCATTTGCATGCAGCCTTGTAAGATGTGGCTTCTTTCCTTGATTCTTTTTTTTTCCTTGATTCTTTTTTAATCAATGAAGATCACATCTTTTCCTTAAAAGTAAGCCAAGAGAAATCATAACATTTTTATCTTGTAAAGTTCCCCAGAGATCATATAGTTCAATGTCTTCATTTTACAGGTGAAGTCACTGAGGCCCAGAGGTTAAATGACTAGGCAACTATTAGAAAGTGCAATTTGAATGGCTCCACAAGCCTCAAAATAGCTCATTCATTGGCCTGCATTGACCCTAGTCCTCTCCTACCTGGTTTAAAATTCCCATCAGTTACAATGCCTGGCACTTAAAGTACCTATATCAATTAATCAACAGGAATTAGGTAGTGGAATCACTGTTTTTTTATGGATTATTAAAATTGGAGCTGGAATGGAGAAAAATTATGAGCTAAACTCAATTTGTTTTTGACATTCCTTTCGATCTCATTTGTACCCTCTTGCTTTTTTCTTTTACAGCCTCAGAGGGCCCTTTAGCTTCTGAAGTCTGCTCCCAGCACCTCTTCTGCCAGGGTTTTAACTCCCAGCAGTGACCAGATCTTTCTAAATTGTCTTACTATCTAAACTCATTTAACTTGTGTTTTATTAATCTTTATAACCAGGTTCTGCTGTTGTAAACTATAAGCTAGAGTCCATTACCATTTTTCTTAGTCTTTCAAATAAGTCACTTATCTATAATTTGCTAGTATTTCAAATATTGAGGCATAATATAACTCCCTCCATATATCATAGCTTTAAATATTTATCCTTCAAATTAAGTAATTCTAGAATCACAATGACTGATAGGTAGGTGCATCCCTTCCAATCAACAGTATACCATCATAATTCTCATAGTTATTGTGTTTGTTTTACATCATCATAGTTATTGTGTTTGTTTTACAATGCTCCTAGCTGTCTTCCAAGAGAAACTGTTAATACCTTTTTCTCCTTGAAAATCTCCTGTGTCAATTTTAAGGGTTCAATTTGAGGAGTATTTTAGTTCTCCATCCCACAAAAGTTTATGAACTTTTGTTCCGGCTAATCTAATGGTCTCTATTTTAGAGTAGCAATATATCATTCATCCTTCCCAATATTGTGTTTGGCTTGGTTCTTTAAGGGCAGCTGAAGTTTCTTGATCTTAATAATGTAGACAATTATACTCGCTTAGTATAAGTGACAAAAGCAATTATAATAACAAAACATTTATTCAATACTTCCTATGTTTCAGTTTGCTAAACAAATACTTTACACGCTTTGTCTCATGTAATCATTTCAATACTTTGACCTATATGTTATCAACGCAGCTTGTTTCCTTGATGTGGAATCTGCTGGGTATGCAATCATGAGAAAATTAATTACTTTTCTGAATTTTTCTGAAATGAGAATGATAGTAATACTGATCTTATTGAGAATTCAATGAAACAGTTCACAAAAGATGTTTATCATGGTGCCTGACTTATAGTAAGTGCTCCATATATGTTAGCATTTATTAAAAAATTTGTCCTGGGTGATACAGCTAGTAAGTAGGGAAGCCAACAATCGATACCAGGCAGTCAGCCTCCAGAGATAAACTCTATTGTCTCTAAAATGGTATGCATAAGCACTTATAAATGATGGTTATTATCAAACATGATTCGTCTTGATTCTGAAGCATAAAAACAGTTATCTCCTTATGGTATGGCTTTCCCAAATGAACTTCAAGTTTGAACCCTTAAAATTTTATTTTCAGTTTTACTATCTCCTTTAACAAATTTTAAATTCTATAGCAGTAGTCTTACATTTGTTTAACATCGATTATAAATGCTGACGCATAGATGTCGTCAATGAAAAACTTAAGCCCAAGGTAAAATTAACAAAGACATAAATTTATAGCAAGGAAACCCATATTTTTTCTTCAGCAGAGATTCAAAAGTTTTAGAAAGGAAACTAAGCTTTATAGAGGAAATTCTGAGAGAATCTCTGATTGGCACGTGCTTTATTAAGATGGGATTCTTGGAAGCAGGGATACTTCCTAATTAGTCTTCAGATAAATTGACAGTCCTTGTTTGACTGTAATAAGGCTAGCCTTTTTATGGTCAACCTTTTGTTGCGGACCTTTTTCCTCCATGTAAAAACCCTTCTTCATTTTTTACAGTCTAGCCTCCAACAATATCTCCTTACTCAAAAGTAACATGATGTAGTAAAGAGCTTTGAGTGCATTGAGGTCATTTAGGTTCCTAAGTAGCAAAGCAAATACCAGGAAACGTGCATAACTGGTTTTAATAAATACCTTAAAAATCATCTGCAGAGTTCATATTCTAAAACCTTTCTAAATGTCAAACTTAGTTTTAGTAACTGTAGTAGAAAATGCAAGCTGGGACCACCACAATCTCCATTACTTCATCTCTTTCTCTTCCCTTAACTTCCAGCCTTAGTAGTGTAAAGATTACTGATACTAGCAAGTGAATTAAAGTCAGCATTCCCAAAAAGTTATATCCATTTTCATTACTGAATGAAATCAGTGGTAATCACTATAGTCCATCTCTAGTAATGGAAAAATATTTTCTGGAAATTGCAAAGAAACTGTAGATTAAGATTTAAATTAAAAATCTACAAAGGAAGACTAGTATAACCTCTGAGGGTTGTTGCTTTTTTAACTCATTTGCTTATTTTTAGAAAGGAATATGGTTTATAATTTACTCTTAGCAAGCATCAAAGAAAAATAAAAAGTGCGTTTTAAAGTAGCGAGGCTATAAAGGCAAACTAAACCTTTTCTGTGATTAATATGAATAGTCTGAGGGAGGGAAAAGAGAAAGGACTGATGGGCCACCTGTCCCTGAGGCAGTGCTTTATTGGCTACTGAGAGAAACAAACCGGCACTGAGGCCATGACATTCCAAGGGGGAACATGGCTGCCAGAAAGCAGTTTGATTTCAAGCTAAAATTTTTATGGTTTAAGGAAGCAAAATGAAGGATTAGTGAGAAAGTAACAAACTATTTTAGTAATGAACTATACCTTAAACATTTATATATACTTTTCCCCCTAAATTTATCATCTTTAAATAGTGGTGGTTTAATAATATCTGAGCTCGACCTCCGAAAAGTAGAACTTATTTTTTATAAAAAATAAAAATACGTAGAAAAGTAATATTAAATCATGGAGGCACAACACTACCACTAAGAAGTCCTACAGAATGATTTCCTTTTGGAACTAAGAGAAGTAGCAGTGACTGTTACCTGGTGGTCGTATATCTAGGTGGCAGAATAATTTCTTTGCAAATTATTTAACTTCTTGAAAATAGGGAAGATATGAAGTGGTGTCTAATGAATTGCCAACACATTTTGGGGGGTCCTGGATTGAACTATGATGTCTTTGTCTGAGGTTTCCTTTCATTTACATTTTTCTCCCAAAATTAGTTAAAACTGAGAACACAATTGTAATAAGTTAGCCTAAAATTTGAAGTATGTTTACTTGACTGAAATAAAAATTCTACAAAGTAATTCAACAGTCAATTCGTAGAGCAGTTAATTAGATCATTAAACAACTACCTATTTTGATTACTATAAAAACTCAATAAACAGGATTGTGAAATGGATGATTTGAAGATACCATCCATATCACAACTAAATTAAATAGGCCACGTGGTCCACAGTGATTGGCCATTGAGACAAGCAAGAAAATATGAACATTGAACTCATCTGTGAAGACTGTAATATGACATTATGAAGGCTTCCATTAGTGACCAAAAATATACATATATATCTTTGGATTTTTTATTCCTTCTGTATAAATTATTCCATACCACAAAACTTCCAAATCACAAGTTAGGATGAACTGTTTTAGCCCCAAACTTAGGACTGAATTTTTGCCTGCCCACTAATTTTTGGTTGTCCTTTCCAAAAGTAAATTCAGGATCAAGTACAAAGAAAAGAAAACTACATATACTGAAGTCCTGCTGTGTCAGGAATTTTCATTTATAGCAAAAATTTAATCTTCACAACCACCCAGCATGGAAAGTCTTATTATTCACATTGTTTAGAAAAGGAACTTCAGGCTCAGGGAATTAAGAAATCAGTGAATAATAGTTATTAAGTTGTAGAAGCAAGACTCTTCTCCGATGACTCCCCTTGTCAAGTAGCTATACATTTTGCTTTTCAAAATAGAAATATCTTTTTTTGAGGACATGTGATTATTGTAAAAATTCAAATCAAAAAAGAAAGTTAAAGGATCACCTTTCTGCCAACTTACACACACACACACACACACACACACACACTCACGCCACAAACACAGCCATACAGCAATTCTGGCAGCTTGCTCCTTCCCTGTAAGAAAGCATCCAGAACTGTTAAATTACTTTAACTTTTATGGAAATTAATTCAAATCTGCTTACTAAGACTATCTGGAATAAACAAAATTTTTCTTCTACATTGAAACTTTTCCAATATTGTTTTTGAAAAACAATTCTCATGCCCCAACTTAGAATCTTTTTCCTTTAGGCTTATTATACAAATTTCCTTCAACTCTCTCGCATATGAATAGATCTACAGCTCTATAATGTTCCTGATTAATATCCTAGAATTGAATATTCCAGATACAGATTAATCAGCTAAAGAATATTTAGCTCTCTTAAATTGGACATTTCATTTTAAAGCACTTTCTTGAGCATATTACCTTTATGACTAAAATCTAAGTTTGCATTTACTGTCTGGGACATTTATGCCAGATTTTTTGCTCCTAATAACATTTACAGCAACTGAAATGTCAAAGTCATTTTGCCAGATTTTCTCCTTTTAATGTTTAAACATTTGTTTGTCTCAATCTAATTATGAATCCTCTACATTAATTCCTATTTGTACGTATCTGCCTATAATCCAAACCTGTCAAAAATTCCTGAATCAGTTCTGTTACCAAGTATATTAGTTATCCCTACCATGTTAGTTCACTTCCAATTGAATCCATTCACCTCCTATGTCTTCAGGTCACTAATACAAATATCAAGTAGGTTAGAACAAAGGTCATATTCATGAAATTTGTCACTCAAAACACCCCTCCAACTCAATATCAGCCCATTAGTCAACTGTCTTTGTGTACCATGAAATGCTACAATAGGTAAAAATCACTCAATAATATTTTTAATTAGCCAAAACTCATCCATATTTTATACAGTGATTATAGCACAAAATGTTATGAAATTTTATATTGGTTGTATTGAAGAGGATACATGGGTCGTCATTTTTTGTCCATAGTTTTGCATTTTATTATAAGGTATATTAGAAAAGATATCAACTGGTACATTTCAAACCTGTGACTTAATAGATACTTTCATTTAGGATAAGGTTAAGTTAAAAAAATGAGTTGATTTAAAGAAAAATTTAGGTATATAAAAGTAGATACGGCATGTGAATATGGCAAAAAAAAAAAAGTGTTAAGCAACCAACTGAAAATAGGAAACCCTGGCATAGAATTTTATAGTTCTCTATACAAAAACATCATCTAAGCCATAAAAAACCACAATAGAGTCCATTAGAGATATCAATAAATGCCTTAGAGTATACACAGCCACCGCTCTCAGTCAGTACTTTTCAAGAAACATAGAAAAAGAGTTTCACACAATTTTACTTGTCCTAAGCAAACATTAACAGGTTTCTAGGAATAAACATCTGTCTCTAGGCCTTTATGAAAGTAAAGAGGGTTATAATACAACAGTAAAAATGTACTTTTCAGTATTTTTCCTAAAGTGCTCACTAGCCATCTGTCTAATAATCTGCTCTACAATTGTGTATAGCCTAAAATTTGTGAGTCTATGATTTCTAGATATACTTTTATACCCACTATGAAAATTGGGTCACTGGCTATCTCTAGTCTTTTGACACTTCTGTTATCCAAAGCTCCTCCAAGATACTTGGCAGAAGCTCCCAAATCACAGCTAGAATTTTTTTTTGCTACTCTAGAATGTATGCATTTCATTTGCCCCTAAGGACTTGAATTAATGTGAACCATCTGCATGCTCTCATCATTCAGTCAATAAACATTTTGAATATTCACCAAGGGCTGAGAAACATGTTTAAAATTGTTTTCCCTGGGAAACTCAGAGTTTAGCAGAAAAGAAAGATATATAAATACCTACTTATTTAGAACATGACGAGTGCTACAATAGAAATATATGCAGAATGCCATGTGGATACAGACGAAAAACTACCCAACTTTGCAGAGCTTTAAAAGATAGAGAGATGCGAGTTAGGTCCTAAAGACTGTTCATAAAATCCCCAGGCAAACAGGGGCATTCACACAAAAGTATTATTAAGTGCACTATTCAGAAAATACTGATAATTTTTGGTAAAGTGGAGCTTCAAATGCATAAAAGAAATAGACAGAGATGAGATGAAAGAAAAATTGTTTTACATTTAATGTAAAACAGTACAGCACAGTGTCTTGAATATTATGACTGTTCAGTAAATAAGAGCTATTATTAGTTAGCATGACTTAGTGGTCTAGACATTCCCTCATTCCCTTTCATTGGCTTTACAAACTCTAAAATGAAATGAACAGTGTTATTCACGGTCTTTAACACTTCCACACCTCCAAGCACTTATTTCTCATTGATCAGATTACGCTCATACTGGAGGTTTACTTTGAACAGCATGTGTTTTCATCTCATTTCATTATTTAATTCTAGTTCTAAACCCCATCCCACCATGATCTCAAGATAATAACTACATCCTTGTTTTAACATGCAAAGTTCACTTTCTTCATTACTTATGCTCTGCATTGGTATGAATATATTTAAGTCCAAAAGTATTGTTAAAGGTCCTCCTCCTTATTTTCTGCGGTGAAAAATGCATCTTTTCCACTATCGATCTGTCAGTGTTAGACCTGCTATCCTGTATATAATTTGGAGTAAAGTGTTTGATAAACATTTTCTCTAAACTCTTTTAAAATTTGTGTTAAAAATTCTGAAAACTATGCAGGTTTTCTTCCAGGTTTTTTAAGATACATTCCAACTTTTCCCAGGTGCCCAATTAATCTGGAAAACACATTTTTATCTCATGATACTATATATGAAGCTATTCACTTGTCTTATTTCCTTTTTTTCACCATTCGAGTTGTCCAGGTTTCCAAAGTCTCTTTTCAACCGTTCTGTTTCTTTTGATGGTCTTCTACATCATCAAAAGCAAGTAGTGGTCAGAAGTCTCAATGTCTTTCAGGTTTCTATCTTCCTGGTAAATATTCATGGAGCTAAAGTCCTTACCATCCTCAATAAAGAGTAAACATCCACCACTGGAAATTCCAAGATGGCTACCAACTAGGTGGAAGCTACACTCACTTGCTCCAGGGGCCGAACTGATACAGAGAGTTCTGATAAGATCGCTGTGAAGAAGTAGGGAGGGGCTATAGGTGGAGGTTCCGAAGGCAATGGTGAACAGTTTAGGACAGGATTGGCTGAAAAGCTGAATGCCTCCAGAGCACATGGCGTTATGGGCGAGAAGATTTGAAAGGGAAAAAGGACTCTCAGGATCTTGGAGGGGCGGGCTCGCTCTCTGGCTCTCAGGCTCTCTTCTTCCTCGAGGATGCCTGGATGATTTTGCTGCAGCTGCCTGCGTTCCCCGACAGCTGGTATTTTGGATGGGAAGGAACTCCAGGCACAGCCTAGGATCAGGCAGGTTTATTCTTTGGGTGGTCTAGAGGGAACAGGCTCTGAGGCAGAAGCCTGCCATTCTTCCAAAATTGTGTAGCTTTTGTGTCTTATGTTGTTTTAGTTTGTAAACTCACCCTATTGAAATAAGATACCATAATTAAAACTAACAGGGAGAATGATAGGAGAGCTCAGATGTTAAAGAGTTTAGCCTTAATTGATAGGCTTAAGTGACAAATGAATGCATGTGGAAAACTGTTATTCCAAAATTGGGAGCTTTTGAATAAAGACTCATTTTCTTTATCACCAAACCTTTGCCTCTGGAATTTTGCCTAGAGGGTGGTGGCAGGCAGCAGGATTGCAATTACTGTTCAGCAACAAAACCAGATTTACAGCTGAATTAGAGCAATCAACCTCAATAATCAACTGAAGCCTAGGGGAACTGAAATATTATAACCAAGGACTTACAGAAGAAGGCTCGCAGGGACTGGTAGGAAAGGCAGGAATGCAGAAAGGGCTGGCACCGCACCTACATGTGGTGGTTACGAAGCCAGAGGGATATCTTGGTTACAAAACACCCTACCCACAGGAGCATGGGGTCTCAACCTCATGCAAAGGTTCCCCAACTCAGAGGAACAGAGACAGGAAAACAAGCCCACATAGCACCTGGTGGTGAAAATCAGTAGGGATTCTGCTCACCTGGAAGACAAAGCCTTTTCTAGAGACCAAGATTCCACCTCCCTGGGGCCAAGTACTCCTGTTGTTACAGTAACAGCCTGGGGAGTACACTGCCCAGTCCTCCAACTATTGGCAACACCACTCTGCTGTGCCTGGGTCCCACAGAGGAGTCTGCCAAGTACACCCAGCAGTGACCTCTGGGGGGCTCTCTTTCTGGAGAAGCTCTTGGTAGAGACTCAGTGATTGAACGGTATAGCTTTAGAAAGGGGACTATTCTTCCCCACTTTGAGCACACAGCTGGCACTTCCCCAACCTGTTTAATCACTTTGCCTGTCCTATCACACTATGTCCCTGCCCAGCTGAGTTCAGCCATGCAGGGGATCAGAGTGCCATGCAGAGCTGGGACTTTTAGAATCCAGGAATCAGGTGGAGGGATTCTGGGTTGTTTGGCTACATCACAGGAGGTGGGGAGGCACTCCTTTCTCCCCTGTGAGCTTAGCACATGCTATCCCAGGAAAAAGAAATACCTACCTCCCTCCTGCAAGTTTGTCAGCACCACCACTAGCTGGAGACTGTTGGAATCTATAGCCCTCCAAGTAGTGGTGGCCCATCTTACTGAGTTCAGTCCCTTGGGGAAAAGGGAGCACTTCTTGGAGTTGGGATATGCAGAGTGTGTTTCTCTCAGTGGCTATTGTGTGGGACTGGTAGGAAGTGCTTGGCTCCCTCCTGCAGGCTAGGCTGACACCACCCCCAACTGGAAAGTCTTTCAATCTGTCCCCCCAAGCTCCGCTGGCCCAACTCTATCAAGCTTGCTTCTGCAGAGGGGAGGGCTGGCTGCAGCCAACATGAACCTATGGCATGCTCCTCCTGGGGCTGGTAGCTCTGGGGAGAGCTAAATGGTCAGCTGCCAGAAATGCTGTACTGTCATTCCTCATCCTACAGAGGTCATCTTTCTCAAACGGAGGATCCACTCCAGGTGTCATCTGCTAACTACACCCAGCCTGGGGGGAAGCAAGAGTCCCACCTGCAAGATTACCTCTCACACCACCGTATAGAGCTTAGGCGGGGCTGCAGAGGAGTACAGCTGGAGGCAAGTTCAATCATTCAGTTTAACAGAAAGTCTGCAGGCCAAGGTGAGTCTCTCCAATATCTGAGACTTTAGCTGACTCCCCACCCCAGTCCCAGTGCTGATAAAAGCCAGCCTTGGTGTGCAGTGTGGTCCTCTCAGCACACACACAGGCCCAGCAGAGGGAGCCAAAGTAATGAATCGCTGATAGCTCCAAACAGGTTGCCCAGGCCCAGTCATAGGCAGCATCTAACAAAGGACTGAACCATAGTCTTTGTAGATCTACCTAATATACAGAAACAAATACAAAGAGGCAGCCTAACAGGGAAGACAAATAAAGAGGACCCAAATGAAAGAACAAGAGAATGAATTCTCTAGAAGACTAGATAAAATGAAGGTAAGCAACTTATCAGATAGAGTTTAGAGTAATGATGATAAGGATACTCAATAGCATGAAAAAGATATACAAACCATTAAAAAAGGACCAGTCAGAAATAAAGAATGCAATATCTGAATTAAATGATACACTAGAAGGAATAAACAGTAGGTTTGATGAAGCAGAGGATTGCATCAGCAATTTGGAAGATAAAATAGAAAAAAAAATCCAGCAGAACAACAAAAAGAAAAAAGAATTTTAAAAAATGAGGAGAGTTTAAGAAATCCTTGGGACAACATGAAGAATTAAAACATCCACATCAAGGGAATATCAGGAGTAATAGTGAATGAGCAAGGGATTGAGAACATGTTGGGAGAAATAATGATGCTCCTGAATCATGTCTTATGCAGAGTCTTTTGGTGAAACATCAGATCACCCTGGCGGCTCAGCCCCCCTACAGCCCAGAGTTGGTGCCTTGCAACTTCTGGCTTTTCCCAAAACTAAAATCACCTTTGAAAAGGAAGAGATTTCAGAAGATCATTGAGATTTAGGAAAAGATGATGGGGCAGCTGATGGTAATTTGGAGGATTGTGTGAGGTCCAAGGCACCTACTTTGAAGGGGACTGAGGTATCATTGTCCTATGTACAACGTTCCTTGTATCTTTTTCAATAAATATCTCTATTTTATATAGTACATGGCTGGATATCTTCTGGACAGACTGTATATGTATATAAAAAACACATAGTCTGGAGAGGGGACATAGTCATAAATACATAAAACACACAGACACAGATAACAGTGTGGTGATAGCCAGAGGAAAAGCGGGGTAGAGGGGAGGTGGAGGTAGGCAAAGTGGGGAAAATGGGGATAGAAAGAGACTTTGCTTGGAGTGGTGAGTGCACAATGCAGTATGAAGGTGATGTTTTACTGAGCTGGACACTTGAAGTCTGTGCGGTTTTGTGAGCCACTGTCACCCTAAATAAATTCAACTGAAAAATAAAATAAAATAAACAATACAAAATCAGATTGCAGAAAAAAGGGTTATCAGTTTGTTATCAATTTGGAGAGAGAAGAAAAAATCAATGCTTTCCCTTTTAATCCAAACAAAAAAAATCCACCATTAAAACCCTTCATTCTAGGTCATTATAGGTTTTCTTAATCATCTTAACTTCTCTGCATTCTTAATGCCAATTTTTATTTATTTATTTTTTAATTTTTATTGATTTTATTGGGGTGACATTGGTTAATAAAATTATATAGATTTCAAGTGTACAATTCTATAGTTCATTATCTGTATATTGTACTGTGTGTTCACCACCCAAAATCAAGTCTCCTCCCTTTACCACTTATCCCTCCTTTATCCTCTCCTATCAACCCCCAACTCCCTTTCCTTCTGGTAATCACCACATTGTTATCTGTGTCTTTGAGCTCTGTTTGTTTGGGGTTTTTTGCTTAATACCTTCACCTTTTCCACTCAACTCCCTCAACCCCTCTTCCCTCTAACAGCTCTCGGTCTGTTCTCTGTATCTATGAGTCTACTTCTATTTTGTTAGTTTATTTTGTTTATTAGATTCCACATATAAGTGAAATCATATTGTATTTGTCTTTCTCTGACTGGCTTATTTCACTTAACGTAATGCTCTCCAGACCCATCCATGCTGTCACAAAAGGTAAGATTTTCTTCTTTTTTATGGCCATGTAGGATCCCATTGTATAAATGTACCACAGCTTTTTTATCCACTCATCTACTGATAGGCACTTTGGCTACTTTCAAATCTTAGCTATTGTAAATAACACTGCAGTGAACATGGGGGTGCACATATTCTTTCAAATTAGTGGTTTGGGTTTCTTAGGATACATTCCCAGAAATGGGATTGCTGGGTCAGTTTTCCACAGTGGCTGTAACTAATACCAATTTTTAAATAAGCAACAATTTCAATGAGACGTCCAATCACAAAACTAATAAGTAGTGCAATCATAATTAAAAGTCATTATTCTTTCTGCTACACTACCCTATCACACAGAACTTAACTCCTGACCTCAGACTCTTTAAATCTAATTAGATATGAAAAGTAACACACATGCAGTAAATAATAAACAATAAAAGACTATAAATTATATTAAATTATAAACTTATCTGAAAAAATAATGAAAGAAAACTTCCCCAATCTGGTGAAGGAAATAGACATACAAGTCTAGGAAGCTCAGAGAGTCCCAAACAAATGAGACCCAAAGAGGAACACACAAAGACACAGTATAATTAAATTACCCAAGATTAAAGATAAGGAGAGAATATTAAAGCAGCAAGAGAAAAGAAGAGAGTTATCTCCAAAGGAGTTCCCATAAGACTAGCAGCTGATTTCTCAAAAGAAACCTTGCAGACAAGAAGGGGCTGGAAAGAAGTATTCAAAGTCATGAAAGGCAACATCCCAGATTACTCTATCCAGCAAAGCTATCATTTACAACTCAAGGGCAGATAAAGTGCTTCCCAGATAAGGTGAACTTAAAAGAGTTCATCATCATCAAGCCCTTATTATATGAAATATTAAAGGGACTTATCTAAGGAAAAGAAGATAGAAACTATGAACAGTAAAATGAAAACAAACTCACAACTATCAACATTTGAACCTAAAAAACAAAAACAAAGACAAACTAAGCAAACAACTAGAACAGGAACAGAATCACAGAAATGGAGATCACGTGGAGGGATACCAGTGGGGAGGGAGAATGGGGAGAATCAGGGAAAAGGTACTGGGAATAAGAAGCATAAATCATAGGTACAAAATAGACAGGGGGGAGTTAGGAAAAGCATAGGAAATGGAGAAGCCAAAGAACTTATATGTATGACCCATGGACATGAACTAAAAGGGCGGGGAATGCTGGAGGGAATGGGGGTACCAGGCAGAGGGGGATTAAGAGGAGAAAAAAGAATGCGACAACTGTAATAGCATAATCTAATAGCATAATTGCTTTTTTAAAGCAATAAAATGTGCTTTAAAAAAGACTATAAATTATATTATACTAAGCTGTAAAAAAACATGATGAACTAAATAACATCAGTAAAAATTATGGATAAAATACTGTTGGAAAAAGAGATTTGCACAGTGAAAGAGATTAGGAATGATTTCATGAAGTAGACTTTTAACTGTGACTTTAACAATGGTTGGCTTTAGTTGGGTAATAGCTTAAAGAAGAGTTTTCCAGAAAAGTTAAAGAATGTATTAGGAACATAGATAACACATTCCTAAGAGGGTAAGGACACCAGCCTCACAAGAAAAAAAGGTATGTATTGTCACCAATGGTGTTTCCTAAGTAGATGAATGGATAAAAAAGTTGTGATATATTTACACAATGGGATACTACATGGTCATAAAAAAAAGAAAATCTTACCTTTTGTGACAGTATGGATAGACCTGGAGGTCATTATGCTAAGTGAAATAAGCCAGTCAGAGAAAGACAAATACAATATGATTTCACTTATATGTGGTATCAAATAAACAAAATAAACTAACAAAATAGAAACAGACTCATAGATACAGAGAACAGACCGAAAGCTGTTAGAGGAAAGGGGGTTGAGGGGGCTGTGGGAGAAGGTGACTTGGACCATACACTGGAGTGGGCATGGCATAGCACAGTGTTTCCCTAACTGCAATTCCACAGGCATAGCCTTGGGGCCCGTAAATTTTCCTCAAGAATTTTAAAATTTTGTGATTTAATTTGCTTATCTAAGTAAGTATTTATAATTGGTAGGTTTTTACATATGACCACTCATTACCAAGTACCAATAGGAGAATTCATATATTGGGTCTGTGCATGTCTGCGACTATATTGGTGCTAACTACTTTGATTACTGAGGGTTCCTGAGAACAAAATAGGAGCTGACTCAATATATAAATGTTGTATTCACACCAGACAAGGCCTATGTGGTGTCATGGAGTAATATTTAAACAAAGGTTCTGAAGTAATTCAAATAGAAATAAATGATATCACACAGTGATACAGGCATAATAAATGCAAACTGCCTATAAAATCAATATGATATTTATATGGTGAGCAGAGATTTGGTTTCAGCAAACATTATTTGTCTCATTAAATTTATGCTAATTTTAATTTTATTAAATTGTCAGATTTCTTTATATTAAATTTATAAATTTATTTGTTTTTATGTTTACACTGGAATGAGAAACATAAGGAAATTATATATCATTTTCTGTTTATTTTAATTTAATAAAAATAATTTAAGTCAGCATTGGTCATGTATGAAAATTTTCCTTTCTTTAAAAAGTGGTCTACAGAAGGGACTGGAAATGTTGCAAATCTTGACCTGAGAGGTAATTACCTGGGTAACCATATATTACAAAATCATTGAACTGAACACAACATTTGTGCACTTTACCTATATTATACTTTAATAAAATAATGAAAAAAAAGAAAACCCAAACACACAAACAAAAGTAGTCTATAGGATGTTGTGAGGATTATAGGGATATTTTGTAGGTAAAATACCAAAAATAGACCCAATATATAATAGTGCTCACTAAATAATACTGGAAAAAGGAAGGAAGGAAGGAAGGAAGGAAGGAAGGAAGGAAGGAAGGAAGGAAGGAAGGGAGGGAGGGAGGGAGGAGCAAACAAGCTTTGGTTTAACATGATACATACATGCATACATGTGCACATATATACAACCAGATACACATGATTTTGAAGGTTTTAAGCAAAGGCAGAAGATGATGAAAGTTGTTTAGAAAGTGCAAACTGACAGTGTTATTTGAGGAAGGGTTAAAAACCAGAGTATAGGAAGTATATAAGAAACTCATAGTTTCCAATAACCAAACTGTATAAATCAGTAAATTACATGTCCTGCAGTGAGCTTTTAGAGAGCTTCAAAAACTATTGTCTATCTGGGTTTTCCTCCAAGCTTCAAAAATCATTTATTAAGTATCTATTTGCTGCAGAACTAATAGAACATGTCATGAAACTGTCTTCCCAGGAACATATGGGCTAAGTGGATGGATACATTAAACAAATCAAAAAGCAAAAAAAAAAAAAAAAGGCATATTCATTTTAGACTCAAGTAAAAAAATAATGGCTGTGGACTTTAAAAAGCCAGGATATCCATTGTCAGCACTGCTCGGATCCCAGAGGGGAAGAGTTTTTTCAGATAAGGCAGTTAGCAAAGGCCTCTTGAGTATGACATTCAAGCAGAAGCAGATGAGGAAGCTAGCCAAATGGGCATCTGGAGGAAGAACATTCCAGGCATATGCAAAGGAGCAAGCTGATATATTCAAGGAAAAGCAAGGAATAGAATTAGTTAAAGGAAAGGAAGAGCAGAAAATGGTATCAAAGAATGGTGAAAGACAGGCTGAGGGGGACAACATATGGACTTAGGAATTTTGAATTTGATTCTGAGATGAGAAGCCATCGGAGAGTTCCTAGCGAAGTGTGGTCTAATCTAAACGGACTATTCTGGCTGCTTCTTGGAGAAGAGACTGTAGTGGGAAAGGATCGAGGCAGGGAGAATATTTGGTAAGGGAGTTCACAGAAGTTGAGAGCACACTGGCTTTCTTCTATTCTTCCAATATAAGAGCCCCTAAACAACTACCTTTAAAGACTGGGAGAATCTTCCAGGGGTGAGCTTTCGCTGGACCACAAAACCCAGAGGACCATCCTGGTATGATCGCTGAGGCTGGAGCACAGAGAGAGAGAGAGAGAGAGTAAACCTTACACTGTATTTGACCCCTGGTATTTGGAAGTAATTGAGAATAGGAAGAGGGATGCTTGCCTCCACCTGAATATTATGAAGGTGGCTGGAGCTTCTTATGATGGTGGAGAACTGAGGAGGCAAAAGGAAAGAACCTACCTCTCATCCATTGTTGAGGCAACAACGTGAGTTCCTGTAGGCCAGTGGGAGAACACAGAAAGTAGCCAGGCTTCAGCTACCTAACATAACCTAATTTTCTGCCAGGAATAGAGAAACCAAGGAGAAAGGAAAGGGCATAGCTCTGGGAGCAAGGGCTGAGGGTGAGTCATAAGAGATCGGCCAGGACAAACTAAGTTGCAATGTCTTCTCTATTAGGGGGCTTTCACAGCCAGATTACATGTAGTATTTTTCACCTTTTCCTATACACTCCCTTTCTTACCCTCTACCCTAGAAGAAACAGAGAAAGTAGAAAAGGAATAAAAAACCAAAAAGACCTAGTAAAAACAGTTCTGCCCTACCTTCTTTACTTTGTGAACCCTTATCCATTATAATGATCCATAAGCCCATTGAAAGAAATTCATACCCAAAGTTCTACTTGCCTTCAGGGCCACTGATGCTCATTTCTCATTATAACCTAACTTGTATTATAAGGACTCAAGGTAGTTTGCATAATATTTATAGACAACAGCATAGTCAATTATGGAAATGAGGTTTTTTCTAAACAGAACATAGAAAAAGGAAGCCATTCCTGTCTTTCATCTAAATGTTACTGTCTTATTCGATCTTGACAGAAATTCATATGCAGTTTCTTGTATAAAGTATAACAATGATCCCTTTATACCTCTGGGGAGATTAAAAATGAGGTTTTAAAGTTTTAGCTTCTTAGTACCCATGTACAAAGAATCATGTAAATAAGTGATATACATAGAGTAAATAAATGATAGAGAATATTGATAATTACGGTATAGATTGATGTAGATGACTTGAATGAATCTAGATTCATTCATTCAACAAGTGCTTTTTGAGTATTTGCTATGTGGTAGGCACTAAATATTGAGTAGATTTCTTATAATCTAGTAGGAGAAGTAGATATTTTAAAAATAAACATGCATACATTATATAATTCTAAACTCTGATAAATGCTATGAAGCAAACTAATAAGATGTAGTAATGGAGAACTCTTTACATTCGGGGGTTAGGGGTAACTTCTCTGAGCAAGTGACATTTAAGTGATAATCGAAGAGTAAAAAGCAACCAGCAGATGAAAAGCTGGAGCAAAGTCTCTGATGCGAAAAACAGCTTGATGTTTGCCAGAAATGTAAATCAGTACAATAAGAACTTAGAAAAGTGGACAAAAGTGTAAGATGACGTTAGATGGATGGTCACACATGTGCCTTATAGACATTCGGGGCCTTGTTAGACATTCCAAAGCACTTTTTTGGATTTTATTCCAAGTATAATAAGAAAACTTTGATGGCTTTAAACTTCGAAGACTCATGTTTATAAAAATCACCTGGGCTGCTGGATAGGTTGGGTGGTAACCAAAATAGAAAAGAGTGAGGAGATTATTGCAAAAGATCAAAGGTACTCTTTTACATTAGAAGGTAGCAGTGAAGGTGAGGAAAACTAAGCCCTTTTTCCTTCTGATTTTATATGCTTGTGAGGGAAAAGCTCATGACAGTTTCCAGTACCACAGCTATGCTGATGACTCCTGAATCTTTCTTCCTGGATGTAGTTCCTTTCCTAAAATCTCAACACTCCCCATAGCCACCCTATGTCCAATTGCTTAAGAGATACTTCCTTTTAGATAGCACAAATTCAAATGTAATTTTTCATCTTGTCAAAACCTGTTGTCTTGTGACTTCTCATCATTCTATCACTTGGAATCAAAACCTTAGCATCATCTTTGTTGCCTCCCTTTCTATCTAACCCCCACATCCAGGATAGCAAAGCAATAAGACTATGTGCTCTGATACAATAAAGATTAAAAAAAAAAAAAAAAGACTGTGCTCTGGAGTCAGAATACTTAGGCCAATGAACTGAAATGGTGTTACAGGATATTTACCTGGTATATATGGTTGTCATTTCTATAATCTAGATTGCACATTACATATCAGAAATTCTTTTAATTTCAACTCCTGCATGCCATAAAACATGCAAGAACTCTAGCTTATCACATCAGCAACTTCAGGTACAATGTGTCCAAATCAAACATAGCAGCACTGAGTCCGAGAATGGATATCTGGTCCTCCTCAGTTATATTGAGAGGAAAATATTGTTTCCTATTTCTCCATGACCAGTTTTGATTTTGATTTTACAAGAAAATCTACGAGCCAACCCAGCTAAAGATAAGCTGAAGTTTCAGAAATGGCTAACAGAGTCTTGGTAGGTATAAGAAAGTGAGAAAGGGTAAGATCACCAAGGAAGAACAGTTTGAGTAAGAAGAGCCAATGATTAAAGGCAATACCTGCACACAATGAGAAAGGAGAGGAAATAAACCCACAAAGAATGCAGAGAAGCAGAGGACAAAGAGAATGCTAATAATCTTCCCTTTGCCCCTTCCAGATTCACTCTCCACCAGCTCTGCGGTAGAGGAAGGGGCATATGTACCATACTGTATGGATAGCATCTATGAGTTCTTGCCTTTATTTGGGTGCCGTCAATGGGATGTGCACCAGCAAAGGTAAGGGAGAAAAAAGAGAGGTTGAGGTATTTATTCCTCTGACTCCCCTTTGCACAGTGTCCATGGGCTAGACTAAGGTCTTCGATTAAAAGCTACAGCTTCTGCTAAAACAGGCCATTGTTATTCTACCCAGATTTCTGTATTTTCCCTATATCCTGCCCCTAAACCTTTCTAAATTGTCACCTTATTAAACTCAACTCAGGCAATCCAATTCGAATATGTGATTTATTTCCTCCTAGGATTCGTTATTGAGAAAAAATAAAGAAATAGAATTAGAAGCCATGAGAGTAATTATGGAAAAAAGGAAGATTACTGAGTTACATGTTTTAAAAGCCACATGTTCTTTTTAAAAATATTTTTTGATTGATTGATTTTTAGAGAGAGAGGAAGAGGGAAGGGAGAAAGAGAAAGAGATGTAGATTAGTTGTTCCACTTATTCATACATTCATTTGGTTGCTTCTCAACCAGAGATCTAACCTGCAACCTTGGAGTATCGGGGCGGTGCTCTAATCAACTGAGCCACCCGGCCAGGGTACCATCTGTTCTTTTTCAGAGAGTGGAATGAAGAGGTCTCCAGTGGACACCCTCATCCCAGTTTCTTTTCGGGGGCTTATTACACAGTATTTATGCCTGCTTGAGCTGACTCCAAAGATACAAGCCTGGCTGCAGATTACATTTAACCTAAATCATCTCAGAAAGTGTCCTACTAAATATCTAAAATAATGTCTAAATAATAGGGAGATAAGGAGTGGAGTAAAAGAGTAGAAATGAACAACTAAGGGAGCCAACCATCTTCAATTATTTAGAGAGACAGGAGATTTTCAAGCTCGGCAAACTTCCCATTCTGCAGTGAACCTAATTAAGGTAAACAGAATTTTAAAATGAACCAAACCCAATTAGGCAGTGGAGGCTAAGATTTCTCTTCAATTAACATGTGAGATCACGTCTCATAGTTGTATGCTGGACACCTTCCCCTTCACTGAATTTGTTTCCCATCCACTGCCCTTCACTGAGTGCCCAAGAACAGATACCCCAGGTGGTAGGATGGTCGGAGCCAGCCCAAGCCCCCTGCCTCATCCCTGGTGTCCTGTGTACAAACAGATGCCATACTATACAGCCAACTCCCAACATGGAGCTGGGGGACAGCAAAGGTGGCAGCTGAAGACAGAGACACAAAGGAAGAGAGCCATGCATTTTTTTAAGGCTAATTCTGTAGCCAGAACTGATACTTCTTTTCAGTTTATAAACTTGTGATATGACTGCTGAGACCACTCTACTATCTGAAAATGGAGAATCGCTACTATTTTCATAACAAAAGAAACAGTCTCTGCCAACAATGCCATGTATATCCTAAGAAAAGTTGAGGGTTTTGAAGGGGGAGTGATTGAAGGAGATCAGATTATCTTATCCATAAAAACTAAAAATGCTATAATTATATAATTGCTGCTAAAAGAACTGTCTGGTAAAACTATAGTACAACTCAAACACAGATATTATATAATGCATGCCAATCTAAAAACAGGGTGAAAATTTTAAGAATAAGTTTTAAAAAAATACCTCACACTACATTCAAGGAATGCATTTAAAGGCTTGGAAATCTGTATACCGTTAGATAATTCATTTGGAATTGGACATTGAGATGACATTGAAAATGGAAAATAAAAATAAATAAAATTTCATAAACGTTTATAAAAATTTCATCCTTCAAATATTTTTTCTTTTTTCTTATGTCCACTTATAGAAATCTATAATGTACAAGTTCCTAAAAGTGCAGTCTATCACTCAATAAAAGTGCAAATAAATAAAAGGCGACCCCCTAAAATTAAGTACTTTAAAATTAAGATTCACTCTTCTAAGTAACCTTTAGATCAAAGAAGAAATTAAAATGAAGAGTTTCTAGAAAACATGGAAAGATGAACTCCCCATGTCTTTTATTTATTTAACCAGTGAACCTTTACTGAGCATCTGCAAAGGCAAAGAAAGCACTTCACCAGGCATGTAGAAATGTGAAGACAAATGTGACAGTCTTCCAAGGTGAGGCAATCAGACTAAAGTGGAAATACATGCTAAGGACAGTGGGGATTCAGAAGAAAGAATTATTAATTCCAATTGATCAAAATACAGAAAAAAAAGTTGCATTTAAATAATCAGTACTTAGGAAATGTGCTGGCTTTGGTTAGGCAGAGAGTGAAGGGAAGAGGACATTCCACGCTGCAGGAAGGCATAGACACTGAGGCATAGATGTGGAATGGGTAGGCTAAGCCTGTAACAGCAAGATTAAAGATTAGAATAAGGTGTGGATGGTCTTAGAGGCCCCAGCTCTAACCTACAAAGTCCCTGGAGATCTTGTTAAAAAAGAAGATTCTGATTCAGTAGGTTAAGGGTAGGGCCTGCCATTCTGCATTTCTAACAAGCTCCCAGGTCATGACACTGATGCTGGTGTGGGCCATACTTTAAGCATCAAGGTACTGAAGGATGCAAGAGTGGAGACTGTGGATCTCTAGCATCCTTGGAGAAAGGCAATGCAAAGCAGCCACTGAAAGAAGAGTCTTTGGATGCCCTGACTGGTATGGAGTAGCCGGGTAGGTGTCGTCCCACAAACTGAAAGGTCTCTGGTTCGATTCCTGAGCAGGGCACATTCCTGGGTGGCAGGACAGGTCCACGTTTGGAGACGTGCAAGAGGTAACCAATTGATGTTTCTCTTCCTCTTTCTCCCTCCCTTTCCCTTTCTCTAAAAATAAATAAAGAAAGAAAATCTTAAAAAAAAAAAAAGAAATAGGGTCTTTGGAGTCAGACAGATTGGATTTAAATTACAGCTCCTTTGCTTATTAGCTACACAGCCTTCGGCAACTTACCTTTGGAGACTTAGTTTCCTCATTTATAAAGTATGAAAATAATTATTACCTCAAAGTGCTCTGTGAATAACTCAGGATAGTACACAGCAAAAGCTGTTAGTATGTGGTAGCATTATTTCCTGGGGACTATAACATTAGATGGATCCTTTCCTCTGCTGCTCTCCTTAAACAGGAAGTCACTAATTTTTCTTTTTCTTTTTATCTTTTAATGCTGGGTCTTTCCTTCATACTGTGTAACTGCTATTATGATCATTTAAAAACAAAAGCTATTAGATGTTTACAATATCTTCACACTTCTGGAATTATTCTAAATTGGAGCTAAACTAAAAGCTTTTCTTATTTCCATTTATTGAGATAGAATTGACATATCAGTTTTAGGCATACAATATAATAATTTGATATATGCATATGTTGCAAAATAATTACCACAGTAAGTTCCATTAACATTGTCACCACACATAGTTATAATTTTTTTCTTATAATAAGAACTTTTAAGATCTACTCTCTTAGCAACTTTCAATAATATGATACAGTATTGTTAATGTTAGTCACCATGCTGTACATTTATCATTGACTTTCCTGAACAGTGCTATGTGCTGGCACTGCCTACAGGAATGGACAGGTATTAGAACGGGAAAAACACAGGGCAGGTATGGTTAGAAATTTTGAAATGGTCAAAACTTTTAATGACAAGCAAAGCATATATTGAAAGACTATAAAACATTGAAGGGATTAAGAAGTTATGGTGCAAGTTCAGATGTCAATTGATTATTATTCTGTTTAAAACAAAGATGATAGAGATAAAGGTAATTAATTTCAGATATTTCCACAAACAAAATAGGTTCAGTGGATCTCAAAAAGATAGGCTTGAAGGAAGAGACAAATAGGTTGTCAAGTTCATGATGCAAAACATAAATGCCAATTACAAGCCAACAATTATGCTAAAAAGAGAGTGAAATTACTAAGGAAATCAGTATACAGAATTATAGCTTACAAACAGCTTCATATTTTTGTCAAAAAAGATTGGC